>OX104059.1:496752-528216 GCA_944474145.2 Dicrocoelium dendriticum | reverse complement strand
CTTTGAAAACTTCACGACAGCAGTTGTTCAGTGACTGAATAAAAGTAGTGGATTACGACTAGCATAAATTCATCCATGTTAGGCAGCTGTTGTAGGATAGCACAAACAGCATCTTAAGTCGAGTGTAGACACGAGAGCATACTGCATTTGCGGTGGAAACTTCCTCATTCGAAGTGATATAATAACCGTTTTCGGCAGGAAAATCTCCAGCTCATGGATTAAACTTATGCTTAAGTTTTTTCAACATTTACGAACAAAGCTAAGTGTTAATGATAGCCTTTGCATCGTAGACCATTCAGCAACACAAACTACTGAGTCCCTGACACAGGAAATATACTGGACTTACACGCTGATCTGTTGTTAACTAGATTATCTCCATACACTTGTCAAATTGGTACATTATATTTGTGTCGAATCACTAGAGTCAGCGCCGAAGTGCAACCTGTCCGTGAGCGCCGTGGTCTTGAATTTCACGCTTGTAGCACCAAGTGTAACAGCAAGAAAATACGTTCAGGATGCGATTGCAGTTAATGCCTTCATTGCTTTAAAATCATATCTCCAATTATTGGCATATTTCAGTGAATTTAAGACCGCTTGCAGGTAAAGGTATCCTTAAAGGAACCTTAAGCTGTTTTCATTCTCGAAACCCGCTGTCATGATAGTGAACTACCGAATTTATGGCTTCTTACAGGTATCCTCAATAAACAACACTTTCCATGCACCGATGAGATAAGTGTAAGCACTCCCCTCGAACGCAGTACGCAATGATACTAAATTTAAATAGTTTCAGAATCCCATTATTTGTTACTATGGCGCCACAAAAACCGAAATTATTTGTCAGATACTCTGCTTTACATGTCGTGTGCCCTATGATATTTTTCCTTGATATCATTCTGAACGTTTCCTGAGAATTAATAATTAAGGTGGAGCTATTGATTCAAGGTTGACCACTCTTCAAGAACTGCGAACTTCAGGTCTAACCCAGCAATATTTGCTCCTGGAACTACTTGCCTGCTTTTGTTCTGAGAAAGCGGCAAACTAACATTGTAACTCTTTCCATCAATAAAGCTCAAGGGATATGGTAAAAAGCTTTACTTTGGATGATTCTTTACTGCCATGCAAAAATCTACTAATTCACCAATATGCACATTTTAGCTACTCTTAACTGTGAATGCGCAAACCGTAGTAATTATTGTTCAGCTCCTAACACAAGACCGGTTGACCTGTATCAGTTGAGTGAAATGATGTACACACGTACATTTCGCTTAAGCACAAACTTCAGCTTATGATCATTTGCTCAGATCAAGCGAATCTTTCTATCTGTCTTGAAGACACTGACAAAGTTTTAATCTGGAACTTTTGGCCTTTTCATCCATTTTCACTAACTGACTGTGATTGTCTTTGCACAATAACAGAAATTCACACCAAAATGTGTGCAGAACAGGTGAGGACACGTTTACAAGATACAGCAATCAGTATGGCTTTGTCTCACATGCTCACCTAGCTGTGGGTGACCGTATGTTGTTTTTAATCTTATAAGGTAATGGCTTTGTCGGTTAACTTGAGGTGTTTTTGTTCTGAACCAGATCCGCTATCTCACATCTAATTATTTCTACGTAGTGATGGGTATTGATCTTTTCCGTATTGTGAATAAAATAGTAGAAGCCTAACAATTCCCGCAGGATTGTGTGAGGGGTTTAAAAATATAAGAATGCCAGCAAGAAACTGAATAATTGTGAACAGTAAAAGTTTCCAATTAAATTATTGTCTGTCTGAATTGTTCGCCTATGGTTTCAGGTAATATGGTCCGTCGCCACATTTGCCTTTCCCAGCAAAACGGATGAGAGTTGATGCGTTTTGGGTTTTGTGAACGTGCTTTCGATTCGAGTAGTCTAATGCTGCCAGCGAAAGGTGGACACAATCTATTAACCCAGCTAAATTAGTGTCTGTAATGACAGCCTCTGTGAGGAGGTGAGGTGAATTTCAATCAAGGATTAAGGAGATACTTCATCGGCACTGTAACCGGCTGTATCGCTTTGCCATTTTGTAACGTTGAAGTCCTCTCTGATGTGATGCCTGAGCTTCACCATGTAATAGCAAGAGTGGAAAGGTTTGCCTAAATCCTGGCAAACCACTATGTTATACCTAAAAGCTGATAGTGTCCAGGGAAGAAAACCGGTATACTTATTCAACGTTACAAGTTTTATTGGTATGGTCCGTTGACGCATTTGGTGGTTCGAGTTTGCGGGATCTTTACGACATTGAGGTCTTGCTTTGTTAATGGCTCTTATGTCTGTGTCACATAGTATGCGTCCTAAAATATGTAGGCAAAATGTAAACTGGAGATGTGCTTTCACAGGGCTAGAAACCCGTCGTACAGCCTCAAGTTCTGGATGTTTGTTTTAAACTCTGTCACAGATTGCTACCAGCAGTTATCCTGTTCCAAGAACAGCAAAACGAGATGCACTTCCGGAGTTAAATGTCTGGCACCGTAGTTATTCAGTTTATATGTCTGAACGAACTGATGTCATAAATTGAGAAACCAACATTTTACAAAGCAAAACTGGAGAAAGGTTTGAACCGGCTAATCATTAATATTACTCAAATAGAGTTTAAAGCTGCAAGTAACCGTCTGGAATTTTGAGTAGTTAACGAAATTGGTATTGTCAGATTTGGTCAAACAGCTTTAAGTGATTAACTTCAGGTGGACCGCTTCTCCGCTCTAACTATAAAGCCCGAGGTAGATGACCTGACCGCATCAATCTAATGGTTGATTTCATATTGTGTTTCTGATATTTTAATAAGATAATAAAAGAGATGCGTACAAAGATTTGTAATAAAAAACAAGTGCAGGGAATTTCAACTTTTAAAATTTAGAGAGAATATACTTATCAACTCGTAATAACATTTGAAATAGATGATAGCTCTATTAAATTTTCTTAATAAGCCACAATTATGTTTCCTATAAGGACAGCTTCACCTATGACTTGCGGCCTCTACACTAACCAGTCTGTTTATGTGGACGTTTACTTGTCCAACGACTTTCCGACCAGGCTGTGGTGTTCGGCGCATGTACAGTAGTCACAGTCTCTCTCTTGTGCATCAGTACATACTCGTAGATGTTTTAGCATCAAGAATTTTTTAGTATGATATTTATTGTACTCGAGAATAAGATCGCAATACAACCTGTTGGTGTTTTCTTTGAGATTTCGACGTGATCCTACATGATAGCCTTAAACCTTGGCATCAATCTGTAATTGAAACCGATATAGGAATAGTGAAGCAAATGCGAATGCGTTGGGGTTTACACTTCAGGATTTCCGTGTCACCGACAAATCCGATCATCTGCTACCCGAGGTAGGTGCGGATTCTCAAAGAACGAGGTTTGTGCAACCTTAAACATATATATGTAGCAATACCACATTGTTGCCGCTTACGGCATCGTTAGCACGATAAGTACCGCAATACTAAATCAAATAGTTCCACCTGGCCACTACCAAATCTACGGATTTCCCATTAGTATTCGCACTGTTTTGAAAATCTGCAAGATGCAGCATGGCTGTCATGCAAGTACTCAACCCTTTGTACATACAGTTGTGTACTCTGCTGTGGCCATCAGCTATTTGCTAACGATCTGCATCCTACGTCTCGGGTACAGCCATGCCTCGATTCCTTTCCGAGGTAAGCTACTAGGACGCTAACGTACTACTACCATTGACCTTACCCTTTTTTAGTCTACCCAGAAGATTGGCCATGTCTAATTCAAATTCTACTAGGCACCTCTGCGCTTTCGCTTTCAATTCGCATAGTACATGCGTTTTCGTCAGCGCAAGTAAACTCAGTATGGTTGGTGAACAACGGGAAATATAACCATGCTCAATCTGAACCCGAATATGTGAGGCGGAACGTGAACAGTCGACATCATGTTAACCGATAGTCAGTTAATTGTCGGGATTGTTCATTTGTCATGGAGTTCCTAGGGTGAATACTCTTCAGATACATGGTCCAACGTGGTCACATGAGAGAAAATATTTGAGCTTTGTGCTCCAAATTGCAACCTTCATACTTTATGGGTACGGCACACGGCTAAGCGCTGGTAAATTTTGATTTACGCTTATCCACCGAACTTCCGCGTAGGGGTGGGCGTCCTCGCGGGATACTCAGCCCGCGTGCGACTGGTGGTGGTCGCACGGCAGCGAAGCGCCGTTACGAAGTGCAGCTGACACATTATTATTTTTTTATTATTTACCGAACTGGAAACATACCCGATAGTTTAGCACCATAGCATAGATCCGTAGTAACAACTCAATTCATTGGAAAATTCCGCGAGCACGTCAATTACGAATTAGCTCATGGATGGATTGGACGTATGTCCTTAGATACATCAGCTCTCTACGCGTTGTGCTAAATAGTGATGAGCCGCTGGTTCAGCTAGTGTCATGTAATCTACCAATTGATTTCAATGAGCAGAAGATAGGTAGAAAAAGTGTCAGTGGTAGCCTAGCATAGGCTGATGAGCAATACTGCGGAGCTTACATAGTGATGAGAATCCCGGACAAAGAATCGTACCAAGAGAATAATAACGTAGCTCACCGTCTCGGTATGTCACCGTACTAGAATACACGAGCGAAGGTAGGAAATACATCGCAGGTCACGCTGAATACCACAGTATAGTGCGCAACATGTGAAGTTATCGCGAAATGGAACGGACTAAAGTAATCCCAATAATAGGTAGGTTAGATGTGGTTCTTCCGTCTTCCACAGGTGTAACACCTTGCACCAAGTCAGTAGTTTGTCATTCTAAAATGAAACTGTACGCCAACCCGACTTACATGAACGATAGAATAAGGATGACACAAAGAGAATAACGAAGATGGAGTAAGCAAATTTTCAGGTTAGCAGGGGAATGGTGCGCCTAATTCCACTGCTATACATAAGGTCAGCTCACTTACTGGTTAATGGTCAGTGGTATGTTTCAGATGAAAATGCCGATGCTGGACATGCCCGCTGGATGATCGGTTAGGGGTGAGCAAAATATGGGCTAAAATGACAAAAGGGAATGGTGGACAACTGCCAATTTCGAACTTGCCGATTGTAGTGTTTCCGTCCGTTTTAAGTACTATTCAAGATTATAGTGCATGGTTTCCGTGAGAAATGGAATTGGGTCGGTTTGTTTTACTTTTTCTGCTGTTCGTTCGGGTCTTTTGGAGTATGTGTTTTGATGTAATATTGTTTGTGCACTGCCGACAAGTTCTTTGAACACGGCTAACATAAGGACTGAAATAACATCTTCCGACAGGGTATTCCACGTGTGGCAAAAATGCAGCAAGTCGAAAATTCTTTGACATTCCAACCAAATGTATTTTTCTGCCAAATTGAGTTGATGACCTCTCTGTTGGCTGTTGCGACTCAGCTACAATAAGTGATGGCGCAGGTGATTAGTGTTGTTTGATATTTGGTAAACGGTGATTAGCTCTCCAAGCAAACGGCGATAACGTCCGTTGTAAATGCTAAGCACTTTGAGGCGACGTTCCTATGACAAGTGGCGTAACCCCTTGAGATTTTTGGTCGCCGGACGTTGTGTAAGCTCCAATACCGTGAGATCTCGCCTTAGCCATTTGTACCATGCTTGTGTTGCATCTTCAACATGCTGGCGTATAAACCGGGAAGTGTTTGGCGGATAATTAACGGTTTGAATTGCCCGAAAACGTTCCATAAAAGCCCCACGATTCGGATCCCACTCTTCGATGCCCCTTTGGTCTGCTCCGAGCAGCGGAGATCCGCGGTGTTCACTTCGACGAAGAATTTAAAGCACAATGGAACAGTGATATCTTATCGTTAGTGTGTGCTGTGGAGCCCGTCTCCTATTTCAACCGCATGCGCTGCGTGTCGGAACGTCAGCCAGAGCCAGTCCGATCGTCTCTTGTCCGAGGTGAGCGAGAATTAACCAGTGTGTAAAACCACCAGGCAGTCAGTCGTGTGCTACCATTTATTTCTTTTGCTGGTCGTTCGTTCTGGGCGCCAGTATACCTCGACCATTTCATCTGGTGGGAATAAGATTAACATAAAACAGCAGATAATGGTAGTTCAAACTTCAAGGTAATTGGAAAACAGATCAGAAGTGATCGATGGACTATCGGCGGCATGTCCCTCAACGAGTCGTTGTGATAGTGGGCCAGGGCAAACACAGAATCTGAACGAATCGTTTTTGAGCACATAAGTCTGGGTTCTGGTGGCGGATAGCAATTGCCTCAGCTGTTTCTAGTAAGCGACATTTTACCGCACGTGAAAGACGTCCAGGTCCATGGTAAATGGGTTGGAAAGATTGGCGGGTGTCGATTTGGTGATTAGAATCAACCAAGTGTGCGAACACGGCGCTCATCACAGTTTTTCTTTCACCATTGCGTAGGTTAGCTGGACAATGCTCGCGTATTCTCTCAGACAGCCTACTAGTAGTTCTTTCGATGTATCTTGCTCGACATGAACAAGAGAAGGAATATACACAATAAGAGGTACATGACCAAGGAAGTCTGTCTTTGAGTTGTGGCCTCACGATTGGTGTTGAAGTAAAACTTAGCCGCAAGCTCGCTGCGTAGTACGTATGGCTCATAGCGTCAGATAATCTTCTAGACGTTGCCTGCGCTATACCATCCCCCTTGAACGGCAACGACAAATAAACCGGTTTCTTTTCTACCGAAGCTGGTTTAGCTCTCGTTTCTCTGCATTCCATATATTTCCGAACAAATTTTTCTGGATAGCCGTTTCTCTCGAAAACGTCACTTAAGAAACTGAGCTCTTCCGCAAGTGTGTCCTCACTACAAATCATTTCATCTGTGCCGACAGTGTTACTTGTGTTCAAGCATTTTGATTCGGATGTCACATGGTGTTGCCGCTGTCGTTGAATCAAAATTAATCATCTACCTGAATCTTAGTGCGCATGCGTGTAGAAAGAAAGCTTGTGGAGTTCGCTGGGTTCGGTATGCTTTCCTACTTCTTATTTGGCTGTGAATTGGACTGCATCATCGGTGGGCCGTTGGGGGGCTGCTCGGACTGCAAAATCTGGCTAGTTCAGTTTACTCTCATGCTACATACTAAACTCTATTGACAACACGGATAAGCTTTACAAAAACGATCTTCGTGTGCTTTGGGCGCTCAGGCGCAGCTTCAGCCCTTGGCCCGAAGAGATTGCCGCTCGCCTCTTCGTCTCAATAGTACGACAATGCTAGAGTATTGCTCTCCTGCATATTGAATTTTTACCCGGCGCGAGGTTGAAATGATTTAGCGAGTGCAGCATGTTGTGCAGCAGTTGTTCACTGACCGAATGAAAGTAGTGGATTGCGACTCGCATAAATTCATCCATGTTAGGCAGCTGTTGTAGGATAGCACAAACAGCACCTTAAGTCGAGTGTAGACACGAGAGCATACTGCATTTGCGGTGGAAACTTCCTCATTCGAAGTGATATAATAACCGTTTTCCGCAGCAAAATCTCCAGCTCATGGATTAAACTTATGCTTAACTTTTGGCAACATTTACGAACAAAGCTAAGTGTTAATGATAGCCCTTTGCATCGTAGACCATTCAGCAATACAAACTACGGAGTCCCTGACACAGGAAATATACTGGACTTACACGCTGATCTGTAGTTAACTAGATTATTTCCATACACTTGTCAAATTGGTACATTATATTTGTGTGGAATCACTAGGGTCAGCGCCGAAGTGCAACCTGTCCGTGAGCGCCGTTGTCTTGAATTTCACGCTTGTAGCACCAAGTGTAACAGCAGGAAAATACGTTCAGGATGCGATTGCAGTTAATGCCTTCATTGCTTTGAAATCATATCTCCAATTATTGGTATAATTCAGTGAATGAAAGAATGCTTGTGGATAAAAACGTGCTTAAAGGAACCTAAAGCTGTTTTCATTCTCGAAACCCGCTACCATGGTAGTGAACTACCGAATTTATGGCTTCATACAGGTATCCTCAATAAACAACACTTTCCATGCACCGATGAGATAAGTGTAAGCACTCCCCTCGAAAGCAGTACGCAATGATACTAAATTTAAATAGTTTCAGAATCCCAAAGGTTGGAACTACGGCGCCACAAAAAACAAAATTACTTGTCAAATACTCTGCTTTACACGTCGTGTGCCCCATGACATTTTTCTTTGATATCATGCCGCAACTTTCCTGAGAATTAATAATTAAGGTGGAACTATTGATTCAAGGTTGACTACTCATCAAGAACTGCGAAATTCAGGTCTAGCCCAGCAACATTTGCTCCTGGAACTACTTGCCTGTTTTGTTCTTAGCAAGTGACAACCTAAAATCGTAACTCTTTCCAACAATATAGCTCAAGGGATATGGTAAAAAGCTTTACTTTGGATGATTCTTTACTGCCATGCAAAAATCTACTAATTCACCAATATGCACATTTTGGCTACTCTTATCTGTGAATGCGCAAACCGCAGTAATTATTGTTCAGCTCCAAACACAAAGACCGGTTGACCTGTATCAGTTGAGTGAAACGGTGTACACACGTACATTTTGTTTAAGCGCAAAATTCAGTTTATGATCATTTGCTCAGATCAAGCGAATCTTCCTATCTGTCTTGAAGATACTGACAAAGTTTTAATCTGGAACTTTTGGCCTTTTCATCCATCCTTACTAGTTGACTGCGATCGTCCTTGAACAATAATAGAAATTCACACCAAAATGTGTGCAGAACAGGTGAGGACACGTCTGCGAGATACAATAATCAGTACCGCTTTTTCTCACATGCTCACCTAGCTGTGCCTGAACGTGCGTTGTTTTTAATCTTATACTGTGATGATTTCGTAGGCTAACTTGAGGTGATTTTGTTCTGAACTAGATCCGCTATCTCACATCTACTTATTTCTACGTAGTGATGGGTTTGGCCTTTTCCGTATTGTGAATAAAATAATAGAAGCCTAACAATTCCCTCAGGATGGTGTGTGAGGGGCTTAAAAAATGTAAGAAAACCAGCAATAAACTGGATAATTGTGAACAGTAAAAGTTTCCAATTAAATTATTGTCTGTCTGAACTGTTCGCCTATGGTTTCAGGTAATTTGATGTGTCGCCACATTTGACCTTCCCAGCAAAACGGATGAGTGTTGATGCCTTTTGGATTTTCGGAACGTGCTTGCGGTTCGAGTGGTCTAATGCTGCTAGCGAAAGGTGGACACTGTCTAGTAACCCAGCTAAATTGGTGTCTGTAATGACAGCCTTTGTGAGGAGGTGAGGTGAATTTCAAACAAGCATTAAGGAGATATTTCATCGGCACTGCAACCGGCTGTATCGCTTTGCCATTTTGTAACGATAATGTCCATCTCTGATGTGATTCCTGAGCTTCACCATATAATAGCAAGAGTGGAAAGGTTTGCCTAAATCCTGGCAAACCACTATGTTATACCTAAAAGCTGATAGTGTCCAGGGAAGAAAACCGGTATACTTATTCAACGTTACAAGTTTTATTGGTATGGTCCGTTGACGCATTTGGTGGTTCGAGTTTGCGGGATCTTTACGACATTGAGGTCTTGCTTTGTTAATGGCTCTTATGTCTGTGTCACATAGTATGCGTCCTAAAATATGTAGGCAAAATGTAAACTGGAGATGTGCTTTCACAGGGCTAGAAACCCATCGTACAGCCTCAAGTTCTGGATGTTTGTTTTAAACTCTGTCACAGATTGCTACCAGCAGTTATCCTGTTCCAAGAACAGCAAAACGAGATGCACTTCCGGAGTTAAATGTCTGGCACCGTAGTTATTCAGTTTATATGTCTGAACGAACTGATGTCATAAATTGAGAAACCAACATTTTACAAAGCAAAACTGGAGAAAGGTTTGAACCGGCTAATCATTAATATTACTCAAATAGAGTTTAAAGCTGCAAGTAACCGTCTGGAATTTTGAGTAGTTAACGAAATTGGTATTGTCAGATTTGGTCAAACAGCTTTAAGTGATTAACTTCAGGTGGACCGCTTCTCCGCTCTAACTATAAAGCCCGAGGTAGATGACCTGACCGCATCAATCTAATGGTTGATTTCAAATCTTTTTTTCTGATATTTTGATAACATATACTGAAAAAGATGGGTACAAATATTTGTAACGAATAACAAGTGTAGGGATTTTTACTTTTTTAATCGGAAATAATAGACGTACCTATTCACAACAACATTTGAAATAGGTGATACTGCTTTCCCTTTTGATACCCAGTCAAAACTCCCCGTTAAGAGGTTATCAGTTCAAGCTGCTTTCGCAGTACAGTCGAAACGTTTTCTCACTTCAAGTCTCACAGTCCTGGAACGCTCTCTCGGAACATGTGATTATACTCCCACCCTATCCCTTTCCAAATGCACCTTGATGATAATCTGTCACAATTACCCTACCTTCTATAGCACATGATCACCAGATGCTGGCACTAATATACAAGAAACAGTGGACAGTGCCATAACCCTACTCGAGAATCAGTCACTCCAAACTCCTTGCACACAACTTGGTAAAACTACTACTATAGAAACTGGATTTCTGTATCCCGTCGACTAGAGATAGCTGCACAAGAGTAGGCGCTGTGATTGCTATTGTTTTTATTTTTTTCGCGCTTATTGAGTGATAAATAACCACTCCCCTTATTGCTTTATATGCGCACATTCTAATTTCAAACTCCCTATATCCTTCAGCGCAGTTAAATCTGCAGTCGCCCGAACCGAATATCCCGTTATCCTTTGACATATATTTTCTCACTCAAACCAACCCACGGGACTTGTCAAGCACCTGCGTTACTACCCGTTATAAATCATCGTTGATTGTTCATAAATATGTTAAAATTAGTTTTCCCATCAACAGCTCTTCGCCTAGGGCTTGCGGCCTTTACAACAACCAATTTGGTACCATGTTTACTTGTCCAACGACTTCCCGACCAGTCTGTGGTGGTTGGAGTATGTACAGCCGTCACACTCTCTACCTTCTAAATCAGTATATACTAGTATATGTTTTAGCATCTGGGAATTTAGTAAGATGCTAAATGTACTCGATAATAAGAGCCCAATACGAACTATTGGTGTTTTCATTGAGATTTCGATGTGAATATGCATGACAGCCTTAAATCTTGGGCATCAATCTGTGAAAGAAACCGACATAGGAATAGTGAAGTAACCGCCATCAGTACGGTTACCAGGTAGAATGACAAATAAACAAGTGGTTCAGTAAAAAATTATGTGTACCTTGGTGTTGCCGTCTATCTGGACACCCTGGTTTGCGTAGTTGATGGGGGAGCTCGCACAACGTGCGAATGCGTTGGGGTGGTCGCTTCAGGATTTCTGTGTCGCCGACAGGTCCGATCATCTGCTACCCGAGGTAGGTGCGGATTCTCAAAGAACGGGTTTTGCGCAATCTTAAGCATTGACAGGTGGCAGTACCCCAATTTCACCTCGTATGCCCACGTTAGCATGATAACTGCATGAATACTATAACAACTAGTTCCCGCTGCTCACTGGCAAACCTGCGCTTTCCAAAGAGTGATTGCACGGTTTCGCAACCGTCCAACATGTAACATGGCTGTCATCCAAGTGCTCAATCTTTTGTGCATACCTGTGTACTCTGTCGTGGCCATAAGCTAGTTGCTAACCATGCGCAGGTTTCTTTCCGGGGTAAGCTACAAAGGTACTGACGTACCATTGTCTTTGGCCTTTGTTTTCCTTAGTCTTTCCAGAAAATCGGCCATGTCCAATTCAACGTCTACTAGGCATCTCTGTGCTTTCCCCTTCAATCCGCGTTGAAGCTGCGTTTTCCTCAGCGCTAATTTTGGCTGATGAACAATGGGTAATATAACCATTTTCATACTCGGCACTAAAATTGCGAGCGAAACATGAACAGTCGGCATCAATAATTAGAGGGTCAAGTTTGGACCACACGTTATGTGGTTGGATTGAGGCGCGCAATCTCAATGTGATCGACCGTGATTCACATTGAAGTGAACCATACTCACTGCGATCACTGGGACCGTACTCAAAGCAGATAGGAATTAGGTGTTGCCTGCCCGAAAACACTGCACAACCATGATGCATTAAGATGTAATTTCATCTCATCAGATGGTGACAGCAGGTTTCAAACCCGCAACCATTGGAATGGTAGCCGAAACCTCCACCCCTTTGGCTAGCGAGTCACGGCAGGCAACGTTATTCACAATGCTAAATGTTTAACTAGAGGGTAAAGTTTGGACTACAGGTTGTGTGACTAGATTTGTGACGCGCAGTCTCAATGTAATGGACATGCTGTTAACCGCTAGTCAGTTAATCGTCGACATTGTTCATCTGCCACGGATTTTCCTGGGCGGTTTCTCTTCGCATACACGGTCCAACATGGTCACTCGAGGAAAAATATTTGAGCATTCTGTTCCAAATTGTAACCCTTACAGTTTATGGGTACGGCAAACAGCTAAGCGCCGGTAACATTTGATTTACGCTTTTCCACCGAACGGGAAACAAACTCAATAGTTTACCACCATAACATTGCTTCGTAGCAACAACGCAATTCGCTGGGAAATTCCGCGAGCACCTGTATTACAAATTAGCTTATAGATTGATTGAAACCCTATTTCTCAATGTACCGGCTCTCTAAGTGTCGTGCTATTTAATATTGAGCGGCTGATGCAGCCAGGGTCATGTAAGCTAGCAATCGACTTCAATGAGCAGAATATAGGTAGCAAAAGAGCCAGTGGCAGCCTCGCATAGGCTGGTGAGCAATGCCATGGAGCTTATGCAGTGATGTGAATCGCGGACGAATTATACTACGAAGAGGATGATGACGTAGCTCACCGTCTCGGTGTGTCACCGTATTAGAATTCACTTGAGAAGTTAGCAAGGGCATCGAATGTCAAACTGTGTACCAGAATGTAGTGCGAAACACATTAAGTAATCGCGAAAGGAAACCGGCTTACGCAAAACCCGTAAAACTAGTTTAGATTTGGCTTTTCCATCGTAGACAGATCGGATGCATTGCACCAAGTCAGTAGTGAATTACTCTAGAAAGGAACTTTACCCAAACGTGGCTTACATGAGTCATACAATAAGGATGACACTGAGGCTAACGTAGATGGAATAAGCAACATTTCAGGTTAGCAGGGAAATGGTGCGCCTAATTCCACTGCTATACATAAGCTCAGCTAAATAATGATCAAAGCTCAATGGTTTATTGCAGATAAAAGTCCCGAAGCTTGATATCTCCCACCGGATGAGCGGTTAGGGGTGAGCAAAATAACGATAAAAATGGAAATGGCAAATAGTGAACAGCTTCAAATTACGAACTTGCCGATTACCGCTTTCCTGTCCGTTGTATATACGATGCAAGTTTATCGTCTTTCGTTTCGGTTCACAAACGGAGGAGGGTTAGTTTGTTTTTTGTTCTTTTGATGTTTGTTTATGTTTTTTGGATTACTTGATATGGTGTAGTTTGGCCAGTGCCCTGTCGACACGTGCCTTGAACACGGGTAACATGAGGGCTGAAATAACATCATCTGAGAGGGCATCATATGTGGGACAAAAACGCAGCTAGAAGAACTTTCTTCGACAGCCCAGCAGACTACATTCTTCTGCCAACTTGTGATGGTGACCTCTCAGTTGGCGGTTGTGACTCGGCTTTAGTAGGTGATGGCACAGGTAATTAATGTTGCTTAAGATTTGGTAAACCATGATTAGTTCGCCACGGAGACGGCGATAACGTCCGCTGTAAATGTCAAGCACTCTGAGGAGCTGTTCGTGTGACAAGCGGCGCAACCCGCGACGTTGTGGACGCTCCAATACAGTGAGATCCCGCTTAAGCCATCAATGCCATGATTGATTTACATATTTAACACGCGGGCGTATATAAGCGGAAAGTATTTGGCGGAAACTCGACGGTTCGAATTGCCCGAAAGCACTCCATAAAAGCCCCACGATTTGGATTCCCCTGTCCGATGCATTTTAGGCAGCTCCCAGCAGCCGAGATCCGCGATGCTCTCTTTGACGAAGAAATTAAAGCACAACGGAACACTGATAACTTATCGTTGGTATTTGCGGTGGATCCCGTCTCCTCTATCAAGCGCAGACTATCCGTGTCTGAAGGTAAGCCAGAGCAAGCTGTCAATTCAGACACTAGTTTTCTAGGTTCATAGATTACGTCCGCAATTCACCGGCTGCATTACATCACTGGAACCACAAGGACGTTCCGAAAACCAAAATGACTCAAATCTCAACCGTTTGGTTGGTAAAGCCAAATTCAGGAAACCTGCAAATCACGAAAAATCTATGCGGAAGGTTCAGAGGGACAATAATTTGATTGACAACTTTTACTGTTAAAAATTATACAGATTATTGCTAGTTTTCGTTTTGTACCCATCACCCACCGTTCTGCTGGAATCGTTAGGCTTATACTGTTTTATTCGCAATACAGAAATCACTGATACCCATTACTGCGTCGACATAATTAGATGTGAGATGGCGGATCTGGTTCAGAGCAAAAATACACCTCGTTACCATACCGAAACATTTCATTGTAAAATAAAAACAACTCACGCTCGAGCACATCAAGATTAGAATATGAAATAAGGCGATACTGATTATTGTATCTTGCAAATGTTTCCTCGCCTGTTCAGCACACATTTTAGTGTGATTTGTTGTTATTGTGCAAGGACATTGGCCGTCAGTTAGTGAGAATGGATGAATGGCCAAATGTTCCCGACTGAATCATTCTCAGTATCTTTAAGATAGATAGAAAGATGTCGCTTATTTTGAGCACCTTATCATAAACTGGTTGGTGCTTAAGCAAAATGTAGTGGTGAACACCGTTTTGCTCGACAAATACTGGTCAACTGGTCGTTGAGTTAAGTTCTGGTCAATAGTTATTGCGGTTTGCGCATTCACACTTAAGAGTACCCAAAATGTGCATATTGATGAATCAGTTGGTTTGTGTATGGCAGTCAAGAATCATCCAAAGTAAAGGTTTTTGCCGTATTTCTTGAGCCATATTGAGGGGTTACGATTATAGGTTGTGGTTTTCTGAGAGAAAAATCATGCATGTACATCCAAGAGCGAGTACTTCTGGACTGGACCTGAAGTTCGCAGTTCTTGAACAGTAGTCAAATTAGCATCAGTAGGTTCTTGAGCGTTGGTTGTCAAGAAACGTTCAACTTGAGATCAAAGAACAATGTCGTGGTGCACACGACATAAAACAGAGCATTTAGAAATAAATTTTCGATTTTCGTTCCGCCGTAGTTACAACATGTGAAACCCTGAAACTATTTAACTTTGCTATCTTTGTTTACCGCGTTCGGGAGAAGCGCTTACACTTATCTCATCGTTGCATGAATGGTTCTGTTTATTATACATACTTGCAAGAAGGCATACATTTGGCAGTTCACTACCATGGTGATGGGTTTCGGGAATAAAAGCAGCGAAAAGTTCCTTTAAAAACACCTGTACCTATAAGAATTCTTTCATTCACTGAAATGTCCCAATAATTGGGAACATAATTTTAAAGCGTAAAAGACATTCAAAACAATCGCAGCTTTACGTATTATCTTGATGATTTACTTGGTGTTGCAAGCGTGAAATTAAAGGTACCGGCGTACATTGACATTTTACCTCTTGCTACTGACCCTATTGCTAAAAGCAAACAAAATGTGTCAATTTGACAAGCGTATGCAGAATAGCCAATTGGTAACTGATCAGCGTGTACCGTTATGTCTAGATGTTCTGATTCAGGGAATAATTAGTTTGTGTTGATGAACTCTGAGGCTGTTAGTAATATCGTAAATGTTTTCCAAACATGCCCATAAATATTGACTCAGTAACCGATCATATTCCTGTATAAAACTTGACCATCATATCACTTTATATGAGAGAGCTTCCAGCTTAACTGCGGAATACTCTTAATTTTGCACTTGAATTAATTTACAGTATATGCTATTCCATACGACAGCTGGCTTAAATGGGATGCAACAATAGTGAGTCACGATCCTATACTTTCATTCAGTCAGTGAACAACTACAGTTGTGGTTTGAAAGTTGTTAAACTACAAATGTCAATCATCGAATTTCACCATATGTTTTACCCAGATACGAAGAAGTAATTAATCACCACATAGTAGTTATACTTTGAAAGGATATTAGTTCACGCTTCCTTCCATAGTAAAGCTAATCAAATCAAGAATGGATGCTCTGCCTTGTGCATTTTGTATACTTTGTATATTAAAGGGGAACATATCTGATATTTCGAGATGGATTCATTACTGACCATATGTTTGGTGAATGGTATATAAAACGCCTTTCAAGGAATTCTTGCCATTTATTCGCAAACAGCGCAAACCATGCTGCTGCAGTCAATGCAGGGAAAATTTAGTATTTATAAATTTTGAAACTGGACAAGTAACGCATGGATTTTGCGGCGAAGAAATCGCACACATGTTTGTCGCGCCTTATCAACACTTCTTTCTTCCTCGGATTCGGTACCTAGAATTTAGGCAAAAATAATTGTGCTTACATATATTCAATTAGTATAAGCTAGTCCTATCCCGGGCGTCTTTCGTTACATACCAGTCGATTACGCACCGTCCCACTTGTTACTGCAATTTAATCAGGAGGTTGACGAAATATACCTGCACATCCCCCACACTGTTATCTATCTTGAAGAGATTGTTCTTAATGCAGCCCAAAGAAAGGAAGTTAAAAGAAACCCAAAAAGGTAGCTCTACTGGAGAAAAGGTAGAAACCGGGCTTGAAATTTAATAGAACTCACACACCAGACTGCTGTCAGAGATGCCATGGAACGCAGAAAATGCTACGTTATGTTCTTCTTAAACGTTCCAAAAATAACACGGTTCTTTTCTGAGCACAAGTGCAATTCAGTACAGAAAAGCAGTGCACGGGCACGAAACAGCGAGCAATTTATCGGCTTCATTGTGTATCAGTCCGCGAAAAAAACTAGTAATCCATACAAAACGGTTATCAGGTTACCGCTACTGGATGGACGAAAACTCTCAGGGAAACATTGTTTCCTCCACTAAAATATTAGCATCCGTAGCGCTCAAACATTTATAAACGTACGTACAAATTTTTCTCAATAGTTTGCTCGATCTACGGTCGCAACCACTTGTAATGCATTTATCTCCCATCAGGATAGAAAAAACATGGTGGAATGACGCGATCACCGACATCGCAACCGCATGAGATGCCAGAATAAGGGAAGTCGTGCGTTTCATTATTCCCGCGCTGACCTACACTTCCATCGTGTTAACAACCTAGGGTTCCAGAAGTTGACTTACTTTGGTGCTTTCTACGTCCAAGGCGGTGCAATATATGTTCCAGGGTGAAGTTATACCTCTCACTAATGCCTACTTTATAAAGCTTAGGTTCTAGCCTCTACGTGATATCTGTGCGTTCATCATTTGTAGCCTATACCAGGTGATTATTATTGAAGTGACTATTAGCATTGTGAGAAGGACAGGCTCTGTACTGAAGTCTAAAGCGGAACTGGAAACAACTGTAAAAAAATTAACTAGGTCAGCACTACTATTAATTCGTCCGTAATTTCTGTTAAACCAACCTGCTTCCCAACCTCGGAGGAAAGCAGATAAATCTGTGAAATACCCAAACTTCGCTATCAATAACCAGTCCAAAATGACTAGTCAGCTTACGATAGCGAAGATCTCACTGCGCTGAAAAGCATAATTCATAAATTTAGCGTCCGTCGTGATGAAGTTCTATCATTCTGTGAACTGCTAAGGAAATCAGAAAATGTTACACAAGACCTAATATGCACGACGGGCTTAGCACTACAAGTAATCTGATCCTATACTCATATACGCCAATGTAGATCACGAAATGTTATTATCTTCAGCATGATAAGCTAAATATCGGTATACCTGAAAATTATCTTCTTTCAGAATGCCAAATGAATAGAATACGGACATAGAATAAGGGAAATTTGGCAACAACCCAACTAATCTAACAGTTACCTGACGATACCAGTGCATCACAGTTTGTAAGCACTAGTGAACGAACTGTCGCCAAAAGTGATTGCAAAACATAAAGATACAACAAGAATAACCACGTTTTCGAAGCGACTACGACTGAAGCATATTCACTCAGCCCGTCGAACAAACACGTTCCGACTAGAGGTACTATTAATCATAGAGGGATAATCAATGTTGATTTTGACAAGTCAGCGGCGTCATCTAGATTAGCTGATGACTCGTTCCAGTCATTACCTACATCCTTGGGGTACAAAAGCACTAGTGATAAATTGCCCTTTTCTATCAGCACTAAGCAAGCTGATAATTTAGTGAGTCATGAGACACCTGTTGAGTGCAAATGACTCTAAGGTTCCACATCTACCCATCAATAGACTATATACAATTTGGCAGTAGCGGTGCTTGATGTCGCAAAACTCAGTTCTTCACCGGGCAAGCGTTAATTGAATCAGATAGACTCAGTGAAAATTACAGCAATTTTGGCAAGCGCTCATAATATGCGACCTTCAGCGTCGATGAGCATAAGACGTACGCAATAGTTGCTTCAGCGTAGTCTGATAATGTGGGCCTAGTCTCATTGTCCGCGGCTAAGCCGGCTGCTGTTCAGCTGAATTCCAAAATTCGTGTGGTAAATACACCCAGTCAAGGTGATTCATTCGTGGCTAGCGGCGTGATTTTCCCTAACGTAGTGGCGTCCACTGCTGCAGTTCCTGCCAACCGTACGATGAACGACCTACATTGGTTTAAGATGTGCGTAACGAAGCTTCTTCCGCCTGAGTTTTTCGGTGTTACTGTCAGGATACTGACTAGATTGAGTAACGTCCCAGTTAACACTCCAAACTCTCGACCGCGCTTAATTGTTTAGTTCTATCCACCCCGAAGGAACGCAACGCGCCGTTGCGGTTTGCCTTCTAACTGAAGGGCAATAATATTAACGCACAACCAGACCATCCAATAGCAAATGGGTTGAAGTTATAGCAATCATTAAGGACCTTAATCAAGGCGAGCGGCCGGTGAACAAATTCTCCAGTTAGGGTGTTGGGTGGTCATCCGGCGGTCTTTTTCCGCCCTACCAGTACCAGTCCTGATAGCGCACGACCGAATATATGACATTACGAATACCTTCAGAGAGCTAAGCATTGTGCGCAGCCTAAGGAATAAGAGGTGCAAGATAAATCTGCTTGTTGCTGGGTCTCAGCTCGATATACTCGCATTCACTGAACCGTGGCCGTCTCTGGGCATCATGGACGGTGAACATCATCTGTCTGGCTACGCAATATTTTGATGTTATCATTTCGTTGGCCGACAAGGCGGAGGCGTTGCACTTTACGTTAGCTGTGGACTTGATGTTTTGCCTACTTACATGTTTCAGTCGGCAAATAAAACTGTCGAATCTCTGTTGGTAATGAGTAGTAATTCCTCAGCTCTACTTACAGTTGTGCTTCTGTATAGAAACAATGGGAGCGCGTCCAAAGAGGTGCTTGAATTTGTTTGCTTCTAATCCGCAAACAGGTGTTTGATACTGTGTGGCTTCAATCTATCGGAAGTTTGTTGGGCAGATCTTTCTTGCAACTAGGCAGAAGGTACTTTCGGTGTAGCTGTTCTTGAGCTTACGCTACAAATGCCGTGGCATCAGTTCGTGGACCTCCCCACTAGGTGTATGGACGCCCAAGTACCGTCTATCTTGGATCTAGTTTTTGCCAAGTCACTAGACTTCCTGGGTGACATCGCTTACAGCTCACCCTTAAGTGCCAGTGATCAGGTCTGTTTACCATTCAGTTGTTCTCCTACCAGACATCACTGGAGGATTGCTGAGCCATTTCCAAACATATGGCTTGCTAACTATCAGGCAATGCATAGCAAGACTTCTTGGTTGCGTTTTGAAATTTCGGTGACCGATACGGTTCAGGCGGCCCGGGATAAATTTAAGTCTTATCGCGCGAAAGTGTCTTCTCCTTGCTTGCGCGAAGAAAGGCGACACAAGCGCGGCCGCCGTAGATATATATCACTGGCAAGTACCTGCTCCAGAAGCGTTCCGGTTGCTGGAGTACCTGCGGTGCGGCGTCGTCAACTAACACTTATGATAGGTACTGCAAAACTAGTAATAGGTTTACACAACACTAAAGGAAAGCTCGGCGGATGTACGAAAATGAATTGGCTAATGAAGCTACGGAAAACCTGCAAAGTGCTCTGCTTATGTTAAGTGAGCCGTTGTTCAACTTCGGTAATTCCAACTTTGTTGCGGACGTACAGAACTCATGCGTATGCGGACTCATACAACGCCCGTGTATTGGTGAGCAGTATGCAGAGGCTTTTGTAGATGAGGCGGCATTGACTAGCGTTGAACCTGTCCTCAGCTTACCTAAGGTTTTTCATTTAGCTGAATTTACTGTGGTGAAAACGCAACTCTTTAGGCTGATGCAAGAACTGAACCCTTCTAAAGCAGCTGGACCTGATTCATTTCACCCGATGCTTCTGCATGCGTTGGCGGTGGAACTAAGTGGACCGCTGACGCTGGTGTTTCAAAAGTCACTTGACAGATGGACCGTACTTTCTAAATGCAAGGAGATTGTCAACTGTCCTATCTTCGCAAATGGCGACCGAAGCCTGTTGGTCAGCTATAGGCCTGTCAGTCTGACTAGCGTCACGGCCAAACTATTTGAAATGCTGGTGAGAAATTTTTCACCTGAATAGATTTAATCCACTCAGTAGTGCACAATACGGATTCCGGAAAGGATTTTGGTGTAGGACAACTTTGTTTATTGCTCGTGAAACTTGGGCCGAGGCAGTGGACAATGGCCACGTAATGGATGTGCTTTTCATCGACTTCTCGAAAGCACTTGACAAGGTATCCCACATGAGGCTAGCACAAAAGCCGAGCCCCTAGGGCGTATCTGGCCGCGCTCTTCACTGGCTATCTGCATTCTTGCAGGAAAGAGAGGATCGCAGCTTATCCTTTAGGCAAGCGGTCCTCAGCGGTGTCCTACAGCGCTCAATTCTTGGACCAATGCTGTTATCCAGCTACGTAAACGATCTCCCTGGAGAGCTTTGGTTATCATCCCTATTGTTTGCTGATGAACTTTAGCTATGGTATGTTGTAAATATCCCTGTGGTTTCTGAGGCCATACAGCATACCCTGGACAGACTCTGGCAATGGTGTACTTTGTTACTGCCGCCCATTAATCAGGCTGTGTTCCCTCCTTCATATAGGAGCAACTTTCCCACCTTCCAAGTATGTGTTCGGTTGGGTAGAACTCGCCGTTGTGTCCAACAAGTAGACCTAGGCGTCGTCCATTCCTCGTCGTTTCAAACTGGTAACAACTGGAAGAAGGAGGCAAGTAGTGATCTCAGAATGTTATGGTTACTATGCCGCGCTTTCGAGGTCTTAACGGTCGACAAATTTGTGAAGCTTTTTCAGATTTTTTCGGCCCCATCTGGAATACTGCTTACAGGCTTGTCCGCTGTGCTATGTCCGGGACAAAGTGGAGCTCGAGAGGGTTTTGCGCGTAGGTATCAAGTTGATCGAGGGGTTACGGGGCAAGCGTACTCCGAGCGTCTACTTAGCTTGGGTATTTATTCAATGCACTACCGACGGCTTCGAGCACTCCTAATGCTTACCTACCGCATTTTAACAGGGAAGTTTAGACCGGACACGGCCAAAGTGATGCAAACGCGTAACCTCAGTAATGGTATAGCAATGTTACGGATTAACCATTGCTTACTGGATACATATGTATTTATATATGTACGTATATGTATACGCCTTTCTTTCTCATATAAATATCTAGTGGGCCATGAGCTAGGTTCTTTGGGGCCACTACAGAAGCGACGACGGGTCCTGCAGAGAATTACGGCCAGCCGGCGCAGCGTTTGTAAGCACGCTGAATTCGATTTACTAACCGCGTGCTTACTTGCTAAGTCTATTTCAGGTGGTGTGTTTACAGTTTTTACTTTAATGCTTTTCTTTCTCATACAAATATCTCCCTGTACTCTATTCCATTAACTTGCACACATCGCCTAAGCCAATTGTATTTGATTTCCATAATATTTTTGTGTTCGTGGCATTCCGTGAACTATATTTCCTGACCTCGTGCACTTAGCTAGCATTTGTTTGTAAACAATTTATTACATATGCTATTTAATTGAGGTTTATGTCACCGTTTCCTTATGCATTAATCGAGTTTTTCTCTTTTTCTTTCTCTCTCTCTCAAGTGTTTGACTGTTGTTTGATATCCCCGGTGTGGATGCGCTTGATTTGCATGTTGACAAGGTGCTTACCTGTCTATTACCCACTACCTCGTCCATACTGGCTCCAGGAGACAGTTGGTCGTTGCTGGAGGGGACAGGGTGCATGGTCCTTGTGGCAGTGTTAGGATCAAAGGGTGGTTCCATGCTCTCAGTGTGGAGTGGACTACGGTCCAGCCACCGCCTTGTGTGCACTTGTTTCCCAAATACAATGTGCTTGTGTTTGCCTGTGAAGGAGTGTGGGCCGGCTCCGTTGATGAAACATGGCTCCCATCCGCATGCCTCCCGGTCTTATTCCTTCGGGTTTACACTGGATATGGGGTGTGTGGTTGGAGCTGTGGGTGGTGCAGCGCAAGCCATCCATGGTCCCTCTGTAGGCGCAGGCTTCCTTTGGCTTGCCACAGTGACAGGCAAATCCGAAACCGGAAACCGCCAACCGTAGGTATACGCAGTATTTATGTGGGTGCTTGTGTAAGTATTTATGTTGTGTGAATTTGTTGGTAGTGCTGTAAGTTTGTGAGTTTGTTCAGTGAATACACCAATAAAGGGTGGAATCATAAGAAATCATTAAAGTAGTTGAGGTTCCCGGAATGTGCAAGATCCTCCGATATGGCAAGGCAGTGAATTTATTTAGTGACGAATCATATTCGGTACGTCACGGTGTTGTTAAGCAGAAGTTTGACATTTTGGATTGATATCGCTTGCCAAGCGAAAACCCACCAATTCCTGAGACACTTCCTCCGTCGTTTTAGCTGGACCGGGATTAGCCCGAACCACTTAGCTGTCATTATATAGAGGTTGTTCGGCTAGCCAGGCGACTGCAGTTGCGAATCGTTCAAACGTCTGTTCTCATAACCGTGACAAGCAGTAAATGTACTACAAATGTGTCGCTTACCTGTGGACATTGTTGATCCTTCGCCAAGCTTCCCATTCCATTCCATTCAGCAACTAAACTGCGAAAGTAACAACTGCGCGCTTGGTATCTATGGTAAGTTACCCGTTGTATTGCAAAGGCTTCATTTTCGCACAATAACAGTTCACCACACGGCGTTTTGTGCGTGTACTTCTACGCCAAGCCATGCTATGTAGGCCATAAGCTGCGTTAAACCATGAGTCCAAGTTATCCCACAACTTGTTGCGCATCACACTATTTAGTGTTTTTCTATTTTGTCACAGGTGGGAGGTTCCCCTTTACATAATATGGTTGGCGACATCTGGTTCCTGATTTGCCTGTCAATGTGGCCAGCCAAAGCACGCCTGCGAATACAGAGTAACCATGGGTGGCTTGCGCTGCACCACCCACAGCTCCAAACACAGACCCCAAATCCAGTGTAAAGCCGAAGGAATAAGACCGGGATGCTGATGGATTTTAGCCACCTTTCATCAACAGAGCCGAATAACATACCTTCACAGGTAAACACAAGCACGTTTTATTTGGGAGTGAAGTGCACACAGTGCCGTGGCTGGACTGTAGTCCGCTAAATACTGAGTGCACAGCGTCAGTATTGGAGCTTAGCATGGCCACAAGGACCATGAACCTCGTTCAATCCAGCAACAACCAACTGTCTCCTCGAGCCAGTACGGACAAGGTAGTGGGTAATAGAGAGGTGGGCACCAATAAGGCATTATTAATTTGCAGATGCTTTACCACAGTACACAACTTTTTACATCCTATTTACATCACTCTGGTCACGTTTGCAAACGCTAATTTATGCGTATCATTATCTATTTTCATTTCTCATACCGAGTTTACACCTTCCTCCATTTAATTGCATATTTCATAATAATATTTTGCCTCGATCATCTTCACCGGTTAACGTTCAAAATCTAACCACCGTTTCATATTTCTCTATGTTTAATTTATTCATCGTTCTAGTTCCCCATATTTTCCCGTTCCAGCAAATAATATTTCATGAGCATTCTTCACCAATGAACAACTGCAGCACACCATACGAGGTGAGCCTGAGATATACTTTTCCTGTAACATTTTTGTACATTTTTATTCATAGGATACCTGAAACTGGATTGCCTTAATTATACGGCTAAGATACTACACCATTTCACAAGTCCTTGATACGTTAGTACTTTGATGTAATCACTCCCTCTGGAATGTACGAAGCCATGTCACAATGGTAACGTTGAGCTACTTTACTATAAAAGTTACGTTAACCTACAATTTTATAAACATATGCAGTTTATGCCGTTTTATTACTAAAACCTTAATAAAGAGTCCCTAGGTCTGTGATTGCCCTCTTGGTACCAGCTGTTCCAATTCACATTGGCCCGTTACAACCTTCCCGCTATTAGTTAGAGCCAGGCTCCTTAGTGGAGGTGCTATTCTTTCGAATTCCCGCTGACGCGCAATCCAACTTTGTCAATCGATTAGAAAAAGTTACAAAATCCCAGTTCGGATTGGACACAGGGAGGAAATAAAATAAACAACAGTAGTAAGCTACGTAAGAAACGGCTGTAAAATAAGTAACAGTACAAATAAAGGGCAAATACCTGGCAAAGAATCACCTCAACAGATAGCCAACATTTTGGAAGGTTTACATAAAATTTGGGAAGGGTCCTTGCAATTTCCTTAGTATTCGTTTTGGGACAGATAAAATGCGGACTTATGCCGAATGCCTTACTCCGATACAAAATACTTTATAATGAAACGGAGCTTCTAAATGCAACAAACCATGGCGCTAAGTACAACGAGAGCGAAATGTGCATCATTTGTTAGATGAAAACGTTTCAGTGCGACGCAGCCATAATAGAAAAACCGACCTAAATGATGTCAACCATATTACTAAACTGTCGAACAAAGTCCAAAAAGCGTAGCAGAACACAATAATATATGTGGTCATGAGTTATACGTTGGAATATTGAGAGCAGGAAGGCGATTCATTGTCAGCTCCATAGCTTCCGAATCATCACAAGATGTGTGCATGCTATCGGGAAACGTTACTCTTTCGTAGCTCATCACTTATAAAGTAAAAGCAGCAGGACCTTGCCATGCGTTGTAGCGGAAAGCTATCTGGCCAACGTACACCGGATTATTGCCACACACAGTAAAACTTGTGCTTCCGCAGCCTTCACTGTGTTTATACTAATGATGTTAACGTTTAATACGCCAGGGTATAGTACGATTAATAGTATAGCTCGGAAACTGTCCGTGAAAAAATAAGGGCTGGTTTTCCACACATCACAACCTGAGATTTAACAGGTGCGTGATGGGAAATGTGGCCAGGTAAAAGAACATTGCATGGAGATGGCCAAGGTAGAGTGCAGTAGCGGTAGAAAATCCTGGAAGTCCGGATATGCGAGATGAGAGGAACCACACTGACACACGGTTAACTTTCGGGCCAGATTGAATGAATATCAAATATTGAAGAGCAAGCTGATATTACAATGCGGAAAAGGATCTGGATTCTCATTCTACCCCTCTGCTAACGTTGACGTTAGCAGATGGCGAGCATTCAAGTCTGATAAAAGTTAGATCGTGAGAGCCAAGATGAGGTGAAGTGGGCTGACGAAAACCTGGGTAATATTTGTTGTTTCATCACAGGATTAGTTAACCAAATATTTGAAATAATATGATATGGAGTGCAGAGGAGAAATTATTTTGAAAGGAAGGAATGGCAAAAAAGGAAATCAGATGATCCGTTACCAGTGCAGGACGGCTAGGAGAGCCAGTGAAACGAAGTAAACCGAAACCTTCTAACGTTATGCTAAACCAGTAGCTAAGTTGGATGAACAAAACATTGAACATAGAAAAACAAAGTAAATGAGACAGCTAAGCAAGATCAGAATATAATATACGAGGTGAAATCCACGAAGAGCAGAATTTTGAATGCGGAATATGTGCGGTTCGATCTTTAAAGTAATATAGGGTCCCTCATAAATATCGTCTAGAGATTTAACTTTGCTCAGGATACGTAATGCCTTTGCTACGGTGAAGTGGTTGAATACGTTGGCTCGAAATGAATGCTTGATGTTGTTGCAACTAATGAATTCGTGCAGTTTATTGCATATTGTTGTATACCTTTTAAGATAAGTTTGGCGAGCAACAAATTACGCATTCTATGGACGCAAAAGATGGATGATGTATTTCTAGTTATTGATATAGATAGATATTGATGAAAAATGCCAAACTGAACAGTGTGTGGCTTCCCAGAACCGATATGAGCTAAAGCAAACAGGAAGATAAGATTACTCATAATTCTTCTCAACGATAATGATTCTAGATTCAGCAGGTTACATCGCTGTTGATAACAGGGATCTAAAACTTAGGGACCGTTTATTAAAGTACATTTTAGTTTTTCACTATTATTTTGTCGTACCTTATTAAATTTGTGATTTATAATAGGCAATATTATAAGAATGGGCGCGCATGTGTTTAAACAGAGCTGGCCTAGAGTCTTTCAGGCGTAATGTATTGAAAATACTCGCTAGCATAACTTTCGCTTTGGCGGTGACGTCATGTACCTGTTCGGCGGAATTGCAAACGCGTGAGTAGCGAACTCCGAGGGCACAAATCGTAATGCAGCATGTAATTGGTTTGTCATCTAACTTCAGTATGTCACTAATAAGGTTGCTTCTGAAGAACGGGGCTTTACATTTGCCAACAGTGAAGGTCATTTTCTCCTCTCGCACCACCGCTGATGGGCGAGGAGCTCCACCTGTATTGCTAGGGAACGGTTTGATGCATTTATGCCATCAAAAGCGAACGCTACTTTGTTAACATCCGCGAAAAGAACACGTCAGCCATGTCGAAAGATTCGGAAAATGGCATTTATGTATAGTAAGAATAACAGTTGGCCTAAAACACTTCCCTGTATAGCACGTCTGGTTACTGGATAAGGTAGAGATACCCAGTTTCCCACCCTGACACATCGGTTGCGTGTAGACCAGAACGATGACAACCATGTTAATACTGGGTTAGGAAACCCATATGAGGTTAAATTGTTGGAAGCCCTGCATGGGGTATGTGGATAAAATTCCAAAATATTAATTCTAATTCTGAAAAGTGGTGCATAAAAGAAATTGGTCATTATGTTTAACATCGTATTCAATCAACTTTTTCGTAAACATTGTGCAAAGTTACATGGTGGCAGCTGTGCTAGCTACCTTCGCAATGGTCATACAACCATTCCTGCAAACCAAAATAAGCTCAGGGACTTAGGATTTACACTATGGCTAATGAATCTAGCTTTTGATCTCCTGGGAAATAGTATCTATCCACCCACATAATTTGAAACCCTAAAGCAAGTTGATGTGATCAGCATTGTCTCCGGTGCTGCATTCAAATTCCAAACAGATGGGTAGAGATTTCAACCTGCCATTTGTAGAAATTTTGATGCATACAGCCAGAGCCACTGTGGAGCTTAAGGAAATAATCTCATACATTCACCTCGTAGCTGGGCCCAACATGTTAAAGAACCCAACGGAACTACCACCATCCTTGAGCCTGTATTCACGATAGGGATCAATTCTAGAAAAGTGACCCTCGTAATTCCACCATCATATTGTGCTCACAGCACTCTACTGTGTTGTGACTGTGGAATCACATGATCATTCAAGTGCAAGGTTAATACCAAATTCTTACCTCAATCCATTTTGTAAAATCCTATTTAATGAAAGCATCATCACTCTCAACTGTAACGCGTCCTTCTAAACTCAAACTCAACAAAGGATGCATATGTATTCATCAACAATATTGTTTTATGGGTAGATGTTCAGGCGCCTGCCGTAAGTAGCACGACCCATAAGCATAGGGGTTAACATAAACTTCCCAGCATAGCCAAAGTCAAATTAAACAAACCTGAATCATTACATCGCAGTGGCAGTAGCTTCGCTACATTGCTACAGATACATAGAGCTTCATTTCAAATACTACATTTAGCCCGGACAACGAGATAAATGAAGTAAGTAGGACACCCAGAGAACATGAAGACGTAAACCCAATGAAGAAGTAACAGACGGAGAAACCCTCAAACTCTTCAGGAAATTGAAGCGCTGAAGTCAGATAATGGCTTATTACTGCCATGTGACTTGCATATGTGACGTAAACGAGTCTAGCTTTGCGTCCGCTGTTGTCGTGTTCATGCAGCCGTCCCGCCACTGCTCCAAATTGGAACAAACCAGCTAATCTACAGCGTTCTTGCGACATTCTGGGAGGTGCTGATGGAAAATGCAATCATAAAATACTTCAGTCGTCTGGGCCCTGATCACATCTTCACAATCACTACAAATTTTGCTAGAAAATATGTCTGTCCTAAGTAAGTAGCTGCACAATATTCCGAAATAATGATTAGGTTTTGGCAAAGGGGAGGAAATCTATCATAATTCTTGTAACATTGCCAGCTGGAGAAAGAAAATGTCAAGCTGTCGTCCGATAAGCCACAAATATACTACTTTCTAACGTCCAATAAATAATAGTCAGGACACACTTTGTCCAATTTCGCAAACGACTGGATCCGTTAAAACCCACAAAATGTGGCCTACTCTCAAGAAGTTTCTGCGTACCCTGCTGGCTGCAATACTTCTATCATTTCGCTATTATAATAGATAAAAAAGTGGAAATACGCATATAGGTATTGGATATACTAAACGCTTTAGACCGGGTGTCAAATCAGCCACACTTACCTGTGCCTAGGTGCTTCAGTTCATAATAAATCGACGGAACCCTAGCGATCAGGGTAGTTCAGTAGTCTTACACACCACAAGCAATAACCAACAGTCACTCACAGAAAAGTATGTTAGGACCACAAACATTCTGGATTGAAATACACAACATAGGATACTCCATCGATCACCGTCAACCATTGCTCGTTTCCGAAGACGTCAAACTAGACTACTCATTTCAATCAAGCCAAATACACTCTGCCTGGAATGTATGCGTGATGAACTACTCGCATTGAGTACCCCGATTAAACGTCCGTTAACACGCTTCTGAGGAAATAAATCCCAACTGTTTGTGCACACATGTCACATCCCGGAAGGCTCTGGCACGATTTCCTTCACCGACGTGGATTTCACGAGTGTCAGTCAGACTGCGAAGAATAACAAACACAAGTAATTTAGAGGCGATTGAGGTCAGAAGAATCTCAATTTGGTTGCCGCATTCTGAACCTTGGGCTTCCTTGAAAATTGGGACTATGACTCAGCGGCTCCTGTCTGTCGGGACAGTTTCCTCCTCCCAAAGTTCTACTAACAACTCGTGTAAATAATCGACAAGAGCTGTCCCGCTGCATTTGTAGAGAGCTGAAGGAATTCTATCTGCACCAGCGGCCTTACGAAACTTTAACAGTCTGATGTCACATAACTTTTGCGCGTGAGGGCGGATCTAAGTGAATGGCCCATGGAACAAAGCACTCTATGCCCGAAAGAGAAAGTGATCACTCAGATTGCCTTAACTGCCTTGCAACGTGTTCGGCCCAACGCTCCATGCGTTTTGACAACCTATGGATTAGCTGTCCACTCTCAACGGGTATTTTCTCGCTAACACAGGTCTCCTGCTACCCGTTTCCCTTTTCAGATGGAGTAACTTACGATGATTACCAACGGCAACGCCTGTTTCCATTTCCGATGCAAGAGGCAATCACCAGGCATCGCGGTCTCCCTTCAGGCTAGCGCGCAGTTTTGCCCTGAGATTTGCAAATCCTACTGTATTCGTTTCTAGCAGGAATACCTCGGTGAGCATCTATGCCTTCCAGAGAGGTTTTAGAGACCCAATATCTAGGTTGGCAATTTGATTTGCCACATGAAACATGCCTGCTGATAGTGATCAGTTATGTTCAACAGGGTTTAGGGGATGCTTACTCAGCCCAGATGCCAGCGTAGTTTGATACGCATTCAGAAAACCCGACTTCGCTAGTTGGCCGGTATCAATACGCTCAGAGCGCCGTTGCGGACGCCCGTCGAGACGCAGCCGCAGGTTGACACACACGAAAGCGTGATCGGAGTGCACTCTGGTACTCCAAATCGCCGGACAGTTTTGGACATAGCCTCTCCATCGGTAACTAATCGCGATGTGATCGGTTTACGTCCATGGCTGGCCCGAGACTGTGGTACGCCAAGTCACTCTTTCGCGGGTGCTGTGTCGAAAGTTAGTACTTACGTGAAAGAGATGAGCACCTTCACACAGGTGTAGCAACCGCTCACCGTTATTATTGCGAGAGCCAACACCATGTTGGCTGCCAAGATGTAGCTCATCAGAGGTCCGTTTGTCTGTTTGGGTATTTAGATCACCAACAAGCACTACAGTATCCGTACTTCTTCTGTAACGATAATGGTCGTTATGTTGGTGATAGGAATTCTCTTTCACCCAATCATGGCTGCAGTTATTGATGGCCTTAGGCGCAATGGCAAAGAGGTACCGTATGTCCCCGCGCGATTTCGGAGCCTGGAAAAAGCCAGCCAACCTAACGGCGTACAGCCGGCTGTTGACAAGTATCTAGTCGACCAGGGCGGCTTCAGCCCAGAGACTCAAAACAATGCCGACACTAGGTTGACCTGCATTTGAAGCTGCATCATCGCCAGAGGGGCACAATGAGAATGCGCCTTCAGTGTCGAATCAGAGAGCTTGCCGAGTAAGCACAGAGTTTGAATCGTGCACGCTGGTTTCCGATAAACAGCAAATATCGATCGAGTAGGTATCCAGTGTTCGGGCGAGCGCTGCCTGTTGGCCAATCTATAGCAAAGTGAGCACGTTGTGGCATGACAGCTTTAGCCAGGATCAAAGACTCCAAATCCAAACGGATGAATGAGTTCGACCGCTTGATTTAACATGGAACCCGCGCCTGGATTGGTGGGGCACCCTGCGATTTTGTTCGCGTTGAGACTAGAAGGCAAGCAACCATTCCAGAAAGTTGTGGGAGGGAAAAGCATTGGAGTATTGCAACCGGGAGAGGAAAGTGAAGCTGGAACAATTAGCTAAGGATGAAAAGCGTAAGAGGGGAACAAGTAGGCGGGCTCACCTGAGCAGTAGCGTCCGAAGCCATACGTAATCTGCTCTATGGAGCAGATAGGGCGCCGTTGATTATCCTCTGCGACGGCCAAAGCATCAAGCGATTGTTAGAAGTAAAGGTCATGGTGTATTGGGTGCGCAGGATACTGTCAGTTTGCCCAGAACTAGATAGAAGAATGATTATGGTGCTTAACCAAAGCCATTGGTTCTACAACCTTACCGTAAGGCAGCTGGCTAT
>OX104059.1:453443-496258 GCA_944474145.2 Dicrocoelium dendriticum | reverse complement strand
ACTTTAACCACAAGGTTGTAAGTGGAGCAATATTTTTACTTCTACTTGAACTCTGGTATGACCAATTTAGTTTAGTCCATCCAATTCGGACATGCACGCCTTGGTTAAATCATTTCACAACACGCCGCACTTATACTCCTCCGGAGCGTGACGACTAATACCAAAAGACAGTGATTAGTTTACTTCAGAGGCAATGCAGCGGTTAACCCAAAACTACAGATATTCTTAATCTCCATTGTCACTAATGTTACGAACGTGTAAAAGACAAGACTGCTTGCCAAAACTATGATTATAAACCATGAATAATAACTTTATACGGCTTACTATGCACTGCTTTACAATCCCGGTTGGGTAGCCTGATGAGTTCACTTGGAAAATATATATATATATATATATATATATTTATGTAAAACGGCCAATAGTAAAAGTAGCATAGTGCCACAACATATGCGAAATGCTACAAACCTACGAGGATAGAGGGAAAAAGCCGGTGTTCATAAAAATAGTGAGTCACAACAGGTCCGCCATTCTGCACAGTTTCTTGCCATATCGTAGAGCGTTTCCATCCATCTGTGCTCCGGATCCTTTACACCCGAGCCATGGAGCCGAGAGCGCCCCACCACCGCTAAATTTGACGTCCGCTCCTTCCTGCTCTTGGCCTAAGTCACACGTTGGTCACCTTGCCAACGCTTCCAGTCGAATTCTGCGTGCACGAAGAGGGCACGGCGAGGTAAGCAATGAGAAGGCATGCGAAGAAAATGTCCAAGCCACTGAAGTCTGCGCAGAAAATTTATACTGCGCATTGGCTTGCAAATTCCCTCTGATCAGAAAAGTCTACGTCGAATATTTCTAAAGGAGAAAATGCAAACTGGGCAGCGCCCATAGGTATAGTGAAAAAAGCAAACGGAATCATTCGCCTATGTGGAGATTATTCAACCGGCCTGAACGCAGCACTGAAGCTCCATCAATACCCCTTGCCACTACCGGAGGATCTTTTCGTCAAATTCATAGATTGGTCTCTCGGAGGTCTGTCTTTGAGTGGTAGTCGATGATGACGCACGGCGCCTTCTCACTCACTGTGATCTGTAGCAGTACAATCGGCTACCGCTCAGAGTGAACGCGGCTCCGGAACTCTTTCAACAACTGGTGGATACCATGCTAGCAGATATCCTATCGGCTTGTGCATACTTGGATGCGACTATCGTCGCATCAACAGAGAAAACGCATTATATCTGTCGCATTTTACAGGTAGTCAAACGCATACAGGAATATGGTTTGACTCTGGTAGATGATAACTGTTATTTGTTAACGCCTCAACGGAAATGCCTTGGTTTTATTGTCCATCGGGACGGGTGAAGACTTGATACAAGAAAATGCGCGTCACCAAGGAATTATCTGCTCTACATAATATACTAGTCTGTAATCGTTTCTGGACATGGTAATTTATTACGATGTATTTATTCCTAGTACGCATGGACTTCGCGAACCAAAGAATGAGTTGCTGGGTAAAAATTGACCCTAGGTTTAGTCGTCCATATGTGAAGTATTGTTTACCCTCATTAAGAAAGCTCTTGTATCTGACTTAATGCTGGCACATTATGACCCGAAAGCAAATCTCATTCTCTCTGCAAATGCCTCTAGTAGTGGTGTTGGAGCACTTCTCATTCACCAGTTCGACTCTAGCACCATGAGAGCGGTTGCCTACGCATCATGTGCCTTAATGAAGTCTAAAAGGAACTACTCACAGATCGAGAAAGAGGCACTGGTTTTAAATTTGCTGTCAACAATTGGTAACGGCTGTTGCAGGGTAGGGAATCCGTGTTGGAGACTGACCATAAACTATTATTGGCCATTTTCGCTTCAAAGAATTGTATACCTAGGTACACGGCGAATTGACACCAAAGATAAGCGACACTGTTGCTCGGATATATATATATATATATATATATATATATATATATATATATATATATATATATAACTCATGTGCCTACGGCAGGTTTCAGCTACGCAGGTGCGCTGGCTAGACTTATCGCCAACCAGCCGAACATGGAGGAAAATCAGGTAATCGCGTCAGTTGCGCTTAAACCGGACATGTACAAGCTTCTGTGCAATTCAACCAGTGCTCTCCCGATCAGTTCTGTGGACATTCAGGTGCACCACAAACTCAAACCCCTTTTCAAAACATTAATCGTTTTTTAAACACAAAGTCGCCAATCCGTATTACTGACACACAGTTTAAAAAATTTTGTTTTTGAGGTGACTTGCTAGCACTGGTTGAATATCGTGTTATGTTCTGTGAGCGCGTGGTTGTTCCGAAGTCACTGCACGCAAGGTTATTAAGCTATTTGCACCTACATCAACCCGGCATTTCAAAGAAGATAGCTTTTAGCCAGAAGTTACGTATAATGGCCATGTATTGACAACCCTGTCCATGATCGAGTCGTCACATGTAGCAATTTTGCATCAGCAGCGAAACTTCCAAGAAAATTATCCAACTCCGGATGCCAGCCACTAAGCCTCGGGAGAGCATTCGATTGCGCTTGTCCAGTGCAAGGCCAGTGTTTTACTTGTTGTTAATGCCTATAACAAGTAGCCGGACGTATACCTGATGAACACAACTACGACAGCGGCCACAGTAGGAAAACTACAACAGTAATTTACACAATCCGTTCAGCAAACACCTTCGTTCCCGATAAATGTTCGCTATTTATCCCCGACGATTTTGGTGCTTTCTCTCGGCGTAATGGTATCCGGCAGTGCCGACCGCTTCCGGGGCATCCACAGTCCAAAGAGCAAGCAGAAATATTTGTGGATACATTTAAAGGTTTAAAACTGCGGGAGGAAGGACCGACAGAGGAGATCATACAGCTTTTCCTGTTAATTTATCGGGCTACGCCTTATCCTGTTGTACTACGCGGCAGATCCTCAGCGGAAGCTATGTTCAAGCTTGAGAAGCATCATCTACTTGATGCAATACGCCCGAAGGTTAAGCAATGGCCACTGGTGTCAGGCGTGAGCAGAAGTTTTCTACTAGGGGAGCAGGTGAAAGCGTTGGATACAAGGCCGAACCACTAAAATTGGCAACCTGTAGTGGTAGGAAAACTAAAGGCAATGTGCTGTACGAGGTGTCTATTGTACAGTTATCTCTCGTACGGCAAGTTATCCAGTTACGCAAACGACTGATCGAACACACGGTCACTTCTACTTTTGACTTGTCATTCGATATACCGCTGGACAGTTTTCAACTAGCAAAACCTGGGTTTTAGTAAGCTGACGGAAATGTGCACAGAGCCATGCCACGGAGGCACTCGGAGTCATTTACGGACAACTAAACCGATCTGACGTTTACAACTGAACCCAGCACTTCATTCGTATGAATCTGGAGAACCTGTTTTCAATGGGCGTGACGTCACATCAGGCGATTCGGTGTCTTAAAAGTACCGGGTCGTCCCACACACTTGACCGTAAATTTTCTCTCCCCCAATAGTCTACTTTGGTGCAAATGCATCAGGCCGCCACTTGTCTGACACGCACACTCTTCCCTTAACCTTTACTGTCCGCTCTCTTGCTTGTCACATGGGACTTGAGATCTGGTCAATACACTGTCCGGTGCGGTGAAAGTCTTTGTTCTAAAGGCTCAACTCCCCAGTAATAGCAATTATAACAAGTTTTGGCAGATGAACAATGGACAACGAACTATGAAGTCATAAACGTAAAATGCTGATTGCTTTAAAAATCCCGTAGAATGGTTGAATTGAAGCAAACGTAAGTGTAAATCGTCACTTTAACCATCCAGCGATTCAGCTGCCCTGCATCCTTAACATATTTCATAATACGTTTTGAATTGATACTGTAAAGTTATGTCAGGTAAATAATATACGGAAGGTATATCGGAAGAACAAAAGAAATGACAACGCTCACTGGTGGTTCGCTTTCTTGAACTGAGGTACTTGATGAATGCAGTCGTAGTATATCCGAACTTTGTTGCACAGCAGCAGCATACAAATGGTAAAGCACAAAAGATGAGAACGACTACCGTTTGGTCGCCTTCGATTGACGTAGACATCACTGATTGTATAGTATAACGTAAGTGGATGGGCGAATCACCGAGACGTCTTTTGAATACCGTTAGCTAGGGGTAATAAACGACGGATGTGGGAAGTGCGTTCCAGTGTTGGCACACACGAAGAGAAAAGAAATTCCGGTGGCATTTCAACCGGCTGTATTGTGTGGTCAGCTTTATCTGGTGTCTTCTGAGTGTGCTATTGCGATTCAGCTTTAGTATGTGACGCTGAGTATAGTTTGAATTTCCCAGGATCATATAAATCACTAACAAGTCGCCACGCAGGCGTTAATAGTGTCCAATGTAGACCCCGAGGTTTAGCAGCCTCAATCGGCATGGCAGATGCAACAAGCCCTTTACATTCTGGGTCGCCCTTAGTTGTGCTAGTTCAAAACCGGTAAGGTCTTGATTTTGACATGGCTGCCAGACATGGATGGCGTACTCAGAATGAGGCCGAATGTAGGCTTAGAGCATCTGAGAAAAGAGGGAAGGCTCAAAGCGTCCAAATGCCCTCCGCCAAAGGCCAAGGTGTTGATTTACTTTTTAGAGGCTTTTTCGGCCTGACGGGAACGGCCCAGAGCTTCCTGCATTATCACGTCTAGATCGCATTCTGTTAAATTGCTCTGCAATATTTGATCCTCCAGTCTATATCCGCAAGTGGCTTTATGTCGTATGTCCAACGCCTTGCACTTTGTAGCCTTGAACCGAAGCATGATCTGAGTCAACCATGCGTAGACCCTGTAAAGACCATCCTGAATGGCTTCATTGTCGCCGGTTGTTCTAATGGCTCGCCTTACCTTGAGATCACCAGCGAAATGTAAGGATTTGGAGGTGCCCACTTTCGTGAGATCGTTTATGTAAATAAGGAATATTCGTGGACCATGTACTGAACCCTGGGGTAATCCGCATTTCATATCGATTGGGTCAGGGAGGACGCGGCTAACTCTTACGTGCAGATGTCGTTAAAGCAAGGGATTCCTCATCCAATAAAGGCTTGGATCATTTATTTCAATGCACTATAGGATGTGAAGGAGGAAACGGTGGTTCAGACGCTCAATGGTCTTTGCGAAGTCCAAATATACTGCCGCAACCTTGCGCCGCTGTCGACGTTCTCTGTCCAACTGGATCTAGCAAGTAGCAAGTTTGAAGTGCAAGATTGGTTCTTGCGTAATCCAGGTTGTTCATGCGCTACGATATTGCGTTCTTCCGAGTAGTTCATGAGCGCTTCGGTAACAATCGCTTCCATGATTTTGGAGAACATCGAAAGTATTGTTATCTGGCCATATTTGACCGGATGTGTACGACTTCCCCCTTTTGGATGAGAGCGACGATTCCCTGCCTCCACATTGTTGGCACCCGCATCTCATCGAGGCATCGTTGGAAGAATTTGGAGAGTGGATCCGCCAAGTTTACCGCAGCCAATTTCAAGGCCTTTGGACGAATATTATCAACGCGGGGAGAAGTATGCTCGCGCAGGGCAATTAACCGTTTCATATCATCCGTAGTCGTAAACGTGATGTGGCTAAATCCTGGTAATGGTACAATGTGCGGGCACCGTGTATGCGGTGATGTCGTGTTCTGGAAGTTTGGGGCGTATTGTTGACATAGGGGCTTGGCCGCCACGGTTGGGGTATTTAAGAGTCCACATGACGCGTGTAAGGCAGGAATTCCTCCTTGTAGTTTGCGGAGCTTATTTAGGTATCTGTGCAAGAGCTTGTGGTTTGAAAAATATTTCTCAGCTAGAGTCTGTTGATGATGCTTTTTATCTACGCGTAAAAGGGTTAAAGTTGTGATTTCTTTGGATAGTGAAGCCTTCCCAAGTTTTGGCACTCAGTGGCACCTTGTATCTTCGCCAGAGTAAATTCCTTGTGTTGATAAACTTCAGTGTCCTGCTGCGTATGAATGAGTTTACTGTTTTCACTAGCGAAGGCCTTTTCCTAGAAGCACCAGTTATGAACGTTTTGAATCGGTGCGCAAAATCTGAAAATCTGACATCGGGGATCGTTCTATTAGAACTGCCCAGTTTGTAGCATTTATATGTTGAATTAAAACGCGGTACTCTTATTGAGATGACAGTCCACCGTGTTTGCCGTGGACTACTCTGCAAACCAAACGTAACTGAACATAAGTGTTGCACGGTCGCTGCTGCCCAAATGCTCTCTAGCGATACCGTTTCGATCATAAGCTTTTCGTTAGTGAATACGAGATCCAGGACACCCGGGTTGTTTCCCATCCTGAATCTTGTAAGAAATGCGATGTGATTGTAGAGTGATATCCACTAATTATCTCCTGTACTTCCATCTTGCTGTGTTCGTTTGTACGGGCTGGGGTTTCTATGGCGTGAATATTTAAGTCACCACCCTGGAGAATGGGGCTGTACGACAATGTGAGAATGATCTTCAAGGTAGAGGCTAGGCAGTTGTCTATTTCCAAAGTAGCTGACGGACTGCGATACACGACACCCAAGAAATATGCGACCCCAAGGCTTAGATGATGATGGCACCGAAGCAAAACCATCTGAACCTCTGGGTCCTCAATGGGATAAAGTTGTACTTCGCTGCGATAATAAAGTAATACTCTACCTCCTCTATTAGGTCGACCGTTGCGCAGGATAGATCAAGGTAGTGCGACTTCAGCAGCAGTGATCGCTTCGCTCAACCAGGTCTCGATTATCAAACCGATGTCTCTTGACATCGAGGTTTCAAACAGGAGAAGCTCCGTCAGTTTGCTTGAAAGACCTTGACGGTTGGTATAAAAACAGGAGAGTAATTCATATGTGAGAAGGTTGTTAGTGAATGTAGAAAACAAGTATGAAACTTAGCCAACCCGCTTGAGGTCGAATGCTACTCATTTTTTGAATAGTCCTCGGCTCGCGCGAATGACCTGGAACAACTCTCTGTACCACGCAATGGGATACTTCATGATCCTGTTGGTCACTCACCTTCTGCGGTGTTTCGCCGTATGCTATGACGGCTGTCAGATCAGTTTCTGGGGTGCACTCTGCAGCAACTGGTGTTCCTACTGAGCTGAGTCTCACCATAAACTAACCAGTAGCCTCTGGTCGTAAACCTGCTGCGTTTAGTTGAATTTATGTTGACAGCATGTTCCGGAAATTACCCCAGTTCACTAGAACGGTGTGTAAAGTTAGCTCAAACTGTAAAACAAACTTCAGCAAACTAGGACAACACTCTTTTTAATTTGGCGACACGTGAATCCTTGTCAGGAAGGTAGTAACGACATTTTCTAACGACAGTGCCTCACGAATGTATCGCCATTGCTCCAGGTCATGTGCTTTATCTTCTTCAGCAGATAAAGCTTGAGACTCAGGGACGCCACAAAAAAATGACGATTTTCGGCTCATGTTTTCTACTTCCCTGTTGATTGTTTATATACTTTGAACGTTCTACCTATGGAATATCCGGTAAGATACATACTCCGTTTGATGTTCTGTGGTGTCGATTCACAGCTAACGGCTACCCTCGAAACTTTCTCCGAAAGCACAGCGAAATCAGTGAAAAGAAACTTGCTCTACCTATTGTGCCTAATGAAAAGGTATTCTTAGAGCTACCCTTTAAGGGTGACATTGCTTCTTGAGGACTATAAGAGGTCTCATTTCCTCCACACGGAGCACTTTCTTGCTGCCGAATTTGTACTCCTTGACAGAACTCATAAGCTACCGTTGCCTTCACTAAAAGAAACTCAGCCTATTGGCACCAACTCCCACTGCGTAAATCAATTCGTATGTAACTGCGAGGATAGTTACATAGGCAGAACCAATAGAACACTGCGTTCCCGTATAAAGGAGCACGTACCAAAATGGGTTCAATGCGAGCTTAGTCAGCAAGCAAGCTCAAATCAGACTACGTGTGTACGCAAGCCGCCAGCATCTTCGATCGGCAGGCACTTATTGATATCGGGTCACCGAATTGAGGTCAACAAGGCGTTTCGAATTCTGCTTCGCCATACTAATTCCCGGTTCCTCCGGTTTGCCGAAGCGATTGCCATTAGTCGGATTAGGCCAGTGCTTTGTGTTCAAAAACAATTATCCATCGGCCTCAGGCTGCCCTGGTTGTAGAAGAAATACACCCCATTTTTCTCGCGTTTGTTTGTATGTATGTCTGTACCCACAAACTGTTGTATAACATTACCGGTTATCGTTATCGGCACTGATGAGACGATACGAAATGCATGCATCTGCCGAACTTCGTCTTCTACTTGTGCTTTTCAAGTTACTAAAGGGAACTAACTATTTTAAATTACTCTAGTTAGTCAAGGCTCACCATAATGTAAAGAGTTCGGGTGTCGTGCGATGCGTCCACGCGTAGTGGTTTAAGCGCCAATGCTGATAGCACTACAGATGGAATCCCACTGACTACGATCGTCTATAAGTCTACCCCTTATTTTGTTGGATTTGTGTTCAGGAGCGTTAGCGCACACAAGACTTAAGGCACCATGATTACGGTATGTGGTTCGCGGCTTAAGAGCAATAGGTTCTTTTGTCTTTTTGTGGATTTGTGGATCGCACTGGCGATAGCGATCCATGTTGAGGCACTGTTTCCTCGTTGCCGGTGTCTTTGATGGTGTTTTCCTAGAAATACCCACTGTGTAGAATATCCAGTTATACTTTACCCTGGGGTTGCTGGAGTTTTGTGTTTCGAGTATGTCAACTGAATTACTAAACCTTTGAAGAAAGTAAAAGCGGATGGTTTAGAAACGACTTGTTCACATAATGGAGTTATTTTGCTAGTGGCCGTTGGAGACTGAGCAGCTGTGTTGAGGTTGGGACGCCTGGCCATCTTCTTCGGCCTAGACGAGGGGTTTGTAGGTGTACGTTCAGATTCAAGTGTAGCAATGTTTACTTTTACCGATGCATTGCTAGCGTCCACAAGTTGATCAACTGTTTCCGCCAACTTTTCACAGTTTTTCATTAGGAACGTTACACAACTAACCACAAGGATGAATTTGCACAACTGGCAGAACCAAAATGCTTCGGTTTTGTTGCTGTATTGTCTAGTTTTGAGTGCACTCATCCCTAAACAATTCGAATTGTACGGTTTTTGAGAGTTTAAGCAAACCGCACCAGACTTAACGCTTTTTACACATAGATCACCATTGACGTCGAAGGGGCCACGTCCAGTGGGGGCGTGCACTTTGTCATCCTGACTTGCATCAATTCCAAAAATGATTAGATACAATAAGAGAGAGAGTTCAGAATCTAGGTTGTAGATGTCTCACTTATCTAGTTGTCTACTAGGTTAGGATGGAATAATTCTACTGATATATGTGGTCGCCGTCAGTAATGGGTCAGTGAAATAGACTTGACTGCAGATGGTGTTGATTCGGTGTAGAGAGTCCACAATAACTAGGTGGAATTGAGCAAATGGATACGTACACTACAACAGGAGTAGCAAGAGGACAGAGATACTGACGCTCCGTGTATGACGTCGCTTCACTTTGCGTTGCGTGACAAGCGGCGCTGGTTTACGGTCAGATATTTGCTTCCTGCGCTTCAGAGGGGTCAAACGTGTCGCGTCTAGATGAGTCACATAATTATGCGTGCGTGCTACCCATCCAGCCGGTAAGTGGATAGGCAACGATATAGTGTAGCATTAGGGCAAAGCAAAATGACTTAGAAAATACTGTCTAATGATGACAGTGGCAGTTCCAGGGGTGGATCAAGTTGACAACTATCACTTTGAAAATAAGATCACGGGATTTTATGTGATGGCAGGAAAACTAAATCATCCGATAACATTCAAGCACGGTTGACTTCGAAATTGTAATAGCACAAGTTGCTGATGATTCACGATGATAGATCCAAAAGGTGAACAGTGGTAGGAGGAGCTCACGGAGCCAAATCGAATGAAAATATCTAGGACTCTTTGAGAGTACAGCCGGATTTAAAGGCGAATAACGCAGTAGGACGTACTTTTGCAACCGCTAGGTGAATTAGCATCCCAGAACTAATAACATTTTGCAGCAATATTCATGAATGGAATTGTGGGCATTTGTGATAGATTTGTACTCATTAAAATTTGTCAGCGCAAACGTAACAAGTACATTTCCATCCATGTAAACAAATGCGCATTTTGCAAGTGTATAAGCAGAAAGTTAAAAATACAACACGTGATTGCATTTAGTCTTGCGATTTTTCCTTGATTCCGAGCAAAAGCAATTTCAAACAACGACTTTGATTTTCTAATTAATAACCTTTGGGTACCCAATTGGCTTCCACGTTGAAATGGCAATTGTCTCTGTCTTTTGAATTCAATTTCAACATAAGTTGACGTTGTACTTCCCAGAAGGATGCGTTTGTTCTGCGAACTAAAACTTCAGCTATTCCATGGTACTCCTGCAGCTTGAAAACATGACATGTCCGTATAAATTCCGACGCTAATTCAACGAGCTGCATGTGTGCAAGAGAAAAAGTGAGATGATGCAGCTCCTCAGTCGTTTTCATCGAACATAAAGGTATTTGTTTAACAAGCTAGTTAAGCGCTTGGGTGCCAACCAGCTTTTATATTGAAATTGTATGTACAACTTTGCAACCACTTACAGTGTTGCAATATTCCTCTTCGGACAACACCTTTGCCTTTGGTATCCTAAGTGCTGACTTAATGAAGGTCACCAGATATTCTAGCGCAGTAGAAAAGAGGTGATAAAGGAGCTTGGCGAGATCGAATTAAGTAGGCAAATAGATAAAACTGGAAGTCGGCTACAAAATGTTATCCAATATACAGTCTGCTCGTATGCCAACGAGTAAACATCGTGAAGGAATTATTTCGACTTCGATTGACTTAACGTGGATTATAGTAGCTGTGCTGTGAATTGCGAACAGATTCAGCCAACCGTACTGTAGCTTCACTCACCGAAGTCTTCTCCTTGCGCAGCCGCTTCAGAGGGCACTGAAAAGAAACGATACACACGTGTGTTGATGAATCTCACTGCAACAAGTGTCACGTGTGTTCACCAACTAATAATAATATTAATAATACATATATTTCTCTTCATGAGAGAACCTAAGTCTATAGCGTCGAAGGTGAATTTGTACAGAAGAATCCATGCGCCTACTTGGGTGACATGTATATGTGGATTAATGTGATATGCGTTTCATGTACAAACATTTAGCCGAATGGTTGAGGCCAAAGCCTAGTTATGAAAACATTGGTGTTTATATGTTTTTGGGCCCCTTTTGTAATAGCTCATCAAGGGATTTTTCCCATGTGAATATAGAGCGTAGGGTAGTTAGATCAAGATAACTGGCGACACTGCTTCTGAATGTTGCCACGTTGTGATATTACCTGAGGGTTATTGGTAGCTATTTCCACAGTTAGGTATATCTGACCGTTAAGAAATTAGAGCGAACTTTCCTTCTAACGTTCGGTATATTCAGTGTAAAATTTTTGTTGCCAAGCGCTCGAGTTGAGCTATGTAGTACCTTGCCTATAGACAGATCGGAACGGGTCCTTATGTGTAACAGCTTAAAAAGCAGGAACAAGTTGTTCTTCAACCGTCCAATCCAAAGTGGTTTGAAATGAAATTCAATGCAAAGTTCTCCATAATTCACAGCGGAGTGTTTACCATTCAGTTTGTTAGTGAATGACCTCTACCGTTGCTCCACAGCAATTCGGTCACTCTTTATCATATTGTCGTATATTATGCTGCAGTATTCGAGGATGGGGCAAGTGATTAGCTTGAAAAATTCAACTCTAGCACTAGTTGTACTTATTTTTTTGATATATGGAACATAAACTGTCTGGCACGTGCTACGTTGTCTTGGGCCAGTTAGGAGAAATTGAAGGTAGGCGAGTACCTAATGCCAAGCTCTTGCGTGGAAAAATATATAGGGTGTATGAGTTACTTAAACAGCCAATATACGTTTCTTGTACCCAGGGTTAATGTCAGTGCCAACCTGACTAGATATGCTCGTTTAACTTCGTTTGGCCAGTGTGTATGTGAACTAGCAAAAACAGTCACATTGTGCCTGGGAACAAGTTTAAAAAATGATCGGCGTGACTGTTAACGAACATGCAAGTAACTGAATAGATGCCAGCGTTTCAAACAATACTTTCCATTGCACTGATTAAAAGTATCTATAACAATTTAGTGTTTTTCATCATTCAATGGATAGTGGTGAAACATGCTTGGTATTTTGCTAGCAGCAGCTTTTATCCGCAAGCAGTAAACATAGCTGGGCGTGTTCAGGAAACAAGGTACAAACTCTACGTACCCTCCGCGTGCTCCTCAACTCGTTTGTGTTTTTAAAATATTGTCGTCGTAAGAAATATGTCAACTGCTCACTGGTGCGGCACTGCGTATGCCGGATACATTTCCCGTACGCACACCCTGTGCATCTGGATATATGCGACGTATTATAACGACAGAGCGGTATATTTCAACTTGTAACTCATACTTAGTAATAGGTTTGGACAAGACATGATCAAACTATGGTATTCGGCTCGATGTAGCTAATGAACGTTGTGTCAGATAGACCATACCAGAAGCGCAAATGACAAACGTAGGCTGGATAAAAGTATTAAGTTAATGCTGATTTTCCAAAAGTAAAGTCACCGATACTTTCTGCAAATGAACAAAGTGATGTTTACTGTGCAATATCTACACTTTGCTTTATCTTCCATTAAATTTCTCTCCGCTTAGACACGCTAACTTCTATTTTGACTCACAATGATTCATGGATTGTTTCGGGTCCATTCAGTCAGCTATCCTCGTTAGAGAATCGAATGTACAGTAGCAAGGCCGTCCATTTACTGATATAATTGCAGACTTTATAATGTCAAGGGAGCGCTGAGCAGCTACAAGTGTTTGAAACTAACCAATTATTCACCATAGGTGCAAGATGATAATACAGTAACTAAACCTCGTTCTTTTACAGCACATTTCTAGACACTTGAATTTTGCATTGCATAGTCATGATATGTGAAATACGTTAGCGCATTGAAAAGGCTATAAACTATAAACGTTAGGCGCCAAAGGCATCAACTTTAAGAGAACGTAACAGAACGTTCTTAACCTAAAGGAATATGAGTTTCTGGCCCATATATATGTATTTGCCCAAGTGAATAATCAGATTGCCATGGAAACAACTCCCGGTATTTGCAGTAAATTCCAAGTTATATAGATATTCACATAGTCGGTCAAGCGCCAGACAGCTGTTTTGTTCTCTCGTAATACTTGACTGTGTCTTAGTGTTTTAAGATGCTGGTGCAAGCCACCAGTGGGCACGGTTTCAAATAATATCGGAGCAGAAGGATTCGCAGTACTAGCAAATACTGATAGAATACACGTTTGTTCATTAAAATCCTCGGCAAGTGTATACTGTCTGGATTGGTAACATCCTCAATAACCTAGGAATATTTATACACACGCAGGCATTTGCTTACATGTATATACATAGTTTTGTAAGACTGTGTAAGTGGTTCTTTCAAAACAATATCAGTGCGCATCTAGTGGTAGCGACTTGTTTAGATTTCACTAATATGCTTATGGAAATTGAGTTCAATATTGACTCGCCGACACCAGTCGTCTAAATATGAGAAAGCAAGCAGACTTTTTAATTTGTTTTGTACAAAGTAATTAAAGCGCATACAGTTTAGTTACAAAATCTTCAAAGGTATGTGTACCTTACGGTGTTTTATTCATTTAGAATACATATATATGCGATTTAAGAGGCAACATTTGCAAATGTGCTTACAGCATTTTAAAATCAGTTGTGCAAATAATTTGCAGGAAGAAATGGTAAGAATTTATTATGTGCGCATACCATAAGAAGCCATTTCTTGCCGTATTTGTACAGGAAACCTGCAGCTGTATCTACTCCACTTCAACCTGTTGGCTAGCGACAGGGCTAGCATTTCCGGCGCCCATGTTTCATCCCGTTCCATTTGCATTAGTAAATTTATCCTCGCTACGAAGTTCGGACGATTAAGAACAGCCTCCTCCAGGAACTCCGGCCGGCATATTGTTGTTGACTGCAATGAAAAGCCAGGCACCAATTGGGTCGATCGATGGAAATACTTTGTGTCCATTTGAATAATTTGTTTCCAGGATAAAAATTATGGATATTGATAACAAATGCTACGCATCTTAAATACACGTATATAGTTATGATCTTTGACAAAGTTTACCATTTTGCTAGAATTCTTAATTCAAATTACCAAATAAATTACTCACGTTCAAAATTACATCTGTGGTCTGCAGAGATGAAATTATGAAGCAAGAAGCGTTTGGGCTATAATGATGTGATTTCGCTTTCCTCAATAACATGGTGTAAACTAAAGGCATATTAGTTATAGTTTCTTTGATTAACCTATGAGCACGGGCCAGGGCACACATAAACCATATCAGCAGTTCGTTGTCCACGGCTTGTGTGAATGGTTTGTGAAAGCAATAAGTCTATGTCAAACATGGCGTCAGCTATTGAACATCAGTTGACGGATAACAAAATGCTCGAATGTTGGATGCTTGATCACGAACTGGAAATCGCACAAACATTGCTGTACCCAGCTAAGTGACATCTTTAAATGCTCAGCTTAAATCTACTGAGGACAGACTATAGAGCAATTGTGATACTCTTCTCGGTTTAGAAGCGCACATTTCTGCATGTTCAAATCTTGGGTTTATTTCAGGTGACAATTAAGTACCAAGTTAAAAAGCATTATCATACCATATTGTTAAAAGCGTTGAGAATTGACATCACATGTAAACCGCATGTCAGGAACGGTTTTTAGAATACAGACGATCGTTAGGCAAAATGTCATGCGAAGTTCAAACAACACAGTCAGCAGATGGTATCCATCATGCAAGTCAAAGTGCATCGGGCTTTCGTAACTCTAAATCGGCAGACTCAATTGAAAATTTAACAGTTAAAAAACTGTTCATATCGAGTATGAAGCAAACTTGATTTAACCAGTGCACTCAAAGCATGAGTCTCATTTTGAGCACACAGGTGGTCAAGTGAAAGCATCGTATGATTCCGATCAATACAAGTCATGCATGATTCAATAAAAGTAAGTTGTTCAGAAGGTAAGTAATCCTAATGGATGTGCAACACTAAGTTAATCCTATACAGTCATATTCAACTCATGTCATCTACTTAATAATTATCAAAAAGTAAGTTCTACAGCTACGCTGCAATTCCGAATATATCTTTCAGACGCCTAGCAGTTTAGCAGCTTGCACAGAATATATCACTTCATCCACCAACATTTAAACTTTATACATTAGATATTTAATAGTTTGTAGTGGATAATTTCGTTTAGCTCATTTGCCAAACGTATTGTAACACAAAATGAATTTATCCTTTAGTATATTTAATCAAACATGGACTTGCTTTTTCGAAAAACTTCTTGCATACGTCGGTTGATCTCTGCTCGACTAACATAATCACATCCACATCTTTGGAAGGAAGATAAAGTTATATACCATGCTGAATACTATTCAGCAAATTAAAGCAGGGAGGAATTAGTTAAAATCGCAATTAGTGGTTAACACATATTATCCTTCAAGACATGGATTTAAATATTTATGTTCTTGCAGTCCTAAGATGCAAATGAACTAGTTAGAAACAACCTCAGTCGTTATCAGGTAAAATTACTTCAGTAAACAACATAAACATTGCAACTCACAAAGCCTTTTGGAATCATTCGCTGTTAAACGAAGCAAGAAGGATGAGGAACTTAATCTCCATATATTGATAATTTTAAGGAAGGGAAATTATTTGCATTCATGATTGTCTGTTAGTATGCTATTGTTCCACTCGGTTGAAGCGGTTTTACTCAATCGTTCAGTAGGTTCTTTGGAAATTGGTGTGGCTAGAGTCTCTCGAATAAGGCCGGAGTGGCTGCAGGATCAATTTGGATTACTTGTTTGTAGATGGATTGTGCACGCAATCTCAATGTAAACGGAGCTCCACATTGAAGTGCACCTTGGACAATTTGATCACCGGGACCGTAGTCAATGAAGCGGAATGGAATAAGTTGTTCCCGCCTGAAAGCACTGCACACCGCCGCGAGTTTTTACCTCCTTTGATGTCATCAGGAGCAGATTGTAGATTTCAAACCAGAAATCGTTAACTGTTTTTCTGCTGTGTCACGAGTTTATTTCCCCTGGTTGCTAAATTTGTGGTTAATCGACAGTAAATCTTTGAAAGCAAATCTTATATTTTATTTGGGCTTAGCATCAGTGAAACGAAGTGAGTTATGTAACAACAAATACTTACGCAACTTCCTCGACCAATGTAATCCAACAATTTCAAAGTCAATCTTTCCCGATTCATAAACAATGTTTTTAAGAAACCGCGCTGGACCACTCCAATTTTCAGGAAATTCCCAAGTAACGCTGTACTTGTTGTTGTATACTGTAGAGCAGTTATATGAATTAGAACCGTCTGGTATTGGATAGCATCCCGTGATTACCACTGCACCGTTACTTTTGGCGACGTCGGAGAACTGTATTGAAGATATGATATAAGGCATTAATATATCAATGTATTCGTATTGGTGAATTGGCACGCGATGAGGCAAAACAATTTGCGAAACGTACAATAGTGTTATGTAGAAAATCGGCGCAACAAATACCACAGAAATACTGGGCAGTGTGAAGGCGGTGCAATCCCACATTACAACATGTGTGTGACCAGAAGCAAAGAAGTCGAGTGGTGCAAATATCTAAAGCAATATCGGAAATAAACCTGTTTCTCAACGTACGGTCGACAAAAATGGTATGGCTCTAAGGTTATCATATTTGCCTGTTTTGTCAACCTTTAAAGTACGGTATAGCTGCACTCACAAGGTTTTGCACGATTTTCGTTGGATCCGATTTTGTCCGGATTTTCAGTTCAAATGCTGCAAAATGCAAGGAGACTAGGAGCAGAGCCGATTCCGACGCACCTACTGCAATATTTGCATGGTTTGACGGACTGAGCATGCTGGACGAACTACCAAACTTAGGTCATTCTTGCTCAATGCGTTCAACTGATGCAGGCTATCTCTACCTGATGAGATCATGCAAAATTATTGAGCCACGACTTAAATCTATCAGCCAAAGTACCCTAAGGAGAATCGTGAACATAAAACGTGGCGAGTTTTACTGCAACATACTTCCACGAGCGAGATTCAGATAAGCACAATGAGTGTAACCTTACTCAGGCAGCTTAAGAGTTACGTTACAATTCGACGTTCGGAACCAGTTTGTTGCAGTGAACGTGTGTCAAAGTGAATTAAATGCACATGCTTTAATGTGTCTGCTCAAAACATTCTGAGCTGTGTACCCGCGCCAATAATGAGAACATATAACTTAGCATTTTGACCATTTATCCAGTACACAGTACGCAAATGTGCGGTGTACAAATTAATAGGTTGTAATAAATTGGAGAGTTAGTTAATTGTTGTATGAATCTAATACATCAGTTACATACTGATCAAAATTTCGTAAGAAACTAGATATATAAAGGTCGTTGACTTGTTTGGGAAACCATCGCCCTAGTTCCACCCAGTAGCTGCGCAAATAGGTGGTGTGCTGAAAATAATGAAGCAATTTCTTATGGATATTTAAACATGCGCAACTAACATAAATCAAATGAACAGCGCGTGCGCCGAACTAGTTAGCGTAACTACTCATAATCCGATTGTATAAAATTTAAATAGCACTTATTTGCACTTACCATACTGCCCTTGTTTAAGATCTTGATCTAAAAGTAAAAATTATTTGTTATTTGTGCCAATACTTTTATTTTACTGAACAACTTCAGAGGTGGATCCAAATGCCTGCTGTGCAAATGGAACCTATTAGGTGGACTTCTTTTGCCCAGACGATGCGTTCGCCAGATAGAACAGATAAGGTATTACATAGGTATACACTTCTAACTCACTTTCTATAAAGTTGGTGGCAGAAATCGAGGGAATCGCTCTTGAACCATCCAATCCTTGTAACAACATTCCGCTTGCTTTGGTCGAAGCATTCTCTATGCACACGCATGTCAATTCCCTCGATTCGGCGTCATAAAACCATCTATGCAATCTGCAACGTCCGTCCGAAGAGATATTGAAAAAAGCACGCTTAACGAGACAATAGCACCATTTGGGATTGATAATATCATAGTAAACGAAGACATTATGATAAATCCTATGTGGCTACAATGGGTCTATTAAGGCGTATGGATTACTTGATGGCACTAACAAAATCCGTAAACCAATAGAAATGTTAATAAGATTACGAGAGTGTACCAACACACCTTCTGCACGGAAAGAGATAACTAATATACATAAATTAATATGCATATTCGGAATACTAACTTGAATACAACAATGTAAAGCCATATTTGTTCTGGAACTTTGATTCATAATGTTAATTCTCGGCGTCCGGTTCTTGGCAACCGTAACAGAGACGAAGCCTTAAAGAATAGATAAGACATCGTTAAGCTCATGTAGATACATAAAAACGCGCATAGCTATCAAATCATATGTATATCTATAACACACAAAGAAATATTTATACAAATAAATGCATACTAAGCTACAGTATTCTGTTGCGCACCACAACAGTTCGGTGATAACAAGTATAATTTACGAGCACACTTCTTAATCTTCATCGTAATTAAATATAGAAAAATAATTGAAAAGCTAAGAAAACGGCCTAAATGAAAGCATCAGTCTCAACTTTTGATTTAAAATGGCCGGGTAAAACATAAAGCTCTCATTAATTCCTTTCACGTGAGGTGATACATTTCCGAAGTAAGGGTAGTTTGCCTCTGCATGTGATGACATAATTCAAAAAATTAGGAAACCGACTCGTGATTTGCCGCCTGACTATATTTTCAAGTGATAAAACGCAACGCAAAAATATGTTTAGAACCAGTAACAAATGAAACTGCCTTAAAAGCATCAATTGAGCTGGTGGAATAGTGTATAATGGGTTTGTGGCAAAACATTTAAAATTTGATAAGTAATCACAATCATAATACATGCTTCTTAAAGCGAAACGCGTATACACTTTTCTTCCTTCTTTTGTATTGCAAACAAATTTATGTGCAACACCTACTGCTAATGAGTTACGAAACGTGGTTAAGGATGACTATATGAGACTTGTCAGAATGAATTTATAAACTCACTGCAGCTGACATCGAGCAAACAGATTATGATGCACAAAATAAATGCTTTCAACATCTGGATAACAGTGCAATGATGTTGATGCGCCTGTCTCTTCAGACTGACGGAACCGCGATTTTAAGGTTTCTGTATCATGCTGTATAAAATGGGACAAATACCGACCAATCACGGTACAGACCGCAAAGATAAGCACTGATTGGAGCCACCTGTGGCTGTCTGAGATGTAGCTTGTCTGTGCTTAACGATATCTTTCACGCAGGACGTGCATGTGAACATTATTAGCACACCAGGCTTAGTGCGTCTGATATTTATTTAGGTAAATCATAGATTAGCCCTGCACAATAACAGTAACAGTATCAGATATCTGCAACTTCATTTACAGTGGAGTTACTGTTTGGCCAAGTAGCATTGCCTTAGAAAAGAAGTGGAGCTCACGAAGCATCAAAGATGCAGCGGCATCGAACGTCTGTGCTGATTGTTCTTTTAGTTTGTACCTGCTATCAGCGTTGGCATTTTTAACCATCCATTTCGTAGCATGGCAAATACACAGTACGAAAGTATGGTTTTTCTATGCAATGCTCAAAATTGAGCACAGCTCGTAGAGTTGCAAATCATCAATGTGTTTTCATTAGATATTGGCCGAATTCCGGCGTCCGTTTCGATTGGTACTTTGACATTTAACCTGTAGTAAGGATCAGGTTGACGCGGTATAAATCAAGAAGAGAAATTCACATAAATCTGACCATTGGTGAAACACTGGAAAATCAAATAATGTACACCGTGATTGACATTTAACCTTAATTCATCTAATTACTGGGACCGTAGCTGAGAAACTTAGGGTGAAAAGGTTTCCCGTCTGAAAACACTGAGCATCATAACCCGTTTGGAGTCAGTATTCTACCAACTGGGTCTTTGAGACTCCAGCAGAGTGCAGTACGCTTAAGCCGCTGGAAAACAAAAAGCAGAGCGTGGCACAACATGTAATGTTTGATTGAGGGGATCAGTTGAAGCACTTGATGTATGAGTGGGTTGCAACGCGCATTCTAAATGCTGACTGCAATTTGCATTGAAGCGTATCGTGGCCAAATTGATCAGTGTGACCGTGAGTGATGAAACTGAATATTGTCAGCCCGAAACCACTGCAATCCACGATTCGATTTGAAACTATTGCATCACCTCAACTGTGGATAGCAGTCACGCAAAACCAGAGACTCTGGAATGTCCGCCGGGATAAACACTCTAGAGTTGCTAACCAGACTTCTATGCTTTAAGGATGTGGGATTCGGCAGAGCTAAAAAGAAATTATGTTTTTAAGCAGTTATGAAGGTTGGTTAGCAGCATTATCGCTTTACGGGGAGTGCATCTATCCAGTAGCCAAAGAAGAGTGTACGCCGCCAGAGATGGCCGGATTCTCATCGTTATCCAGCAGAAACAAAATACCTACCACCGATTTAAGAAAATGGACAGATGTCTGAAGGAGTAGCAGGCTGATTCTAGATGACACTAGCTGAAATTCAGCGCACCGCTAACACATGAGCATTGAAAGTCGCGTGTACCTTTAAATTTTTATATTTGCAACTTTAGAATTATAACTAAAACTGCAAGGTATCATATCGGTGTAAAATATACTATTTCTCACTTGCTAACAACCTTAACGCAATCGTTTACATCCTTATTGCGGAAGCTATCATTCTTAGTGCAGTAGTCATCACCCTTAGTGCAGAAGCCATCATTCTTAATGCAGCAGCTTTCCTCCTTAACGCAAACCCTATCATCCGATAATCATCGCACTTGCGTTCACGTAGCACTGCGTGAGCAGAGGCCACTAGCCAATAGAATTCGGTATAATGTAGAGACTGAACACATTTACGCGCAGAATACTCACGCCGTCGGGGGTGAGTAGGGAAACTTTGAGACTTGGGTGAGACTAGCGTGGTCCAACTCAAATTGACGGCAATTGAGACTTTACTAAACGAAGCTCTGCCGGTGTACAGTGTGTCGCTCGCGCTTACTGTACAATGGAGGTGTCTGAGATATCCATTAGAGTACGCACAGTCCCTGAGGGAAGGGAGACGCGTGCGCTTAGAGAACCGGGTATTTGCCTGAAGTATAGTCAAACTTCTTTTGTAGGTGAGTTTTGGAGATGTCTGAGGCTAGGCCGCAAGTGATGCACGCAGGTCAACGTTGCGCAAACTTGGCTTGGTACTAAAATGGTGCTCTAAACAAGAGGCGCAGATACGTTGCCTCGTTTTGGTGCGTATTCAGGCTAGTTCGGTCGGATAGTTGAAGGCGCCGTAGAAGCTACCCGTTTGACCTCGAAGTCAGGTTATCCGTGACATAAGGAATATAATGATTTACGTCGAAGCGAATGGATACCTTGTACTTTAATATTCAGGTTTATAACCTCTGGTTTTATTTCCCTTTAGATATACTTCTCCCCTGTCATTTTCCCTACATCTTGTTGGTGCGATCCCTAAGGCACATTTCTAGGTGCAGCGGCTTGTCTAGAGATTCTTTAGTAGATTTGATCATTTCTAGACACCTTATTGCCTGCAATATTTTTCTTCTAAGATACTAACTAATCGATTTTATCTACTTCACAATGATCTATACAAAACGCTCTCTTTCTCCTCTACCCCTAGGAAATTTAGAATTTCATTCTCCTGCATGCCATCTTATCGTAATATTGCTTTGCTTGTATCTCACTTTTGCTTGTTGACACAACAAAAATCACTAACATTCTGCGCGAGCAGTTGTTGCAGTAACATTACCGTTTTTTCCCACTTTTTTACCCAAGTATATATATTGTTATTATCATCCAGGTGCCCGCAGTGGTGGTGTGCATGCTGAAAATGAACCCATTTGTGTTCATAAAGCTTATTTTGACTGGACTTGACTATGGCGAATAAAACATGATTCAATGCTTCTTCGAATCATAATAAAACAGCTGCTGAAATTCGATGCGCTGGACGCTTTTTTATTCTAAGCGATATAATAATCGTTTTTGACAGGAAAATGGCCAGCTGATGGATTGAAAAGTATGGTTAAGTTCGGGAAACATTTATGATCAAAACTGCGTGTCACTGATAGTCTTGGATCGCATACAGTTCAGGAACACATACTACTGAGTCATGGACTCAGGAAATGTACTGGACTTAATGGTACACGCTGATTTGTTCCCATTTAGATTTTTATACATTTGGCAAATTGGTACATTATATTTGCTTGAAATCAATAGGATCAGTGGCAAAGTGCGACATGTCCGTGAACGCCGTCGCCTTGCAGCACCAGGCGTATCAGCAAGGTAATACGTTCAGGAGGCGATTACAGCTAATTCCTTCATTCCTTCAAAATTATATCCCCAATAATTGGCACGTTTCAGTGAATGAAAGGATTTTATGTGTACGGGTATCTTAAAAGAACTTTACGCTGCTTTTCTTCTCAAAACCCGCTACCATGATAGTGAACTACCGAATTTATGGCTTGTTGCAGGTATCCTCAATAAACGAAACTATTCATGTACCGATGAGGTAAGTGTAAGCACTTCTCCCAAAGTCGGTACACAAAGATACTAAACGTAAATTGTTTCAGGATTCCATAGGTTGTAAGTACTGCGTCACAAAAATCGAAATTATTTGTCTAAATACTCTGCTTTACATGTCGCCTGCCCCAGAACATTTTCCTTGATATCATGTCGAAAGTTTCCTCAGAATTAAGAATTAAGGAGGAAGTATTGATTCAAGGATGATTACTCCTCAATAACTGCTAACTTCAGGTCTAGCCCAGAAGTATTCGCTCCTGGATGTACTTGAATGGTTTTGTTCTCAGAAATATAGTTCAAGGAATAAGGTAAAAATCTTTACTTTGGATGATTCTTGACTGCCATACACAAATCGACTAATTCACCAATATGCACTTTTTGGGTACTCTTCAGTGTGAATGCGCAAACCGCAGTAATTATTGACCAACACCTAAGGCAACGACCGGTTGACCAGTATCCGTTGAGCAAAACAGTGTACACACGTACATCTTGCTTAAGCACAAACTTGTTTATGATCAAGTGAATTTTTCTATCTATCTTGAAGATACGGAGAAAGTTTCAATCTGGAACTCTTAACCTTTTCATCCATTCTCACTAGCTGACCGCGATTGTCCTTGCACAATAACAGCAAATCACACTAAAAGGTGTGCTGAACAAATGAGGACACGTTTGCAAGATACAATGATCAGTACCGCTTTGTCTCACATGCTAACCTACCTGTGCCTGACCGTCTGTTGCGGTTAATCTTGTAAGCCAATCGTTTTGTAGGCTAACTTGAGGTGTTTTTGTTCTGAACCAGATCCGACATCTCACATCTAATTATTTCGACGTAGTGATTTGTATTGGTCTTCTCCGTATTGTGTATAAAATAGTAAAAGCCTAAAAATTTCCGCAGGACGTTGGGTGTGGGAGTTAAAAATATAAGAATACCAGCAATAAACTGGATAATTGTGAACAGTAAAAGTTTCCAGTCAAATTATTGTCTGGCTTTCCCAACAAAACGGATGAGTGTTGATGCGTTTTGGTTTTCGGAACGTGTTTGTTGTTCGAGTGGTCTAATGCAGCCAGCGAAATGTGGACACAATCTATTAACCCAGCTAAATTAGTGTCTGAATTGACAGTCTCTGTGTGGGTGTGACATACGTTGCAAACACACAGTAAGGAGATATTTCATAGACAATGCAGCCGGCTGTATCGCTTTGCCATTTGGTAACGATGACGTCCCTCTCTGATGTGATGCTTGAGCTTCACCATATAATAGCAAGAGTGAAAATGTTTGCCTAAAACCTGGCAAACCATCATAATTAAATGCTAACATTGACCAGGGAAGAAACCCGGTATACTCATTCAATGTTACAAGTTTTACTGGTATTGTCCTTTGCCAAATTTGCCGGCTCGAGTTTGAGGAATATTTGCGATATTGAGATCTTGCTTTGTCCATGGCTTCCATGTCTGGGTCGCATTGAATGCGTGCTAACATTTGTAGCCAAATCTTGGTCTGGAGATAAGATGTGATTTGAAAGGGCTAGTAGCCCGTCGTACAGCCTCATGTTCTGGATGTCTGTTTTAAATGCCATCTCAGATTGCCTGTTTTAAGAACAGCAAAACGAGATGCTCTTCCCGAGAAAGATGCTACGGACCATGGTTATTCAGTTTATAGGTCTAAACGAACTGATGTCATAAATTGAAAAATCAGCATTTAGTAAAATCCAAACTGGAGAAACGTTTGAATTTGCCAATCATTAATATCGCTCATGTAGACTTGAAGCTGTATGCAACCATCTGGACGTTTGATTACTCATCGAACTTGCTGTTGTCGGATCTGGTCAAAGAGTTTGAAGTGATTACTACCAGGCGGACCGCTCTGCCGCTCAAAATATAAAGCCCGAGGTAGATAAAAGGACCCCATCACTCTAGTGATTTATTCCGGATTGTGTTTCTGATATTTTAATAACATAAATGAAATAGTTGGGACGAAAAAGTGCAGGGACATTTTAGTTTTTAGAATTTGGAAATAATAAGTTTAACTATTCGTAATAACATTTGAAATAGCTGGGACCTGTTACAAATTTTCTAGATAAGCCAACATTAGTTTTCCCATAAAGAGCAATTCGCCTACGGCTAGCGGGCACTATATAAACCAAACTGGTACAGTCGACGTTTACTTGTCCAACGACATCTTGAACAAGCCAATGTATCCGCCTCGTAGCTGGAGCCAGCATGTTAGAGAGCTCACCAGGAGTATCGAAATCCTTGGTCTTAAATTTATGATGGGGATCCATTCTGTATAAGTACCCCTCAATAACCCACTGTCTGGTTGTGATCAAAACCCTGTGCTTTGTGACATGACTGCTGAATAACTTAAAACATCCACTAAAATGTTAATATCAATCCTCAACCACCATCTAGTTGGTTAAAACGAAGTAATGAATTTATCACTACCATGAACTTGAACCCCTCATTTCCAACTCTTAACTATACGAAGGCAGCAGGTGCATTCATCAATAGTATTGTCTTAAGGGTGGATGTTCACACCTCTGCCGTAAGGAGTAATACCTGGAAGCACAGTGGTTAGTGCAAGCTTTTTAACAAAACCGCAATGGAATTAAAACCTGAGGCATTACACTGCATTGGCAGTAGCTTCGCTACATTGCTACAGCTACACAATGCTTTATTGCAAATACAAATTTTAACCTATACAACGAAAGCAATGAATTCCTTCGGGCCCCTAGAAATCTGGATATTATACGCGCACGGATTCAGCTACACAAAAGGCGAAACCTTAAACTTCGTCAGGAAACTGAAGCGCTGGCGTCAAACAATGGGTTATTAAAATGAGTACACCTGTATAGATGTATCAATCAATTCTAGCTTTGCGTCCGCTGTTGTTGTCGTAACGCAGCCGTCTCGCCCCTACACCATAATTAAAGTAAAACAGCCACACTGCAACGTTTCTACGACATAAAGTGATCTACTGGAAGGCATGGTACCCTTGAAATCATCAAACCGGATGGGTCCAAAAAGCATTTCCTCAATTTCCATAAGGCTCCTTTGGAAAATTATCCATTCTTATAAAATATCTCCACACGTTCGCTAAGTACTGGCTGAGTTCCGTCGAAATGGAAGAAATTCTTTCTAATTCCTATACACAACTGCCAACCGTAGTGAATTAATACATGCCATTTCTCAAGTCCTATAATGAATAATCAATAAACAATACAGATATGTCAACTACCTATCCGGAAAAGCACCAGGAGGCCGTTTCGCCCTATTGGGGCTCATCAGTGGTGCGCATCCTTCGTTTCTCTACGGAGTGTTGAAACCATGACTACTAGTGGCTTGTGCCAACTAGCCCGCAGCTTATGCAGCTACGCTATGGAGGACGGCAGCCGACCATCACGAATTGTTAACTAACCGCGATATAGCCCAACCCATCCTCCACTGCCATGCAGGCACATGCCATGCAGATGACAGCGGTTGGCCTTCGGCGTCAGGACTTCCCGATTATGGCAACTATGAAACGGCATAGCATTTATGGAATCTGTAAGGACGAATTTGCATTGCTTATGAGTAGAAGGATTTTGGCGAGTAATTTTGTTCGTCGCAGTCAGTCGACAATGCAGATAAGTCGAATTATCTGACTTGTCAGCTGGTTGCGACGAACAAAAATACTCACAAAATATCCTTCTATTCATAAGTCAATAAACCTTTTGTCCAATATATCACACCACTTTTATAAGACATGCTCTCAAAGATTTCTTACGTTACCTCCCAGCTACAATTCGTCGAACATTTTAGAAATATTTTCGGTAGAGATTGGCGATCATCAGACTTCTCTCGGACATCCTAAACGTTTCCGACCACGTGTCTCACCCGTGACTGTTATCCCTACCTAGCTGCTTTAATTCATACGAAAATCATCGAATCCTAAGATTCAGTGTAGGTCAGTAATACTATACACCCCAAAACAAATAACCAACGGCCTCTCACAGGGAAGTGTGCGGGGACCACCAATTTGCTAGATCCATATAAAGAACATATGCGACTCCATCAAACATTGACACTCCTTACTTGTTAGCGATGATGTCGAACTAGACTACTTATGCAATCAAGTCAACTACACAGTGCCTTAAAATGCATGCGAGGACAGCTACTCGCACTAAGTGTCCCGAGTAAAGGTCCGTTGTTGCATTTCTGTGTAATGAACTCCCAAGTGTTTGGGTTCAACTGCCGCATCCAAGGAGGCTCTGTCATACATGCCGGCAACGTGCTCTCAATGATTCGGTTCGCGACATTGGAATTATCTATTTCGCACATACGTTCCCAAGTTGCAGAAGCCAGAAGGCTATCTGGCTACATCCCTGAAACTTTCTTCCTTGCCTGATACGAATTTCGTTATTCAAAATATTCCTGAGACGTCTGCTATAGCATGAACTAACATGCATGGGCACTTAAGAGAGAAACAGTTCTAGAAAATGTCAAAATAATTGTACCAAGCTGTTCATAGGGCGCTGCTCAATCAGGAGTTCCTATGATTGTATCCAACACTGAATGCATTCAATCTCGCTAAGATGATTGAAGGGAAACCTTCTTCTGATATTCAACAATATGCACAACTGGATCCAAGGGTAGATACCAAGTACTCCAACCCATTCGTGGCCACATCTTGCCCTTGCATCTTGTTAGCCATTAATACCCGATCGATTTTCTTTTAGTAAGATATGCCAAGTTGTGAAAACGAATACCATGACAGATACGCAGCGCGCCAACCATGCCAGGTTTCGAAATGCGATAGAGAATTTTCTAACTACCCCCAACTTGTTGATGACAATTCTCTAATGAAAACCTTCGAGCTTACCTTGGCTTTATCATTGACAGAATATTAAGCGCGTGTTTTCATGCAACCTCTGCTTCTGACTGCGCCCGTTTTCTAATTTAAAGCATTTGTACACTTAAGGGTATATTCGTGGAGTTTGAATTTTTGGTAATGGAGTTGGTGGTGTGATAGAAAACTAATGAAACGGAAGTCTATTTTTATATTTTTCATTTTTATTATTATTAGTTTGTGTTTCTGCCTGTTCGTTATCAACCTTCTGCACGTTAGCTGAAGGTGGAAAACACCGCAGCTATTGTGCCGCAATGCAAAAGATAACAAAGGAAAAAGCAAGTGAATCACACCGGCTGAGTACCCAGTAACGGATGGACATCGTTCCGGTGAGTTACCAGCCGGCTATTGTGCCGCAAAATGAGAGTTATATTACGCCTAACGAATCTGATCGTGATTGGAGTGGGAATCTAAGCGGGAGGGGATAGATAAACGTACGCACAACACAAACACCTTTGGGGCCGGTTCCTAGCCATATCAGCAAGTGTGTCCAACCAAACATGTTCATCCTTCTTAGCACCGCAACCGAACGGCCGGGATGCACCAATCGACGCCAACTTAAAAGTGAGTTTCCATTTCTCTCCACTAAGTCATCGCTTGGCCTCCCCTCTTCCACTTCTAACCGCATGCCCGTGCCGCAAACGAAGCACATCGCAGGAGTTGATGTGCTGGCGTGAGTAAAACGTGGCCCAGCCATGGGAGCATGGTGCGTGATATAATGGTGCCGAGCAATTCACTCGCTCTTCTTGCACCAAATACGCGACGCCGAACACTCTCGCTGCGCACGCGAGGCTCTCACCAGACATGAGCTAGGCTGGAAAGGCAGCGACGATTGAACGTGACCAGCCACTTTGTGTTTGTCGACCAGATGGGCCAGGTTGCATAACCGTGTAAGAGGGTTGAATGGATGGCTTCGTTATAAACTCCAACCTTCAGAGCGAGAATGATGTCGCGTCCGCGTTGCAGGTGGCAGAGATTAGCAAAAACATTTCGAGCTCTTGCTATACGGTTGGCAATCACAGCTTCGAGCTCACAGGCGCTAATATAGCTACCTGGGCATTTGAAGTGCTGAACGACTTCTAGCTGTTCATCACCAAGCGTCAGCCCAGGGTTGGGCCTCTGCCTACCTTGGAGGACTTTGCATTTCCATGGAGCAAATCAAAGCCCAAAGCAATTGATAGTCAGTGTAGTCTGGCACGTTTGGGTACTGTCACGTATGAGGGCAATGTCGTCTGCATACTCCAAGTCAAGTCAAGTAGCTCCACACGTTCTAGGTCGTCTCAAGTAAACGCTGTTCCCATGACTTCATCGCTAGCAAAGTTAAAGAGGAATGGTGACAGCGAGCAACCTTGTCTCACACCGCTGGAGATATTGAAGAGCCGCGAGAGTTTGCCATAAACCCTCACTCTGCCCAAACTATGCGCAGACAGCGTTTTGGTAATGTTTACATAATTATCGGGCAAACCACTTCTCAGCAGACAGTCTCAAATGGCACATCGATCCACCGAATCAAAGACACCTTTAATGTCGAGAAACACGACAATGGTGGGTAGGCAATAAACATGGCGGTGCTCCAACAAATGACGTAAAGTGAAGATGTGGTCGATGCAGCCTCGATTTCGACGAAACCCAACTTGCTCTTCGCAGATCTGGCCTACACGATCGTCAGTCAGTCTGTGGAGAACCAGCCAGCGAAGTTATTTACAGGCAGTTGTGTTCAGACCGATCTCTCTGTGGTTGCCGCATTCCGAACGGAGGACCTTTATTGCAAATGGAGACTAAGACGGAGCGGCTCCAGACTGTCGCGCAGTTTCCTACGCTCAAATTTCCATTAGCAACTCGTGTAAATCATCCACAAGAGCAGGGCCCCAGAACTGGTAGAGAGCTGGGGAATTCTAACTGTACAAGAGGCCTTGTACCATCTCAACCGTCTGATCTCAAGTTGGACTTCGGTGCGTGAGGGCGAATCTAAGGAGATGGCCCATAGAGAAGGCCACCCAAAGCCTGAAAGAACAAGCGACAAGTGAGATTGGTTATACTGTCTTGCAAATTGTTCTTCCTAACGCTCCAAGCGTTTTGACAAGCTGTGGATCGTCTGTCCACTCACGCCACGTTTTGTCTCGCTAACACCAGGTTTCCAGCTGTCTGATTCCCATATCAGACGGAATAACTTTCGATGATTACCAGCGGCAGCAGCTGTTTCCATTTCCGATGCAAGATGAGATCACCAGACTTCGCGGTCTGTCTTCAGACTGGAGTGCAGTTTTGCCCTGAGATTTTTGCGACTCCCATTGCATTCGTTTCCAGCCGGAATACGTCGGCGAGCATCTATGATTACAAGTGACTGTGTAGAAACCCAATATCCAGGTTGGCAATTGCATTTGTCACATGAAGACATACCTGCTGATAGTAAAGTTTGACGAATATGCGACCAGTGATGTTCAACGGTGTTTAGTGCACGCTTACTCAGCCCAGATGCCAGCGTAGTTTGATGCGCATTCAGAACACCCGACATCGCCAGCTGGTTGGTATCAATGCGCTCAGAGCGACGTTGCGGACGTCCGGCGAAAGGCCCCTGCAGGTCGGAACACACAACAGCGTGATCGGAGTCCACGCTGATGCTCCAAATCAAGTGACGGTTTTGGACAGAGACTCCCCAGCGGTAACTATTGGCGTGATCGCTTTACGTCTATGGCTTAGCTCAAGACTGGTGGGCGCCAAGTCACTCTTCTGTTGGTGCTGGGTCGATTGTTAGGGCTCGCGAGAAAGAGACAAGCACCTTCACACAGATGTAGCAACCGCTCACCGTTATCATTACGCGAGCCTACACCATGTTAGCCAACCAGATGAAACTCACTTGAGGACAAGTTTCCGACTTGGGTCTTTAGATCACCAGCAAAATCCACAATATACGTGCTTCTTCTGTAACGTAGAAAGTAGTTAAGTTAGTGATAGAAAGTATGTTTCACCGAATCAGGGCTGCAGTTTATGGCGAATTAAGCCGCAATGAGAAACAAGCACCGTTAGTCACCGCGCGACTTCGATGCATGGAACGAGCCAGCCAACCTAACGGCGCACATCCGGCTGTTGACACGAATCCAGTCCATCAGGGTAGCTTTAGCCCGGGGACTCAAAACAATGCCCACGTCAGCTTGACCCACATTTGAAGCTGTACTATCGCCAGAAAGGCGCAATGAGAATGTGCCGCCAGTTACTACCTGTTGTTATTGCTGGTTTCCAACCCCATAGGCCATGACAATTTTTGCGGGGTCCTAACACCGAATATCAACTTCTAACTACTGTTTCTACCGCTGCACGCGGTATTCAGTGACCTAGTAATCATGACGATAGCCGCCAAGCACTAGATGCCGAGTTCCAATTCCAGCCTGGCAATCTATGCCTGATGAGTACAAACGAAGTCGAAACCGTCAATCGTGGAGTGCAGGGATGCGAAACAGCCACACCAAAACCTCTAACTCCAAAACCTTGTATGTAATATGCATTACCGATTTCGTTAATGCTAACGAGATTAATCCGCGATGTTCTATCCAACAAGCTGTTTTCACGACCAAAGTTTGAACACCCATCCCGCGGAACTTGGTTGTGAGTATGTGGAAGGCAGCGAAATTTACTGCACAACTGTGATTAACAAATGTATCCTTTGCGTACTGTTAGGAATATCCTGGTTGGATTTCGACTGTTCTAATCGGAACCGAGCAACATTTTACTCCTTGTTCCCTGCGCACAGAGTAGCCTAGACAATTCTTATTGGAACGGCTAATGGGCTTAGCCTGCAGACGGGAACTCGCAATTCGTAAGGTAGACGGAACGTGTGAAGGCCGCATGACTGGACCGAGACACTCAGAAGGAAGACTGACCAGTGGTAAGAGTGCTTTACTCACGCAACAAAGGCAACCGTGTTTTTTGTACCACCATATTTACACTTCATTATAACAGAAATAATTTTATAAACTATAAGCGAAGGCTTATACTTTTGACACATGAATTGCCATGTCATGGTCTTACCCCCGGGTTCCATGCTGTTGAGACGTTCGGCTCAGCATATTTTCTTAGCGTGCTCAGTGTCTAAAACATTGGAATTAAAACGACTCAGCAGACAGACGGCTGACTTGAGCAGAGTCCGGAACATACAATAGTGGGACTGAGGCTAGTTTAGTAGAAACTGTGCGGCATAACTTGGCCGCGTTCTCGTTGAGGGAAACACCGTTGTTATCTGTTCAGTTGAGTGGAAACTTGTCGGCCGTTGCGGTAGAGAGAGCTACGCTCTGAACTGGGTAGTTTAACTCTCTGTATAGCGAACGTTGTTCGGGACCTCAGTGTACTTGCGCCTGTGAAACTCGGGTGACTTTTGAAGGGCTGTGCAAGTCCTGTACAAGTTACCCAGTTCTACGAACAGATAATACTGATCGAAGTGGTGATCGGTGCAATTCTCCTGAATACCCAAGCCGTTATTTTCAGGGCCGTATTTCAATTTTGCCCCCGCAGCGTCCTGTATTAAGTTACACGCGCCCCATTTCGTAACAGTTCGGTACACATGCAAATTTCTTGTTGCATGCCATCGGAGCTGTCTAGAATGCTTCAATTCTAGCAAGCTTTACGATTATTAAACAAGGGTTTCTATCCTTTTTCCAAACATCAGTACATTGTGTCTGACAATCCATAAATTCGTATTAATTATGTTCATGCGTAAATAGATGCGATTGGAACCTAAGTGGAAAAATTTAGTCAATTATTTATATTCAAGAATAAATTGCATACAGTGACATTAGTAACTCTACGACAAAATGATTAATTGCGTGGAAGATATTTTCTAACTAGCTGGAGTGCGATAGAGTACAAAACATGCAGTGAGTATAAGTGGGTCTTATTCATTTCCGCCCACAGATTCACATTATAATCCAACCATCAGTGGATCCAGCAAAACTCAGCTTCGGAATAAAGCGAGGTTCAATTGAAACAGACGCCGCTATTTTGTTACGCTTCTACTTACTCCAGCTTGACAAGACGGCTTCTGGTGGAACGGTGTCCAGTTCGGATGAAAACACCTTGGGTGTTAACACTAATTTCCGAAAAACCTTTGCTTCACTTGTCTCACATGAACAGTTGACTTGGAGGTGATGCTGGCGGCAATGAAGGAGGCGATGTTGATAGACTGATGAGCAGACAACTTCTGTCAGCAAGCCATCACGTTTGGAATACACAGATACGGACAAAATATATTGAGAGAGCAATTGAAAGCTTGTCCGGATACAGCTGCCTGACGCAATAATATAAAATAGTCTCAAAGCCAAACATTCTCTAGGGTTCCTTACGATCCATTTTGTAACTCCTTCTAGATGGAAATAATCAGCTGGATAAATTGGTAAGTTCACCAACTCAGCTAAGATATACGACTATTTCCGAAATAAACAGACCTCTTTGCGAGCAAAGTTTGCGTATTGTCAGTGCGTCCAATATAACAAGCATACGTCATCAAAGATGAAATTGAATGACCACGTATTCCTAAAACGCAAATACTCCCTACCATTTGATGATGGAGAAACTGCAATTAATATTGTTTTTGTTTATGGCCTCGGCGGAAAGCAGGACGAATCATAAAGTTTTGTCCTCATAACATGGACTGTCCGCATTTGGCTTGGTATCGCTGCATCCTTAAGGTGATCTCGCGACCAAAGTTGAAGCACTTCATATTTTGATGCATCTCTGCCCAGAAGAATGTGTCAACTCGGAGACAACAGTATACGAGATTAGAACTCGATGGGCACACCGTGGAACAATACTCCACGTCATGGATTTTGGTGTTGTGTAGAGAAATCCAATAGCCCGAAAAACGAACGGATCCTTGTCCTGATAGATTCAGGAGATGAGGGCCAAACATTGACCGCACTTGCTGTCTCTTACTGTTTACAGCGTGGAAGACAAATGGATGAAACATACACCCTTAGCTCCGAGCTTTGCACAGACCATATCGCTTTGCACAGAGTCCTGGCTAACCCCCATAACCTGATGGCCAGGTCTCCGGCTGATCGCCATCAGAGAAAGAAACAGAGCGGCGTTATTCTTCGCTGTATATCAGACCACAAGGCATGACTCTCAAGACCATCGGTAACGGTGGTTCATAAATGCTGTGGCATCGGGTCCATGAATTAACTGAAACCTTCAATCTTTGTGTGGCGTGCAAGCATTTGTCGAGCAAAGGCGTCTGCGCTCTGCACAAACTCAAACGTTATGGGCGAAGAAGGAAGCCTATTTCGATGAGACTTCAATGCACCTGGTGTCGATTGGGATCTACTCAACTACAAGTTTCCTCCTAGATCTTTTGATGTTGCTCTTGGTAATGCAGTTTTGAATCCATGCATCCACGCGCGCCAGTATACTGCCGGGTAAGCCACCGCACATCCTAGATTTTTAGTCTACACCCAAACCATCTGAAACAGCTGATCTGACCTCTCCCCCAGCAACGTTACATAACAAGGACTGTATCCATTTCTTCACTTTGGTGCAGCACTTCTTCATTCAGAACCTAGGAGTCTGTCTTCAGAACTCTTGGCGTACCGATCCGTTCTGTATAAGAACAGCAGCTAGCATACAGGACAGTACTACCCCTTAAGACCTAGATGCTGATAGTACCTTGAATTTACATAAAATCCAGCAAGAAGCCACACATGAAATATTCCCTCTGGACTGATAAAAAGTGTAGCGGGAGAAATTCCAGTTCGCTCAGCTGACCCCGGATTACTCCAACTTATGTTCCAACAAAAACAATCGAGCAAACATATGGCGTGGGAATATTCTTCCTTGTACTCACCAAAAGCACCGCAGACCGATCTATATGAATTCCTGCTACCCTGCATCCTAAAAGTTTGTACTTTCAGCACAGACACAAACTTGAATTTTCTAGTGCACCTGAACCGGAACTCACATCGCAATGAGGCTGGACCTTACCGTGGTGCGGTGGTTTGTGTGCCCCAGTGATCCGTTGAGCTATGCTGGGTGGTGCATTTTTGCACCTTCAGGGCCACTCACACCAGATTAGTCAACGGTTAGACCCCAGACAAGTTCAGCATCCTTGCCCTCCAGGTTGGGGCTTAGAATGTGGGTGGCTCCTTATTCCTTAAAACGGACTCCTTGTAGCCCAATGCCAAACCCGCTGCCATGCGGACAGAACTTTTAAACCAAAGGCTTTGGTTGAGAACCCTAATCGATCTCCTCTCTAGGCGTGGACAAACTAACAGTATCCTGCCCACGCAATACAATGAATCTCTCTTCAAACAAATTTCTGATGCTCTGGCCACCGTAGAGGATATGCAACGGTGCCCTATCTGCTGCATCTGGCAGGGTGGATACGGGTTTGGATGCTACTGCTCAAGCCTTACCGTCTTCTTATTCTCCCTCTTGCGCTTTTCCACCATTATCGTGACTTTCCAGCTTAACTTCTATCTCCCCTGTTCTCAACTCCGAATTCGCGGCCCTCCCCCATCTTGTTTCAATATTCGCTTGTCTTTTAGTTTCAACTCACATGTGAACGCGGAGCGTCATTCCTGCCCTGTGAACAGGCTCATGTCCAAGCAAAAAGCCCATTCCACTGCATCGGCTTCCAGTTGGAGCTTTCGATGTTCCTCCAGATTGCCATGCCTCAATGTTCGCACATCGGTAAACAGGCAGCGCTTGCCCGAACATTAGAGAACCTCCCGAATGATATCTGCTGCTTATCGGAGACCCGTCTGCCAGACTCGAGCTCTGTACTCACTGTGGGATCCCCTTCAGGTGACGCTAGCAGCACTTTCTCATTGCGCCTTTCCGGTACCAATGCAGCTTCGAGCACCGGCCAAGCTGGTGTTGGTATTGACCTGAGTCCCAGGGCTGAAGCTACTCTGGTCGATTGAATTCCAATCAGTATTCGGATGTGTGCGGTCCGATTGACTGACTCTTTCAAAGTTTCGAAGTCGCGTGTGACTAACGGGTGTATATACGTTATCGCTGCCTATGCACCGACAAAATCTAATGAAGACTTGGTAAAAGACGACTTCTATCGTCAAATGAGCGAGCTTCTTAGCCACAGAAGAAGCTCGGACACTCGTGCTGGCTGAGGATCTGCAAGCTCAAGCAGTAGAATTATCCACTAATGAACTGCGTCTGGGCGGCCAACATGATGTAAGCTCCCGTAATGATAACGGTGAGCGGTTAGTTCATTTGTGTGAGCATGCTCGCTTGTTTCTTGCGAGCACTATTTTCCGACACAGAACCTGCCGGAGGGTGACTTGGTGCTCACCAGCCTCAAACCAGCTATAGACCCAAAAGGAACAACCTGCAATAAGTTACCGATGGAGAGGCTGCGTCTAGAACTGTCGCTCGATTTGGAGCACTGTGTAGGCACCGAGCTTGCACTTGTATGTGCTAACTTGCGGATGGTCGTTGACAGACGCCCACGACGGCGTTGTGACTGCATTGACACCAGCCAACTGATGAAGCCAGCTGTCCTGAATGCTTATCAACGTATGTTGTCACGCGAGTTAGATAAACGCTCACTGGATGCAACTGAACCTCACTAGTCTCAAATTCACCAGACCTTACTAGCAGCAGGAAAATCCACATGTGGTATGTCTAATCGCCAACACGGACATTGGGTCTCTTCACAGTCTTAAGGACTCATAGACGCTTGCCGGCATATTTCAGCTGGATGCGGAAACAATGAAACTCGCAAATAGCTCCGGACAAAACTCCGTGCTAGCCTGAAGTGAGACTGCGAATTCTGGTGTCCTCATCGTACAGCAGGTATGTAAATGGCCGCTGTACTTGATAACCATCGAAAATTATTCCGGCTCATACGGGAATCGTTGAGCGGGAGACATGGTGTTAGTGAAACACTTTGTGACGAGAGTGGAAAGCCTATCCACAATTTGACAACACGCTTGGAGCGTAGGGGATAAGTACTTTGAAAGGCAATTTAATCAGTCGGAATGGTTAGATTTCTCGCCGGCCACTGATCGCCCCGCTCCTTGGACTGTCCGTTTGGATCCACCCACAGGATCAGAAAACAAACATGAGATTGAAATTTTGAACTTAAATGAAGCTGCGCGACCAGATGATCTTCATTCAGCCCTCGTCAAATTCCAGTGATCTGCTCTTGTGGATCATTTACACAAGTTACTAGGTAAAATCTGCCAAGCGGCGCTAGACAGATTAGCACTAGCAGTCCGGCACATCAGGCTTTGCTTCACCCCCTACGCTGATCCTTGGTGGGGATCAGCTAGAAGTCGTTCGAAATTGCAAGTACCTGAGAAGATGTATCAGCGTCCGTGGGATTGAAGCTGATATCACGAACCGTATAACGAAAGCTCGAGGCGCTTTTGCTAACCTACGCCACTTATGGCGCCGGCGCGACATCAATCTCGCCCTGAAGGGTAAGTGTACAATGCAGCGGAACCCTCGACCCTACTGTACGGTTGTGAAACCTGGCCCCTTCTGTCAGCGAACATAAAGAAGCTGGTTACGTTCGTCCACCGGTGCCTTCGCTACTTGGCTCACGTCTGGTGGGAACATCGCGTGAGCAACCAGCGTGTTCGACGGCTTGTTTACTGCACTGAAAATGGAAATGAATTGCTCAGCACCGTTATTTCACGCACCAGGCTCCGATGGCTGGGCCACGTGTTACTCATGCCAGTCCAATGACTCATGCGACGTACGTTGTTTGCACTCCGGTGGTGTGGATGGAAGAAGAGGATAGGTGGACAAGCGATGACTTGGTTGAGAGGAATGAAGGCCCTCACTTCGGAGCTGGCCTCGATTTGAGCGTCTCGGCTCCCTGGTCGAGGTTCCGAAAGACGAGGAACACGTTTTGGTGAACACACATTTTGAAATGGCTAGAAGCCAACCTCAGTGGCGTTCGTGCTCTGATTTTCGTTGTCCCACCCCATACTTCTTAACCTTCCCCTCCAAACATGATCTCACTATTTGACCTTATATAATTTTGCATAGTAATTTTTTGCTTTGCATAGCCGGCTGGTAACTAAACGCAACTATGCCCATCCGTTATTAGTAGTTCGGCAGAGTAGCTAAGATGTTTCCCACCTCTAGCTAATGTGAATGATGCTGATCTTGATGAACCGGAATTCTTCATTTATACCTAATGGATAGTCTACATTTTCTTCAAAACACTCGTCCACTATGTTGTTCTACCCATCTAGCAACTCGTCAATCTGTCTTTGATGGTTGGTTTTTTAAATATCGACTGAAAAGCTGGAACCATGTTGAACAAATAGAAATGTGGCAATTGCCAGGACCAGGTGAGTTCACGCCCAATCGGCTTGATATTCATGATCTGGAACATCATGAATACGCTCATTGTCGCTCCCTACAGATGTATTAAATAAAGAAATAAGTAAATAATAGGTTATTCTCTTCAGCGCGAGCTGATCTCCATTGGGCGTGCTAATTGAACTAGAGAGTTTTATTAAAAATTTACAGCAGGACAATATTGTAAAGTTACAGGAATTTTCAATCTAGGCATAGTTAGGAGGAACCACCGAATAGAGTCAACAACATTGTCATAAAAAGTCATCATCCGTATAATAATGTTGTAACCAGATCCGTACTATTATCAAGGCCAGGAGGTAAGCATAGTAGAAAAGATTAAGTGAAAACCGTCTCCCTTGAACTCAGTTCTATGCGGGATAGGCCGTCTGGGTTTCTCGCGTGCACTTACACACCACATCTGGTCGTAAACTAGATTGACTTTAAACATTTTAACCGTCGCCGATTTTACTATTTATGCTGGTGTCTTTTGTTTTTACATAAGCTGACAACTTAGGTCAGCCAGCCCACTCACAGTTTACTGGTAGTCATTATGGCCGAATTCACCTGATTTGACGGCGTATATCACAAAGTAGGTCATCGTCAATTCATATTGTACTGGTGTCGTGCAATTGTATAGGTCTGTCACAATAATTTCCTATTTACCAGGGGATCTGTCTCTCCGCCTTGCGTATTTCAGCATGGAGGCCGTAGTACATCAAAGAAGCAAACAGCATAGTATTTAGACGGCAGTGAGTAAACAGCATAATGCTAGCAGAAATATCGCTGCTATGAAGATCTTGGATTTTAAATGCACCCTAATGAATTAATTTATGCATAGTATAATCCTAACATTGATAACATGAGGGGAATTGTCAAATTTCACGTGTATCCAAAACTTTTCATAAAAATCATCCAGTTATATTTGCCTTAATGTTGAAACTATTCCAAACCATAAAGTTAAAATTTGTCATCAGTTTGAATTGCTGATAATTATGCTAAATCTGACACTCCATGGAAGAGTTTTCCATAATAACACACATATTAATGAGAAGAATTATGACAATAGCTTGGCGCGACACATTTGTACATGCAGTGTGCACCCATTCTATGTTATTTCTTTGCATTTACACATCCATCTTATTTCTTTCTATCTTATTTCATAAGTGTCGGAAACTCGAGATGTAGCTGAGCTGTAAAGCTTAATCCGAACAGTAGGCGACAGAGAAAGCCTGGATTAGGTTTGAGTTTGCGCAAATATAGCGGCTTCATGTTCAGAGAATCGTAGCGCTCATGGTATGTCATAAAGGTAGGTATGTTCAAAATCACGGTGTGAATGATGGTTGAATGTTTTATAGTGCTGTGATGTACATTTGCTTAGATTTTCATATGTTATCGTGCAGTATCCAAGTTCTGGCCTAACATATAATTTAATAGCTTGAAGCCCGGAGTCAAGTAAGTGTTTGTTTATGTATAGGATGGCTTTCCGGCAGATGCCTTCAAAAAGGTAAAGCACCAGAAAAATTAGGTCAGCCATAATACAATATACCTGAATTTGGGAATGCGCCACACGGGAATATGATGGTTGTTTTAATGTTAAAATATTAGAACAAACAACACAGCCGTATTACAATAGACTATACTTTTCACTGGCAAAATGCAACTTCCAAGAGAGAGAGAGAGAGTTCTTATGCGGACAAGTCAGACTGAATACCGAATAAATTGAGACTACCTTGCCCTGGGGCAAGAAAATACACACTTTTATCATCATCAGCGAATTCGAACGGTACCCGAAACTTGTTACATAGAGAAGATCATCAAAGGAGATTAAGAATATAAGCGGGCCGAACACGCCGTCATAGACCACTTCTCTACAGCTTAAAATAGCTTCAAAAGTACGATTGCCGATTCTGACTACTTGCTTTCTACATTCGTGGTGGGAAAACAAACATTTTGTAGTGAATTTGCAATGGGTATCCGTAGCTTCTCCAGCAATATGTTGGGTGGGAAACAGTATTAGACACTTTTGATATGAATAATTATTACAATGATAGCCCTTCCTACATCTATTGCTCTAGTTATACAATCAAGCTACTCTAACTGGTCGGTGGCGCATGATCCGCCTTTAAACCACCGTGCTGTGCCTTACTCATAAAGCTCATGAGACTTGGGTATTATATGATGCATTTTTTTACTGACCGCTCCAGGATTCTGGAGACAATGGATGTGCGACGAATCTGTACGTACTACGTTACAGATTACAGAGAACCGTTCATGTGACGCAATGTAAGAGTCAATAGTTTCCACTGTGAAATGTGTTCTCCTTTGATCATAGAAAATCTAAATGTAAAACGTTCTCAGCGATTCATCAAGAACACCAGTCTTGTGCAAGCAATTATTTTCAATGATTCACCTACGAGCCGGTACAAATCATATAAGATTTCATTAAAAAGGTATGACTTGTTCAGAGTTTTCGTACGAAATAAGTGGGTCAGTGATTTGACAGCAAATGATTCGCCGCTTCATCGTGCATACAGATCGATCAAGGCTTAGGTAATCACAATGTTTGAGCCAATGTTAAAGTGACGGCTAGGTTGATGGCTGTTCGGCCAGGGCAAAGGGAAACTGGACAAACACACTTTGCGAGCACAGTGGCAGTTGAAATGTTCGGATCGCACTGGCCTCTGCAGTGGCAAGCGTCCATAAACGTACACATTTGGATTGGTTTTAAGACCTGATACACCACAGTAAACGTATAAGGGCTCTTAATCTGGTAACCTGATTCAAACAGGTGGGATAAAATAGCGCTTGTGCGAACTCCGTTGCCTCCGTTCAGGAACCATTTAGGTTTATGTCCAATGAACAATGAACAATGATTTATCACGAGATAAAAGCAAGTGCTTGACACGTCCCGTAGGATGGTAGCGGTGAATATGATGCAATTAAAATATGTGTGGGTCATCTATCGAACGTCTGCCGAGATGAATACTTTGATAATTAACATCAGTGTGAAATGAAAAAGAAATATCGCGCGTAAACATTCAGAAAGACACTGGGGCGCAGTGATAGTTGAGGTAAGGAGTGAGAAAATAAAATATGGTCGCTCACTTAGGTCCATTTGATACATTAGTCCTGTTGAAAACATGCTTGGCGTAATCCACAACAGAGGAGCTTAGGTAACAAAATGTTGGGAGCTGAGAGCAACATCTAATCGTTTTTTGAAAACATCCAGGGTAGGAGAGGATACTACTGAGTCTGAGAGTGCGTTCCATGGTTTGCAAACTCGAAGGGAAAAGTAATTCCGTCGACACTCTAGACGGCTATATTGTTCCTTCAACTTTAAGCAGTTACCCCTGAGCTGCGTGTTGTGGCTAAGTTTCAGCAAATGGCGGCATACGTGGTTGGGGTCACTCAATATCTGATACGCTAATATGAGATCGCCGCGCAGCCTTCGATAGCGTCCGCTGAAAATTCCCAGCAACTTCAGCCTTCGGTGGTAAGAGTGATACCGCAGGCCCTTCACGTTCTTTGTTGCTCTCCGTTGTGGTGCCTCTATCGCTTCTAGGTCGCGTTTCAACCAAGGTTGCCAAGCTTGGATTGCGTACTCAACTTGCGGGCGCACGTAGGAATTGAGCATCATTGGGAAGATTGATGGGTCAAATCTCCCGAATGCCCTTCGCAGCATGCCGACGTGCTGGTTGCCTCTTTTGGCAGCTACCTCAGCCTGTTTTGAACAGTTGAGGTCGCTCTGTACGATCACACCAAGATCACGTTCCTGGGAGCTATTCTGCAATTCGTTTGTCCCAAGTATGTAGGTGTAGTTATGTCTATGGCGTAATTGTACTACGCGACATTTGTCTACGTTGAACGGTAGAGCGTTTTGAACTGACCAGTTCGACACTGTGTTAAGATCGTGCTGGAGCCGTTCATGGTCATCCGGTCCTCTGATCCTTCGCCATATCTTGATATCATCAGCGAAAAATAAGAAATCGGAAGTAATTGATCTCGCCAAATCGTTAATGAACACCAAGAATAGACGAGGTCCAAGAACCGAGCCTTGTGGTACTCCACACGTCACGTCGATTGCATGAGAAAATGATTCTCGGACTCTCACCACTAGCCGTCGTTCTTGTAGAAAATTGCTAATCCAACTCAGGATTGGATCGCCAATGCCGTAGTTCCGAAGCTTCTGAAGGAGAACTCGATGGTCTAAACGATCAAACGCTTTTGAAAAGTCCAGGTAGATGACATCGACTCCAACTCCATCATCAACAGCTTCAGTCCAGCTATTACGTGCAATTAATAGGTTAGTATTACACGAATGCTTTTGACGAAAGCCATGTTGCTCTGGGGCTATTAAATTGTGGCTTTCCAAGTATTGCATCAGCGCGTCTGCGACGATTGATTCCATCACTTTGGATAGTACGGGAAGTAGTGTTATTGGACGGTAGTTTGCAGGATCAGTGCGGCTACCTCCTTTATGGATAGGAGTGATGACCCTTGCTTCCATACTGGTGGAATAAGGTTTTCCTCTAGACATCGCTGATAGAAAACAAGCGATGGGTCTGCTAGATCACTAGCTACTGCCTGTAGAGCCTTTGGTCTGATGTTACCAGCTCCGGGAGAACTGTGGATACGCAAGGATAACAACTTCTTCAACACAGCCTCCGTAGTGAAGGTGATGTTTTCTAAACCAGATAGTGGAGTTGGTGATTCGGTGTTGCTCCTCCCAAACCTGAGACCCCATGACCGGTTTCGTCTTCCTTTAGACTCATCAGATGGAGATACCCTGAGCTGGGGTGGACCTCGAGGTATAGTGTTCAAAGGTTGACGCCCTGACCACTATGGCTCCTAGGTCCACGAGCAACGTTTGGCACACCTCCA
>OX104059.1:298883-452953 GCA_944474145.2 Dicrocoelium dendriticum | reverse complement strand
ATGGACCCTAACCCTAACCCTAACCCTAACCATCTAACCCTAACCCTAACCCTAACCCTTAGCGTAACCCTTACCTTGGGGTATGCGATCTTATTTGTCTTTTAGCCATTTATCTGCTAATCCCCATGGTTTTTATCCGTAAAATCCGAAAGCTTTTTGTCGCAGTAGGCTAAAAGTCTGCTGTAATATTTTGTGTTATTTTGGAACTAGGTTCTTCAACCAATTGGACTGTAAAACTATGGTTGGCTGCTCCGGTTGTGGTTATTGAAATGAATTTTATTAAAGTATGTTGCCGAACCCTTTTTTTTTGCTATAGTGAGAGGTAGCATGGTGTTGGCACATTTCCAAATTAGGTGCATAGCTTAGGCACGAAAACCTGCCTTTCGGTCACAGAAATGTCCCAGTTGACCTTAAATGTCGGCGAGTGAATACCGAGTAAGAATTATGTATAGGAGAGGCGAGCTGAACCCATTTGTTCAGGCCTCAATGTAGTTGCATTGATCCAAGCTAACGAATAAGTGTTTTGTCCTTCCGGTAAGTAAAACAGAGTAACAATTATCCATCTATTTCCAAATAAAGGATATTGTGCTTCTATGAAGTGTTGAGGTCAAAGCAGTGGATGAATCCTCGGCTGCGGGCCACCAATTCTGTGAAATGCACGTGTAGGAATGCATCCACATGATCAGTTTCAATCGTGTATGCAATATTGTGACCTTATGCCATGTAACATTGGTAATAATTTTCTCACCTGTAAGTTTTACATATATGGAACATCAAACAGACCACGGATTGGTAGAGGAAGAGAGGTTTACAAAGGGGCAAAACTGAAGCAAGGACAAAGGACGTTTGCTGGGTCACTAAGCGTATAGGCCTCAGTTGTAGGACGCCACAGGGCGGCAGTTGGCCTACCCGGAAATAGAACCAACCTCATTTGTAGATGGTGACAGCGAAGCATTGTCTTATGGTCTTAACCATTTGGGATGGAGGAATTCAGCGGTATGCAATTACTAGAAAGTTAACGTCGGGAAAATCGTTTTGATAAGAATGGTAAAAACTGAACAGGCAGGTGGAAATAAGCAACAGTATGATAAACAAAGTTCTTCGGTGATGATTATGGCTTCAGAGCCATGGCGTGGCTATTAGCGCCTATTATGGGGACAGAAGTGTTGTATGAATGGGAGTGGAACATTTATGATGGTGTGCACCTATGTTGGTTGAGGAGTTGAAAACGTAAGTTACGGCTGAATAGTTGGCTAGAGAGGACGGCGGGTGTAACCTAATAAAACAAAACGCAGGAGACATAGGTTGTCTGCATGCCAGCCGGCTCCTTCAGTAGGGCATAAGTGAAAGAGTTCGTGATGCAGGTGCCTATAATTATAATGAGTCAACGGGTCGACCAACATGGGAAAATGACCGTTGGGTCCGCAGAGCTACGGTCATTTAATTCTCGGGTATTAGAACGCAGTCACCGAGCAGAACGCTGGTTAGCTGTGTCTAGGTCATGGCCGGGAACAAAGAAATCTGGACAATAGAAGGAGGAATAGAAACAGAGAGCACGGAACGGGAATGAGAGGGCAGCGACGGAAGGGCGTTATCGTTGAAAAGTCGAAAGCCAACGACATTCTTGAGACAATGTGAACAGGGCGTTAGATCTGCGAAATCTTGATTCGTAGATTTCCAATAGACGGAAAGCAGGTGACCATTAAGACGAGATTTAGATGTCGGATCATTTGGAATAAGCGATATTAGTTGGGCTGAAATAATGACAGAGCAACGGAAAAATTAAAAATATCAGGGCTAAAGGGGATAATAATAAGGGTGCACATAACCAGCAATGATTTATGTGAGCTTTACAAAGCGGTTGTTTGCAGAGGCTATTTTAATTTTAGCACAGCAGTCTGAGAGAGGTCAGAGAGCTAGAATTCGTTGAGATAACATTAATTTGTGCGTTGCGATTACACCGCCTAACAAAGGTGGGAATAAAAATAGCGAGTGTCAGCATAAGTCTAATAGTTCGAGATGCAACTTTCTACATAATTATATAGTCAACAAAGGGAACAAAGCACTCAATATGGCTAACAGACGGTTGGGTTTGCAGAGCCATGGCCATTTATGCTTCGGGTGTCCACACGCAGTCAGGTAGCAGAACGCTGCTAAGCTGATTAGATCAGGGCCGAGAACAGAGTTATCTGTTCAACGAAAAAGGAAATGGAAACAGGGAGCGCATAAAAGTACTTATAGGCAGTAATGGGAAAGGCTTGATTTCTGAAAATATAAAAGCCGACGTCGCTGTTGTGGTCATGTGAACAGAACGTTGGGTCTGATGAATCTTCAACGGTAAGGTTCCAGTACAGAGTTAGAAGTTGCCTATTTAGTCGCAAATAGAATATGCGCTCATTATGAGTAAGACATACTAGGAAGGTTGGAATATTAGAAACCAGCCTGGATATATAATCCTAGTGTATTCAACGGGAATACACGTTAAATTTTGCGACGTGGTTACCAAATTTTGTCAGGTTTCCTGAACAGACAATTTACGCTCTATTAGACATATAATGCTATTATACCAAATTGATAAGATGTAAAGCAATGATGGTTCATTGGAAGATAATGAATACTCATTGGAGGGTCAATTTTAAACTACACTTTGTGTGTTTGGACTGCGACGCGCAGTCTTAAGGTGGACCGAGTGTTACATTAAAGAGAACCGTAGTCACTGCGATCAATGGGACCGTAGTCAATGCAGATGGAAATTGGGTGAATGCTAGTGAACACTCGTTGGTCAAGCAAAGCAATTAAATATACGCAACAGGATAATTTATCTCCTCAGAAAAAATAAAATGTAACGTGTTTTCAGGTACGTGCGTCAAACTAGTGGTCAGGTAAACCAACAGCATTACTGTCCCGTGAGAACGTGTACTTTTTGCTTTATGCGACAACAGCGGAGACCGGAAAACCTGTCCTGGTTAAATAACAAACTCAAGTCTTATCCAAACAACTCCGATACGGTACAGTGAAGGCCAGGTCTCTTTGAAGCTCTTAGTAGCGCATCGAATTCTAAATCAAAGTAAATGGCCGTTCGGGGTTTGTTTGCTCTTATAACCTATCTACCATTTATTGCACATTCACAATGTCCTCTTAAGCTCCAATGTGTACCGGAAGAGATAGAGCGGTAAATTTAAGTTTAATATTTCGTAAGTGACTTATAGTACATCATTAATGTTTCTTACAGAATTGCCTGCAATTCAGCCACGAAAGAGCACCGTATTAACCACAACAAAAGATCAATTATTGTTACAACTTATAATTAATTGTCACCTGAATGGAGCTCGAGGAACGCCCGACGCCTAGGTCGACCTTAATGGAGATAAGAGGGAGTTTGACGCTGCCGAGTACCTGGCTGGAAGTTGGGTAACTTGCTCTAATGCATAAAACAATATGGTTAATTGGCCTAGGCCACCAAATCTACTAGACCCGAGGCGCATTTAGGACACGCAATTTTAAATAGTTATATTGAAACATGTTACCGACGTAAACTGAGTATTGTATGATAGTTCGTTGGTATGTTTGCTTACTGCTTACTGACTACTGGTTGGAAGCAGCAAGTAGAGTTCGCACTGTGTAGCTGCATCTAATTGTACTCAGAGACCAAGACTAGTTTTGTTGCGTTGCGCTCAATATATTTGCGTCGGCAGTGTTTGTCCAGGAACTTCTTAAATTCCGACACCGACTTTGCCTCAAGTACGTGCTGCGGTCGTTCCATACATTCAACACCCTGCGCTCGATACATGGTTGGTGCCCGACCTGCTGCAAATCCAGTACGACAAGCTTGTACCATTGTCCTCGTGTGCTGCTTGGTGTGCGCAGATGAAACGGCGGTCTCAACGTGGGGTAATCTCGCAGATGAAATATTCGGTGCGCCATGATAGGGTGAACCCACATTCGACGATAAGCTACGGTGTACCACCGTAGTTTCTTATAAAGGTATTCGTACGGCAAACCGCGTACGTTGGGAATCAGCCTGGTGGCTACATGCTGCACTCGCTCAATCGTTTGACCTCGCCCTGGGTGGTAGGAAAATACGCGGGAGAGCCATACTCTAGCATTTGTCGTATTACTGAGACAAAGACGCGAGTGGCAATCTTTTCGGACCAAGTTTTGAATCAGCGCCCTGAGCGCCCAAAACCTGCGAAGATTGTTTTGGTATAGCCTATCCGTGTTATTAATGACCTTCAGGTCCTAGCATGATAGTGCACTAAGATTTTACCTAGTCGATTTCTATTAGTGTTAAGAACTGACAAAAGGGAACCAAATATTTATAAGCCACACATTTTCTACAACAAACTGGAGTTCTTTGTAGGAAACGTTAACTGATGTCCACTAAGTCGCTGTGCTCAAAACTTGCATTTATAATGTTTGTCTTAAACATATTTTAAAGTATTATCATATTATTCAGATGACTATCAAAAGTGTGTTTAGCATTATCAAACTTAAACATTACCCCATGCAAAGTTTCTCTGCGATGGTCTTGACAGAATAATTGCTACAATTTTACCTCCTGGCTTGAGCTCTGAAAAGCTTTTACATACAACCGGCATCCTGTATCAACGGATTAACAAAGTATAACTTTACAGTTCTCTTAATTACATATTCATCAATACAAGTTAGGCGTCAATACGGATTATAAATAGTAGCTTATTCGGCAGTTAGGTTAAATCCACATACCATGCTTGTTTGTCTGTTTAGTTTAGCGTGCTTTGTTTTCTCGGTTTGGGGCAAAACTTTCGGTAAGTGTGTTACCATACGAATGTTATTTATATTTCTTTGTTATTAATTGAAAGGCCTATTAACTTATCCTGCATTATAATTAAAGACACTTTTGCTATCCGATTAGTTTCTAAAAAGCTTTACTGTTTACTTTAAAAAGTGGAAAGAAATGCCTACGTCCACTATAAACATTAACTCAATACGAAGAATAGCTTTTGTATAAACTAAAAATGCTGTATGTTTGGTCCAAAGAATTTACAGCGCAAGCAACTGTTAAGTGGCAGCATACAAACCCCGTCTTGTTGGTATGTGCAGCATATACTATTAACCCATCAATTGGCACTGAACATTCACAAAGCAATAAACTATGCAAATACTCCGGAATTTCAAACACTAAGCTAAAGCGAATACGCGGTTGTGTACTTGTTTCCTTTTGAATATGTTTAGGTGTATTATCAGCGTTTTAACTTAAGTATTTTTCCATATTTTCCATATTCCAATAAACCACCAAAGTGACAAAAGCCGGTGCGGAATTAATATTATTTGGCATACTGCTTATTGCCTCCTTTACCTAACCGTGGGTGAAGTAGTATTATGTTTATCCATAGGGCTCGGTAACAGATGGTGTACTGGAACGCAGTGTAGGTTACCAAGACTCCCGACCCAGCTGAGCGTAGATGAAGCGAACCAACTTAGCTTAGTGTGCACAATGAACTTCTAATAGCATGCCAATTGTCAGGTGCTGTTAAGCTAAATTTATCAAATTACCTGTCTGAATGCATACTTGGTAACTATATACATCGGAAAATATGTGAGCGCGATATGCCTCACTGTGCTTTGCTAATGTTTAGCCTTTCTAGACACACCGTCCGAGATGCAAAGCAGATGTAAGTATGCGCTTGAAATCTAATCCGTTATATGCAACAACCTTTCTCTAAGCCGTTTTTCTAACTTTCCTACTTTATCTTAGTAAATAGCCAACCAAGTATTAAGTTTACAACGCCCAACGGTCAGCTAATCCTCCGCTCTAATAGTTTGACCTAACCCTGCTTGGAACTTCCTGTTGGTATACCTCCTGCACGTATAAAGCATACGCTCAGTACATCGAAAAGATACGTCCTGGTCTTGGTTGTCCCACTTCATTACTGACCGCTAGCAGACAAACGATGTTTACTCATCATAGTTTCTGTAGTTATCTCTTGTAATTTACTATTTTTGACAATAACACATCTTAGTTCGCGCGCGACTAATTCTTACTTGTCCAAACCATGTTATCTTATCAGACTACTTGGGTTCCAGCAGTGATCCTCAATTTAACCTGCAAAAAGGGGTCTGATTGAACTATAAAATGCGTTCTCCAACTCCTACTTTGTTGACTGATCTGCTTCAGCTAAAGCAAAGCCTAATTAATTAAATTGCTTTTGTTGGTATTCCAAAGAGTTCCTGTCCTTTCATCTCTCTAGGAATACCTCCAGCTGTTACTATCGACATTTAAACTGTAATATCTTGCCTTGCCTATTTTGTCTTTAGCTTAATCTTTGTTCCGCTCCAAGATTTTTGGACGCTAAATGTTTTTTTCTCAAGTTACATGATGGTGTCGCTTATCGCCTACTGGCAGCAACAACGCTCAGTCCCTGCCCGAACTGCTGCTTAACCAGAGACCCACTGGTATTAGGCAATACCTACCGTGAACGATATTTAACATAACGTTAGTGTATGTTTCTGCGTCTATCATCTTTTTTCCACGTGTAACGTTTGCTACTACTTGTAGTTCACTGATCTACTGCTTGTGCTTGAACGGCAGTATTTATTGAAACCCTTGTATTTTAATCCGTTAAGCGTAACTAGAGTTTCGAAAGCCCCAAATATTGAAACATTTTACCTAAAAACACAGCAGGTTTTACCAGTTTGGTAATTTTTGAAAAGTAGCAACACTGTACTTGTTTGGTAAAAGCCCTCAGTCACGGCTCATTTATTGTCGCTGTAAGATGGATCCGAAAAATGCGGGGTGGGTTTTGCTGACGGATTAAAACATGGCTTTGCACTTGGATGCGGTCAGCTATAAACATCGGAATTTTGAAAAATCATCTCTACCTGACCATTTTATATGCACGTTGAAGTGGATTTTGTGAGAATATATTCCGCACTGTAGCAAAGCTTTTGATGTTTGAGCACATTTGTCGCACCTATGCTTAGCCAGGTGGGGGCCATGCATAAAAGCGCAGGACGGCTACTTCGTCCCAATGGAACACACAGTTGGCGCGAACCATCGGGTGCCGGCAAAACAGAGCATATGGTGTTACTGTCACGAACTAGCTGCCTATGCCACCAAGGCCGGTGTGAAGGAGACTCATGGCATTACTGACAGCTAACTTCAACGTAGAGCGGCACATGTTCAACCGTCCTAGTTTATAAAGCTGCAGCAGTTGATCTTGGCCCCGATAGCGCTTTGACATTCTAACTGCATCAAAATGTAACTAGCATACTTAATGCAAATTAAATATTTTACGTCGAAGAGTTGTTATTATGCAGGATATGTAAAGTAATTTCGTTAACCAAATGCATTAATATAACTAAAGCGGCTTATATTAAAAGTAACTAAAAAGCTCTTTAAATAACACGCAAAGGTATACTGGGCCAAAAGTAGCCGATACGTCCCAACTTGTGAGCTGTGTACCTTTAGGTTCATAATCCTTAAGCCATAAGGCTAGGTAAGTTTAAACGCTATGAAAATATAAATCACGCAGCAGTAGTTTACTGTTGAAGTTGTTGGACGCACTGCTGTTGAACAGGCTAGTGAAAAGTTAGGCATTTACTCTTACACACTTGAGATGGAGAAAGTAAATACACTAGATAAGCCAAAGCGTCCTGCTGAAAACGTACCTATACTAGCAACAAAACTTTGTTATCTAAATAAAATTATTAAGTAATGTGCAAGCACAATGGTCACAAAAACCATAGAAATTCACTGAAATGCATGCAATGTGCAGTCTTAAAATCTTCCTTTCTTTGCTACTTTCGTTATATTTATGCTTCTCTCATTGCTCGTTGAACAGCGTTGCGCATCAGACCGGTCGGAAAAATAACTGTCAAGCAACTCGCTGTATAAAGTAACAAAATTATAAATAAGTAAATAAATAAGTTAAATAGGTTCATTACTATCGAAATGGGAATACGGATTAGTGGAGGTATATCCACATGGGTAAAACAAATACAAACGCTTTGGAATGGTGCTGAAAGTTAATTAAAATAAGTACAAGCAAAGTTTGCTCCCTTTGTAACTGTCATATGTGAGGTAATCGTGTTGGGGAAGTACAATAGGCATAATTGTCTTCGGGAGTTTCAGGATATGCACCTCTAATCATGACCGTAAGATTGCAAGCGCTTATGTCGGAGGAGACACGTTGTAACACTAAGTAATAAAAAGGAGGAACATTTACAGCATCCACCAAAATTTTAATGTACGTATTGCGCAAAGGATAAAATGGCACCTTTAATGAAATATTATAGGATCGTCTCATAAGTGGTGGAATTAGCGTAGGAGGTCATACGGTTTGCTGGAATGACGTAGTTAGGATACAATTGAGAAGGAATTTTATTTAGGACCCAATATAATCTCTCGGTAAATTCGTGCCTTTTATTTATTGCAATTGTTCATCGGTCAATGTATTGATAGTATGCCATCGCTATCTACAGTCGCACAAATCCTCGGCTCCATTTCGTTAAATTTCAGAGCTAAGCAGCTGAGATTTTGTAGGTAATGACCCGTTGGTGTATCTAGTACTGTGAGCGTAAGTCCTTTCGCTGTTTTGCAAGTAAGGTCGGGGTGTGTGCGGTGAGTTACGTTTTCCTAATTTAGCCTAGGTGACGCTGTGATTATTATTGCGTTAGTTGAATTAACCAATCGGCAAGTGGTCGTCGCTGGAGGGACTTTCTTATTTCCATCATTATTTCTTAGGTTAGTTCAAAATCACCGGATTGTTATAGACGGGTGTATTGGCTCGCAAAGCAAGGAGGCAGAAACAGAAAACAGAAGGAAATCCCGAAATAGAGACTGGAAAGAATCATAAATTCCCTGCGGTGTGTATTATACTACCAAGGAGGGTTGCTAAGCTGCAAGCAGAAAACAAATAATAAGCCACTAATTGTGCTGTGATATTGAGAACAGTGGAAAGGAAGACGGCGTTAGCACAACCGCTACAGACAACCCCAAATTAACACAAAGCAGAGGCGTTACATTGCGCGGAGTTGCTTTGTCTCACAAGGTTGGAAGCTGAAGCCAGCAAAGTTTAGTTAAGTGAAAGGAAGGCAGTGGACGGTTGCGCGAAAAGTTACGGAATATAAGGTGGTTTATGCTCGGCCTTGCAAGGCACGCTTGTGAAGGTATGAGCATGCAAATGCAAAGGTGGATGATCGTTACTCGCAAAATGAACATGTTTTTATCCGTACCATATGTGTGTATGCATGTAGCTGTTTATGTGTGTATGCAAGTAGTCATATTGAGTAAGTTTGTCAATGTGACGCTGGGTTTGTAGTTTTGTTTGCCGGATTTCCTGTCGAAGAATGAGCATAGGAAAATTTTGCACGGGATGACGTAAGGGATGTGGGTAAAATTTATCATAATGGAAATTAGCAGTGACTAAATTTAGTAACGTGTCACTTATGCCAGGTCACACTGTTGGTAGACAGCAATTTGTGGTTTCCTATTAGGTGAACGCTTGCTCTGCTGGTACTTGCTGCGTCTTGAAACATTGACGCATAACCATTTTATGAAAATGAAAATGTGTTAACCCTAGTCACCCAGCTGGCACTGTGTGTGGCTCGTTCGGCTAGCAAGCAGAAGGGTGCAAAGAGAAGTTCACAGCTTAAACTTTAATGTGCTTGGACGTGCGGTGCAGTAAAGACGTCCAGAGGAACGCGAGAAATAAAGCACTTCCGTTTGTAAATTAAACAGTTAGAAATGCAGCCGACTGCCTCACGGCGGTAGCTTGTAGGCTTTGTTGTAGAAGAAAGTAGACAGCGTTGCCTGGGTTGCTAGGGCAATGCGTCATGCGAGGCGCAGAAGCCTATCAGTGATTTAAATTGAGTAAAGCAGATGCGAGTTACTTGATAGGAAAGCATCATTCAAATCCGAAGCTTGGCCGATGTCCTTTTAATCTTCCCACAGGTACCGATAATCATAACCGGTAAGTTTATACAAGCGTTTGTTAGTACAGGCATAAATACAAGTAAACGAGAGCAAAGCGAGTGACTTGCTCTACAACCATGGCAGCTTTAATCTGAATGATTGTCGTTTCCGCACGTAAGCACTGCTCTAATCTGCTTGATGGCAGTAGCCTCGGCAAACCACAGAAGCCGGGAATTGTTATGACCGAACATAAGCCTAAACTTCATTTTGATCCCCATTCGGCGATCCACTGTATAAAAGCGCCTACCGATCGCAGACGCTGAGGACTACAAGACATCCGATTTTTGCCGCACTGTTCACTTTCTGTGCCGCCAATGCTGTAAACATCGACCGAAATTAAAGTTATCGTTGTCACCACTGAAGAAAACCTAGTCTTTTGAAACCGATTTCCATGGAGTATAGCAATTCGTAGGTAACCGCGATGCTAGTGAGATAGACAGGACCGTGGGAGCAATGCTTTAGTTAATGAGAGCATGCGCCGCAAGCAAGCCCAAAGCGGACTACTTGTGTGTGCGGGTCGCAGGTGGCGCTGACTCGCAGACGCTTTCTTCCTTCGAGTTACTGCATTGAGTTCAGCATGGACTTTAAGATTCTGCTTCGTCATACCAATTCTCGGCTCCTCCGGTTTGCAAAGGCTATTGACTTTAATCGGATTGTGCCAATGCTTTGTGTAAAATACAACCATTTTTCAGCCTTAGGCTGCCCTGGTTGTAGAAGAAAGTTATCCGCTTTTTCTTTCGGTTGCTCGTGTCTGTGCCTGTAACTAAAAGTTTTGTAAAAGCTTACCAGTTAAAGTTATCCGTACTGATGATACCATAGGAAATACATGCAGCTGCCGAACTTCGTCTTTTAACTGTGCATCTCAGGTTACTGATGTGAACTAACTTCTGTACATTTCTAAACGACGAGCACCTGCTGAATCCGTGATTTGATAGGAGGCCAAAAGGAAGCTAAGTATATAGTTGTGGTGAATAACTGACGAAGTGGAGGCAGGCAACTGCAAAGTCCAGTGACAGAAAGCCGGGAAAATGTGTCGCGGCCATTTGCGGGGCTAAGGTCACCAGTTTTGGACGCAAGCCAAAAACAGTTTAACGTCCGACGTCAAGTGGCCGGTGCGCTGCGTCGCTCGTTGTAGGTTCTCCTTCAAGTTGGGCCGGAAGTACAGAGCTAGTGCTACTTTGGTAGGGAGAGACAAATTGGGATTTACGCGCTCCCGCACAGCACCTTCAGGGTTTAGCTGTAAGAGGAGGTAAGTAAACGTCAGTACCTTAGGCATTATGGTGTCACGCGGCGCAGGGTTATAAATTTGACAAGTTTGCGAATAATAAACAATGAATTTATACAAGTCCTGTTGGATAGTTGGCGGGGATATAAACATAACAGTAAAGATGATAAAGATAATAACATATTTATAATTGAAACAAGAAAATAGGGACTTTTCGTTTACTCCTCTGTAGTCCTGCGATTCCGTTAGATTCACAGCACCCACAGTTAACAACAAATAATTCCATGGTATACTCCAGGCTTAGGCTGGAGACCTAGTGTTTTGTGACAAAGTGTAAGTGGAAGAGTGCATGGTCCAATTGTCTTTTAAATAATGTCGGTGCAGAGACGACCGATTCTGGGAAAACATTCCACGGGTGACAGACACGAATAGAAAAGAAGTTACTGCGGCACTCAAGACGATTTTATTGTTCTGCGAGTTTTAATGAGTAGCCCCTCAGATTTGCATTGCTGCTAAGTTGCAGTAAAGGACGGAACACAGGATGTGGGTCTCGCATAATCAAGTATGCCATAGCCAGGTTGCCTCGTAGTCTACGATAGCTCTCACCGAACCATCCCAACCGTTGCAGTCTCTAATGGTAGGAAAGATTGCGCATTTCAATTCCCTTTTTAGATGCCCGACATTGTGGCTGCTCCATTGCGTTAAAGTCGTGTTACAGCAATGGATGCTAGGGTTGAATTGCGTAATCGACATGGGACGAACCTACGCACTTCGCACTTGTCGAAATATGGTGATGTTTACTTGTCCAAAAGCCCGACGCAACAATCCGATGTGTTAGTTTCCGGTCTTCGAGGCCTTTTCGGATTGACTGGAGCAACCGAAGTCATCTTGAACCAGGACATATAAGTCAAGTTCGACAGCTCAGTGTTGTAGTATATTCGTTCCGAGCAGGTCTGAGTAGCTGCCCTGATGTCGGATGGAAAGTAACTTGCATTTACTGACGTTGAAATGCAGTACGTTTTGGGTCGGCCAATGATACACCGTATCTAGGTCGCTCTAAAACACATGTTGGTCGGCATTCGCCTGGATCCGGCGGTTATTATATTAAGCTTCCACATGGCAGGAACCTGGTTCTGGTTTAAGCAGCGCAGGAAAAGCTAAGCTACGTTCCCACCGGTTGGTTTGCTTCGGATTCCGGTGCCTCTGGACGAATGGTGTCGACACCCGGCGAGCTTTATTTGCGTAGAGACGTCAGCATTTGCAGTAGAGCCTCAGCGGTAAAAGCGCTGTGTGTTAGTCCTGGCAAAGAGAAGACAAAGCCTGGTAGATTGCCTGGTGGCAAGACTCTCAGAAACTAGGGAGCGTATTGCATCTGCAGCGCGTTTGTTGCTTCCACAGCCGTTCTTGTTGGCCATCAGACGTCCTGAGCGAAGGAAATCCTTGTTTCACATTTCGCAGGCTATTAAAGTGCTTGTACAGTGGTGTATGGTTAGCACTAAATCTTTTGCGATGTTCTGCTGATAGGCGGCTTTGTCTTCTAATAACAGTTGAGTTCAATGGTTACGTTAGGCTACGTAGCCGTACCAAATCTCTTGTGCTGGAGCTTATTTGTACACTTGCCATGCTGCGTTGCGTACGGTCATCCATTTTTGAGTTTTGCTCATAATTTACATTTACAGCAAAATTTTATCTCTGAAGAATCTGCAAGCAGCTGAGTGAAGATTTATTCCAACTCCAGTCAGGCGACCTCCGAGGGTTTCTCTTCATAAAACGGCCAAGTTGTGGCGCCGACCAGCTAGGCTAATCGATAGTATTTTGTAAGGTTTCTCAGTCTCACGGTTCTCATTCAGATATTCTGCATAGCGGAGGAAGCTGAAAATGATCAGGGCGAGATCACTGCGACCCAACAAGCAATCAAAAACCAACAAAATCGGATTGATTGCATCAAGAGTTTCTGTGCAAATAACACTGGTTGATAAGCCTTAATTAGCAACGGGTCACTGAATGCCAACCTTATCGGATTCCAAGTACCTAATAGCACTTTAAACGCAGTCTTGGTGGCCACATTGTGACCAGTTGTCAGGGAGTGCTTGGTGATAGACGATGAGAGAATCCAGTTCATTCTGGGAGGTGCTCCATTTTGTTGCGTCCTCAATTGCTCCACCCAATTCTGCAAGTGTTCAGTCACCCTCTGAGCCAACCGACGGTTATTCCTGTCTAGGCACACATCAGAGCAACTGCAGGTGAACTAATAAACCACATGAGAGGGCGGACCAACGGAAGGGTATCTCTGAGGATCATGAAGGACTAGTTTCCGAGTCGTGTGCTTGAGGTGCAACTGGGCAGTCGGGTACATGCGTCTTAGAGCGGACCTGAGCTTGTGTCCGATGTCGTTTACCACATGGTCTCTTTCGAGGGGCAGGTACAGATAAATAGCTTTTTCGCTGCCGTTAGCACCGGCAGTTACTTTCTGGGGAATCTGCTATGCACTTGGATGAACTTTTCAACATAACCGTTTGACACCAAGGTCCCATGCGGAAACTTCTCTTCGGCTTCCAGTGTATCGGAACTACAAATATGTTTGGCCCTGTAGAATAGCGTTTTCACTAGGATGCCTTTGTATGCAACCGGGGCAAAACTGAAAAGGTAAAGGTACTGCCTACTCCAGGCTGCCTTGCGTTAATCGGTGCGCTGCAATGTACCTCCGTCCCGCCTCTTAATGAGAACATCCAAAAATGCCAGGTAGCCGTATTGCTCCATCTCGTAGGAGACTGACAATTTGGGGTGAATTGAATTTAGAGTAATTAACAGGCGAGTAAAATGCTCGGCGTTGCTGAACGCCAGAATGCCATCTACCTACCTTTTGTATACCCTTGCTTCATCAATACTGGCAGCTACCTGCCTTTCGATCAAGCAGAGAAAGATATCTTCCAAGACCGGTCTCAGAAGGCTACCCATGGCGACTTCGTCGATCTGCTTGTATGCTGTCCCCTCAAACTAAAAAGTACACTCTGGGTATACAGTAGAATCATCTCCTGCAAATATTCCACAGGAAGACCCACATACTTGTTTTGACTCAGGATGGATTGACACAAATCATCATCTGTTTCTTGAAGTGGCACGTTTGTGAATAGAGTCCACGTCAATAAAATACATTACTTCAGAGTCCAGTGAGAATTTTTTCAGCGTCTTCGTTAGTTCAGATAAATCTTTCTGGCAATGTCTAGCCAAGAGTTTACGCACAGTATCTAAGAGTTTTGCCAGCCACCGGGCAGTGTTTTGATAAGGCAAGTAGTTCATGCACATAATCGGACGCAGTGGTTTACCTGGCTTGTGTATCAGGCGCGCCAGTCATTTTCGGTGTCTGTGTACCAGTCGGTTTCCGCTGTCTGTACTGCGACTCAGTGATCAATCCGGGTAACAAAAGCATGTGAAGTATTCTGGCCACCTGCTTCTCCAACAAGATGTTATTCTCCGGTGTCGTAACTATCAGGAGCTTAATTCTATCCCCAAAATAGACTCCATTTTTAAAAACTAACCACCCTTGTTCATTATTACCATGCCTGATTCTTTGTCTGGCTGCAGGAAGATTACGTTTGCCATTTCTTGTAACTCTCTGATCGCGGCATAGTGTTCAACATTCAACAACAAGTAGGGCTTATTGGCGTATTAAGGAATTGGTTCGCGATATCCACCAATTTTGCCCGAAAGCAGCCCGCATATTATATAGATCTTGACGAGAGATCACTGAGCTGGTCACACTGAAATTCAAAAGGAGCCTGCGTGCTGAGCCTGTCTATCGTCTTTGGTGGCAACCAATATTACATTCCAAGAGAAAGCACTTCCGAATGCGCCCGAGTGAACTAAGCAGATGATAGATTACATACGTTCTTCGAGCAATCAATAGGGAAGGAAGCATGTGTAGCCCTTCTATCGAAATCTGCAGGCTACGAACTGTATTCATTTGCGTACGACGGAGAACTTCTGCAGAAAAGGCTACAAATTTCAAGCGGCACATCAAGGATAACTCATTGAGCGTGCCAGCGAATTGGGTCTGTCTTTCGAGGAACTTTCGTTCAAGTTCCACACAGGTTTCGATGTGCGCGGACGCGATCCTTGACATATTAGTGCTATTTACAGGCAACTTATTCTTCAACAATGCCTTAGCAAACCGTGACGGAAACCAGCCTGATCGGATAAATTTTTCAAGGAATCTTATCCTGGTGCGTCCATCAGCAAGCTCACAACGCAACGACAATCATCGGTCTAATGCCTTCGCAACGATAACGGTGTGACTTCTTTTCAGAAACGCAAAGCATTTGGTCCCCTTCAGCCACTTGAACAAAGCAGAAAGAAGGCACATCCATCCATCCATTCATTCAAGTGCATAGCAGATTCTCCAGAAAGAAACTGCCGGTACTATCGGCAGAGGAAAAGCTGTTTATCTGTTCCTGCCCTTCAAGAGAGACCATGTGGCAAACGACATCAAGTCCGCTCAAACGCGCACGTTCCCGACTGCCCAGTTGCGCCTCATGCACACGACTCGGAAACTAGTTCTGCGTGGCCCTCAGAGATACCCTTCGTCTAGTCTGCGCTCTCGTATGGTTTAACAGTTCACCTGCAGTTGCTTTGATGTGTGCCTAGACAGGAATAACCGTCAGTTGGCTCAGAGGGTGACTGAACACTTGCAGAATTGGGTGGAGCAATTGAGGACGCAACAAAATGGAGCGCCCCCAGAATGAACTGGATTCTCTCATCGTCTATCACCAAGCACCCCCTGAAAACTGGTCACAATGTGGCCACCAAGACTGCGTTTAAAGTGCTATTAGGTACTTGGAATCCGATAAGGTTGGCATTCAGTGACCCGTTGCTAATTAAGGCCTATCAACCAGTGTTATTTGCACAGAAACTCCTGAGGCAAACATTCCGATTGCCTTGGACTTAATTTTGACGTTTTAAAACCAACACGTCAATTATATGCTCTACTTTCGTGAACACGAGCTCCATCACAAATGTCTTGTTGCCTGTTTTAACTGAGTGGGAATGGTGTTGTGGTTGTATAGAGGCACAGTAATTAGTAAGCCTTGTAGGTAGGCTTTGAATTGTTCTCCGATCTTGGTGGCAGTTTCTAAACAAGCTACGTTGAAATCGCTCATGATAAAATAGTGAGTGAACTTTGGTTGTAGAATGCATCCTAAAGCAGTCGCTAGGTGGTTGTCGGTTTCGGTTGTTGAGTTAGAGGCGCGTTACACCAGGACAATAAGGCAAGCGTCCCTGCCTTTAAGCTGCAACCGGCACCAAAGAGAGTCGGGGAACCGCGGGACTTAAGCCATCACGGCTTCACAATGCAAGTCTTTTCGGTAATACAGGATTATCCATCCTCCTTTTTATAGCCTGTCTTTCCGGATCAGCGAACTGCCCAGTAACGACACTTCAGCGTCCGTCATTCCCGTGTGCAACCACGTCTCGAGATACCAATGATGTCATATGACCAGTAAGCTTAGCGATATTTCAGTTCCGCCAGTTTGTTAGAAAGTCCCTGAGCAGTTGTATACAAGCAGGCCAGTTTCTCGGTCTCTAGGAGCCCGCAGAGGTGAAGCTATCAAGTGCGGGAGAATGCCGACCAATGGGAGGTCGGCAGTTACCCGTTTTTGATGGGTCAATGATGCCTCGTTTGCAACTTGATTCGGCCAAGGTGCGTCCCAACCGCCGTTCACACCTTCTTCAGAGTCAATTAAAGCAACAGTCAATTTACGCTTTTGTACTTTTGTCGGTATGCTTGCTGCTTCAGTTGCTTTAATATTTGAGCTGTGCAAAGTCTTCGCGACCTTTAATCGAATTTCGGAAGGATGATGTTTCCGATTTCTCTGCCATCGATCCAAAACATCTTTTGCTTTTTGCTCTGACTGAACCATAAGTTTTAGGATTCTAGGGCCGCATCCTCTATAATTTGGTGAGAGAGGTATCCTGGTGAGCGATAGTGCCACAGCATTATCCAAAGAAAGTGTTTCGCGAATGAACCGCCACTGTTCTAAATCGTGCTTTCCGGCCTCTTGAACATCGTTAGAAGGATGTTCTGGCACGCCGTGTATGATGATTGTGTTAGGGCGTGCTTGCTTGCTGTGCCCCTCTTCGGTGTTTCGTTTTGGTTGTCACGTGCTAAAAGGGAAATCAGGATAGAAACGTATCCCACAAGATTCGTGTTTTAGCGCAACTGTGAAGAGCAAAACTTTTCTACGTCGGTGGCGGATCCTAGAGTTACTCGAATAAGTCTGGGTTCACCATAGAGTGGCGAGTTCGGATGACGAGTAATTCTTAACAAGTTTATGGGCTCGGCTCTGATATTCATCTGCATACATAATGAGTTCCATGGGTCTTGGTCGTTCGTTAGCTTATAACGCAGTGTGCCGGCGGTAGATTCAAACACATTTGAGCGTACAACAGTTCGGGCACTCTTGTTGGATCCCTTTTTCGTCGACCTACAATTTATGGTACTCATTTGTCCTGCCTTGTTGACAAGTGAGTGTTTGCTGTTTTTCTCTCTATTTGCTTTGGCGGAGTTTACAGTGGAAGAGGACGCAACGGCGGCCTTACGGTGGACCCTTGCAGCAATCTCTCCATATGTAACCGATGTTCTGGGTAGCTTAGTTTCGACAAGAGGTATTAAAGCTATAGGTACCAAGGGTTGGTGTTTGGCTGCTTCATCCTTGTTAATGCTAGATGTCAGGTCTAGTAGAATTTGATTAACCAGAAGGTTAGGATGGTGCCTGATTTTCGCTGCCGTGAGTACTGTTTGATTCACGTAGGTACAGTCTGTTTTCGCCCGGCGTTCTACCAAAGTTGGAGAAAACAGCGGAGATGGAGACATGGCTGTTTGCGGTTCAGGGGAAGCGGATTGTTCAGCTTTCCGTTGCTTAGTAGCCGCTATGCTTCTGTGGTTCATACTCGCTTCCATTGAAGTAATCTTATTGTTTTTCCTCTGCTCTGCTGCTGTGCTTAACCGGTCGCATTTCTCAACTAGGATAAGCAAGCACTTAACGAGGGGGTGGTGCAAAACGCAGTACAGAACCAAAATGTATCTTGGGAGCTATTTCGCTTCCGTAACTGCTGTTGGGACACATTTGCACATTTCGTATGGTACCATTCCAAACAGTGCGAACAAGCGAGACCGACTTTTACTATTCGATGACATTCTCCTAACCCGCAAATGCCTTTCGATGGGAGTCTCTTCGGTTTAGGTTTTCTGCCATTCAATTTGGTTCCGTTGCCTGTCCTAGTGGGTTGGTTAGCCTTCTGTACTTTTATAGCATTGTGAGCGGCGCACTTTGATCAGGCGAGGGTGGTGATTGTATGGTCGAGTGAGCGGTCGGCCTGGTCGCACGCCCGTGTGATAAGTTATGCAAGCGCACTGGCTGAAAAGTCACGAGGAATGGCAAGTGATGGAAATCTTAACAAAGCGCTGAACACAGATTGACAGATTACAACGTCTTTCACAGCTGTGTTGAGAAACATTGGATCGGAATAAGTTTGGGCTTTTCAGTCTGCCTTAAGAATTTGTATCGAATGGTGCCACAAGAAAGGCAATCGGCTCAATGTGATTGAGTTAAACGCTTGCGCTTAATCACGGATGCCAATAAAAACGGTTAGTGATGGCGCAGCCTCTAATCGTAGAAGATATTTCCACACGTGACGGACCACTGTGTAGAGCTAGTAAATCCGAAGCAAATGAGCGTACAGTGACAAGGCTGCGAACATACGGAGAGCGGATAGAGAGGAATAATCCAAATAAACCAGGGGCACGCACGTCAAGCGTGCGTGAGGATGACTTTGTGCACCAGTTGATGCAGCTCATGTGTATTGAGGAGTTGGTGCCTCCTGAGCTGAAGTTTGCCCTTGTGCTCTTACTGTACAAGCGCAGAGAGAGCAATGTTGCACCAATGATGGTAACATCAACTTGCTGAGTTGTGCGGGCAAGGTGATTGCTCGTAAAAGGCTCAACCTCCTCTTCATTCTGCTTGTAGCACCTAACCTGGCAGGGGCTCAATGTAGATTCCGTTCGAGTCCTAGCAAAATAGACAACGCCTTCGCGGCTCGTCGGTTACGCGATAAATGCAAAGGATAACATCAGCCGTTGTACGTGCTTTTTGTTAATTACACCAAAATATTCGATGCGGTGAACAGCGACTACTTGTGGCTGAGGTTGAGTAACTGTGGTTGTCTGCGTATATTTTTAATTTAACTCGAACGTATGCACAGTTGCATGCGGGCGCGTGTGCAGCTGAGTGGTGTGGCCCCGGATGAGTATGCAGTTACCACTTGTGTGAAGCGATGCTGTATCTGAGATCCTGTCCTTTGATATTTATCTTCATGCCATAAGGTGTTGTGCGGATAAGTTTCAGCACAGGCGTGGTGCTCTGGCTTCAACAATTGCCAACCTCGTGCTCACCAGCAACACAAGCAAAACTGTCAGCAGCTTTCAGTCTTTACCATAGTTGCAATTTAAAACGTTGCCGCAGGTCAGCATTGTTCTTGACGTGTTGGGAACCACCTCACGCTCTGCCTCCCTATACCAGGAGCTACACAGTGAGCTGCGTATCCGCGTCTCTAAGGCGGGGGTGTTATTTAGGAAGCTTTAGTACCGAGCGTAGAACATTCAGCAGCTTACCGTTGTCACAAAGCTGATGGTCAACAAATCCCTTTTGCCGTCCATTCTGCTCTATGGAATCTAAAGGTGGACAATATACCGGTTGGATGTGCGACATCTCGAGCGACTAATTCAAAGTTTCTACGACGGATTCTGCGCAATCGTTGGGATGACAGTGTTGCGGACGCGGGACTGTGGCCCTGAAGTGGAATGTATATGATGCATTGCATACGTTTGCTGAGATACCTTAAATGGTTTGGGCATTTGTGGCGTATTTTTTCGACGCGGATGCGGAAGCAGCTGTTATATGCTTACCTGAGTTTGGGAATGCGGAATGTTTGGAAACCGAAGATTCGTTACAAGGACATGAGCAACGTGAGGACTACACGTTTATCTAGATTGGGAGTCATGGGAATTAATAACGGCTGATCACCATGCCTATCGCGACCTGATCACGAAGGGCGTTACGAGGATAAGTGGCAATTGCGTAGGCGACAGGCGCCAATAGGTTATACTCCATCGAAATCAAGCGCATGGTGTGGTATTATATGCGGTCGTGCGTACCTGAGTCAGGCAGGTCTAGTGAGCCAAGAGCAAAGTCATTCGTGGCCGCCACTGAAGAGACGACGGCTCCTGCACAGAACGCAAGCAGAAATGGCGCAGCGTCTGTAGGTAGGCTGCTCTTAACTTACTAACGTAGTGTTTGTGTGCTAACTATATATGTAAGTTGTGTGTTTGCCATATTGTCTCCTCAATGTCAACGTAAAATATTTTCTATTAACTCACACGTTGCTTACCTTAATTGTAGTTAACTTTGATAACTTTTTCGTGTTTGTGGCATCTTCTTAAAAAATATATTTTGACGTCTTGAACCAATGGCGGATATTTTGGCAACAAATTTATTTCATGTGCTAATTTAGTAAACAGTTCTGTCACCAGGTCTGGCTAAGCTATTCGCTATTTTTTACTTGACATTATCATTTCAAGTGATTGGCTTTGGTTTGATATCCCAAGTGCAACTACGCCTAATGTACACGTTTTGGTAACCAACTTATTTCATGTGCTCATACGTTCTGCCCTATGCTGAGGCTGATGATTCCCCACCGCCGTTGTGCTTAACCAAGCTGCACTTAAACTGTCATTTAAGCTAAGAAGTTTGCATTCCACTTAATTTGTTTGTTTTGGGTACCTGAGTAATTTATTAACTTGCACAATTTGCTAACGCAGACTGCTGATATGTTCATTAAGTTGATTACGTTCATAGCCTTATTAGGTAACCTCTGGATGTTTTGTACTTATCGCGAATTCATTGCCAACAAACTTACTTCTTATGGTAAATAAGGGAAGCGCTACTTTGGCACAGCTGTATGATTCAACAGCTATGTTTTATTTGATAATGTTATGTTAAGTAGTTAGCAGTTGCTAGGTGTGGCTGCGCCGGCTGTGCTCATTGAAAAGGTGGCTGCCTGTCTCTAAACCACTGCTTCTTCCATACGAGCACCAGGAGACAGTCGTTCGTTGCTATAGAGGCAGGGCGCACGGTCTTTGTTCTCGTGCTAAACTAGAACAGTGGTTTCACGCGCTCAGTGTGGAGCGAAATACGGTCCAGCCACCGCTTGTGTGCAATCGATTCCTCAAATACAGCATGTTTGTGCTTGCCGGTGAAGGAGTGTGGGTTGGTTCCGTTGATGAAACGCGGCTCCCATCCACATGCCGCTCAGCTTTATTCCTGCTTGTTTACACTGAATATACGTGTGTGGTTGGACCTGTGAGCGGTGCAGCGCAAGCCATCCAAAGTACTACTGTAGGCGCGGGCGTCCTGCGGCTGGCCACAGTAACAGGCAAATCCGAAACCGGATGCCGCCAAGTATTTACTACAGCAGCTTGCCAGTGGCTTTGATGCTGATGTGTTGAGGTGTACGTCAATATCTGGGTCGATGATGAGCTGCATCGAGCAAGGTTATTAAGCCTGACAGGGTTGTGTTTTGTGGGAAGCGTAGGCACGGTAATTAATGGTAGGCCGTATCAAGCTGACCGCAACGTTGAAGAGAAGTTCAGCAGATTTGGTGGCAGTTACACACAGTGTGCGACAAAAAGCCAGTAGAAAGTAGAACGGCAATTTGCGGCCAAGTCCATAAACCGTGAAGGCTGGTGAATAGAAAGTGTAGGTTAGACGCTACACGTCTAAGGTACTACGTCACTTGCTGTTGGTAAAATTACCTGATAGAAAAGAATTGTAGAGCAAATGCTAATTTGATAGGGAGAACGAAAACGGTATCCAGTAGTTTCATTATAGCCGTGTGTTAGAGGATTTGCTTTGGAAGTGGATAACTTAGCGACAGTAACTGTGTTATCGGGACGCTGCATTGCGCAGTTATTAATCCAGACAATGTTGTAAGTTTGGGATGGCAGCAGCAAGGTAATTGATAGAAAGCCGGTAGATAGCTGGGCAAGATTTATGGTGTACACCATAAACACGTGAGACACGCTGGTGCGAAAGCAAGCCAGTAGGTGTTCGAGCGGCCATTTGCAGCCTTAATCATAAGCTTTGCAAGTAAGTACGTCGAAATTGAACCTCAGACCCTACATGGCTCTTGCGCCGCGATGTGTTTTGTAGGTTACTCAGCCCGGAGGACCCGAATTGGAGAGCTAATAACAATTTGAGGGTATGAGCGAATAGTGTAGCTAGGCCCCAGATTACATCAGGATGTTAGTAGATTGGCTGCAGAGGATGGAAGTAAAAGTCAATATGTTGGTTGCTTAGGTGCTACATTGCGCGAGGTTATTAAGTCCAGCAAGGTGACATGTGTTGAGGCTAGCAAGCGGGTTTATAGCTCAAAAGCAGTTAGCTGACTGAGCCGAAGTTTAAGGTAAGTAGCTAACGCACGGGAGACAGGTTGGAACAAAGTTGCTGGGCCGAAAACTTGTAGGTGATCAGGCGACTATTCATGACCAAGTCGTAAGCAGTGGCTTCGGATGATTAGAAATCAAACGTCCGACGCTACCTGGCTACTACGCTGGACACCCGGAATCGCTTCAAGCGAAAGGTTAAAATGGGTCGCTTAGCTGCAATACCTTAAACAAATCGGCTTGAACCCGCTCCCGCCGGTTTATTTTTACCGCGTGAGGTGTGTAACATTACCTTAGAAGCGCAGAAGTTACTGGACCATTTCACGAGATGAGCTAGGGATTTGTACTGGAGATGGGCTGTTTCATAGTTAAGTTTTAGTTCATATAATCCAATCGGTCGACCGATTAGCAAAATTTGAAGAGCAGATGAACGCTGACTAAATTACTGAAAGCAAGCAAGCACCATCGAAACACTGTGACCACTAGGAAAAGATATGGCCATAAATTTGTTTCATCTAAACCACCATCACCGTGGTCCCTGTTGCCTGTATCTGCTAAAAGTTTGGAAGTACCTTAGGCGAAAGGCGCCCCTGCGTTTGATGGTCATAAGGTACGTACAATTAAAATATCCAGTCATCGTACCTAGTTTTATTAGTAACAAGGGTATGTCAACCAGACAAAAATCTTCTGTCCCTGGCACCCAAACGCTTGCGTTCAAAAACAATGCCCCTAAACTTAAGTCACGTTTGTAGTGATTGCTGCGCAGGTTCCGCTGTGTGCAATTTTTGGTATTTACAGCGTTGTAATCACCACGCAAGGAAATAGAGCGTCAAACAACCGAGCATCGCCTAACATGAAGCCAATACCTAAAAATGCCCTACTTGATACCAAAACGAAATTGGTTTTCAACCTTAATGTCATGGCTTTCCTGTGCACGTTTGTCCTAAACACGTTGCGGGGTAGGTTGTACGACGACAAAGCGTCGTAAAACTTGCTCTGCCAGACCCATAATCCTCGTGAGACTTACTCAACACTCAAAATTTGCACACCATATTGAACGCATGCATACCAGAATATTACTGGAAACCTCTATTTGCACAGAAAAGCTTTCTTTTTGCTAGTGGGTTGTATCAGAGAGCTAGTAGGACACTCATCTTAACCGATGGTTTTGGGTCACCCAGCAATCAAAAAGAAACAACAAGGAACGGCACAGCAATCTGGATTCCCTACGCACAATTTTTAGTTAACTCACACTAATACTTCCTTCGCACGACGGTCGTGAGACCGGTACATACGCGTTGGCAAGTGTCGGTTTAGTCGTGAAACGTCTCGTTGAATAATATTGTGGCGCAATAGCTCACATTGCTATAACTCATACCGCGTTTAAGAGGAAGAGGAGTGATAATCATAAAACGCCTGGCTTACTAAGAGCGGAATAATACGGAGGTGTTTAGACCTTGATATACACATAGTAAAAGCGTTCCGCGTAGAGTTAGGTTATTAGCTGATGCAGCCGTGCAAAAGACAGACAAAAGGACACCTGCTAAAACAAATCTACGAACGAATAATCTGGTTTATCAATACAACTCTCAATCAAACGAACGTGCATTATGCCTAGGCAAGAAATAGTATATACTTTCAAAATCTAGCGGCGTAATACGTGTAAAAACATTGCCCTATCAAAACCCGAATAGCTGCTGTTCTCGTCTCGGTTGGCTTCTTGATACACTTGATACAATTAGCGCTTTATTTGCTTTTGATGAGCAAGGCGGTACGCTGCCTTATTACCAATGTTTGAAATCTTTATAACAATCTAGTCAAAGTGAAAAGCGCCAAATACCGAAGCCCGGCGCTATCAGTACTGTCGCGAAGAATTATTAAAATAATGAACAAACTTTTATTACCAAATGTTTAGGGGCACGCCAAACCGTATATGATAAAAAGTACGCACGCAATGCTGTTTTGTAATCTTCTAGATAGATAACAAGCAGGAAAGGGTTAATGTGAACTGTAATTATGAGAAGCAACATGCATGGCGCTTTTTGAGAATGACGGTGCGTAGTTGATTAAGGGGGTATTTGAAACTTTGTGAGCACGTTCCTCTATATTGGTCACAGATAAAGAAAGAGATGTGTTAATGTTATACAATAGGCAGTGACTTTATTCGGTGGTGCGTCAAGTCCGCCACATCACAACTCATTTAAGCAGACCTACTGACTTTTTATAGGGAGGCGCTTGCCATGCAAACAACCAACACTTCCTGGAACATTGCCAGCAATTGTGCTTTAAACCAAACACCGCACGGTTAAATATGGTGATGACAGCCGCTGAAGTCTTGCTGGCGGGCATGTACCTCACGCGGAAATACAGGCTACGAGAAGGATGGGTAGTTCATTTTACTTAATAGATGGACAATGCGCCGCAGTAGAAAATAGAGACCCACCTTTCTTGGATTACTTTGTTGCCGTCTGTGGTCACACGGCAGATGCGTCTGGCTTATCGCTTTGGTGTTCCGCTACCCAAACCCGAAACTGTGAGTAAACTGCTATCGAGAGATAGACATAATTTCAAGGTTAAAGCAAAAGCACAATCCCACCTTCGGGTTAGGGTTTCATGGTAGTAGCATCTGGCTTTGACAATCCTCTAAGATGCACGCACTTGGCTTTTACTGTTAAAGCTTTATTGCAAAAGCTGACACTTTGAACAAGCATAAACCGCCGACAATATTCGTGCAGATATACCGGGAGCAGCAGCCTTGAAAGTAACGATAATCTTGCTGATTTTTCTGTGTTGCGTGGAACAGAACCTTTTACCTGCAATGTGGCTGCTTGTAATATTAAGTACGATTCACAAATTCAGAGGCGGCACTGAGCGTTTAAACTACTGCGCGGTGTCTTCTCTCTACACCGTCCAGGATAATAATAGCCAAATTTGCTTAGGCGTGTACTTGATAAGTTAGATAACTTTAAAATTATTGCTCCAGAGCAAGACGGCTGTTGTAGGGCTTCACTTTGTAAAGGCATTAATTAATCGCGCGAAGTAGTTGGATCTCCTCAGCTGATGATGATGCGGCAATTGCCGTGATTTAATTGCATTTGGTAAAGGCTTTCCGTTGCTTAAACCAGCGCATTCTATGCTTTTTTCTCTAAACTTACGAGATCAGTAACCCTGTCTAGAACTTAGGCGCCAACTTTCTCCTGCAAAAGCAAGTAGTAGCTAAGGTTGGAATTTCTTTGACTCTATACTAGGCAGGTTGGTGTGTCTCAGCGCTCAGTTTCATGGCCACGATTGCCTTGTATCTATCAAGGAACTTGCGCGGACAAGCGCTGCAAATTTGCTACGTTTTACTGAAAACGCATATATTGCAATAATCATGTAATTTTGGAGCACAAGTTCATTTACCTTCACATTCATATGGTGCATCAGAAGTAACATAATTCTGCTAAAGTTCTGGGTGCGCAAATGTGTATTGCACTCAATACGATACCCAAACGCATTAACTTACAAGCTAGCAACGTAAGTAATGCACCGATCGCCTGCCGAAATCGACGCAGGCGTGTTAGTTCAAGCAAACTTGTGTTGCGTCAAGCAAGTCGGAAAACAGAAACGACTGGTAACCAACACTTACACCTGTTAGAAAGCGTGTTCGGATGAATAAACTATTCTATGTTCCGACAGCCGTTTATTAAAAGTGCTGGCCCCCATGTCACATATGCAATGCATGCCTGGCACTCACGGTTGGGAAACACCTCGCAGCCCTGTAACGGCCACAGGTTAATCTTCCGAATATATTATGTACAAGCGCTGTCTACTATACGAGCAGGAGCTATAATGTTTGGGAATATTTAGCGGGCACTACTGCTGACAGTGGGGCAACTATATAATTGCATAGTTTATGGTACACAAATCAAAACCAGTGTGTTTCTATTTACCACAACTCTTCGGTAACGACCAACTTAAACGTCACCGATGAATTTAGCAAAACTGTACAGCTGTTTGGTGTGTGTAGTACTAATATATGTATTCGTGTGTGTCACCTATGCTGCGCTCCATCCGCAGCTTTTGATGCGCACGTGGTTTAGTCATATTTTATAGTCGGTTGGATGACGCACTTCGCCACTTACATTTTGTTACTTGACTCTACGTCCCATCTACTCCGGGAAAGTACCTGGGAATTGTTTCGCTTATTGACGCTACGGAAACACTCGGTATCCTGGAATACTGCAGCACATATGGTAAATACATCCATCTGACAGAAAAACGAAGAAGAGAATATTTGCACTACCGATTTCGTTTAACTAATCACACCGTTTGACAAAGCTTGAATAGTAATGCAACTTAACCTAAATAAAACCATCGGTTAACAAGCTGCCATTTTGCCATTAGTTAAGCTTGCTTTGCATACCTTAGCCATAAGGTGAAACATATGTTTTATCTGTTAGCAGAACGTCCATCACTAAATGAAACTTCATTAACCGCGGCAATGAAGATTTAAAGGAAAAGTAAAATAATCCTTTGAAACCAATCTAAACGGCAAAGAGTTGCAGGTTGCATATGCGGTCGTTTCGTTGAATATAAAATAGCTTGTCGTTATAAGCAAAGTGAGATGTGGTCTTGGCGCGTGGACGTTAGTGCGAATTGCGGAGACAAGCTAAGCCCCTGGTAGACAAGTTATGGTTATGTTATTAGCTGGTACTTCGTAAGCGCGTTAATTATTAGTAGCGCTGGATACAGTGACTTTCAAAACGTTTTGCGGAACTGCAGCTACGTAGGTAGACTTGCAAAGCGATATGCACCGGAAATAAAATATAAGCAAAAACTAGCTTCAGGAGACTTAAGAGTTTAGCAAACTGATGTAAACACGTGAAACCTAGGTTACAAATACGTGGCCCAGCATCTGTAAAAATAAACGTTTTCTCCTGCCTGGCTCCATGCTGTAACTTGCTGGTGTGTGAATAGTGTGTATATGTCTATCTTAAATACAGGAAAATGATATTACTATCTGGCTTTGTCACGAAACGCACTAAGTAGGGTTGTGCGTTTAATGACAATCAAATAGCCAGTAAACACACTTTGCTCGGCCTTGTGCGCAAACAGACCATTTAAGAATAGTCATAGACAATTCAAGCGTAACATTGTTTCTCTGTTTAAGTAGTTGTGATTAGTTACTGTTTGGATAAGCATGCGGTACTTTACCCATGTCAGAAATAGAACACAGTGGAGCTACTTCCACTGCTGCAAAACGTTTCGTGCGCACGCAAAATTATTTGGTATTTCAGTAATGATTAATCAATATCCCAGGACTTTAGTTGCGTTGTCGTGTAACAGGATGGCTGGAACGTTTTCGCAGTCAAATCACGTCACTATCGCTACAATGACCGGAACAGATTCTTAGGAAACCGCCATAAAGCTTGAAAATTATGGTTAACCAAAAGCATAAAATGGTCGTTTTTGCTTCAAGATGGAAATCATAACTTGATTTGTATGATCCGCCTATTAGAAATACGCGGCAAAATTGGCAACGGGAACCAGGTATCGTATCGAGAACCAGTTTTTGTTTTCGTTTCTTGGTGTATTTGGATAAGGCGTGACCTCGGCGCATATGCAGAGGTACGGTATAAATTAGAGTGGATTTGGTGGCGTAGTTGTAGTTGAAGCCACTTTTACAGCACTATATTGACTTTTGCTAGCAAAGTAACCCTTTAAAGTAATATTCCGTTGAATTCCCTCCTAAAGCTGAGAAACTTCCAAACCAGGTATTTTGGCTAAGGGAAGAGTAGCTATCTTGAAACACGCAAATCAGACCCACCACTTCTGACGTTTACTGACGCTTGTGCAACTAAACCATGTACTGAAAGGCTGCGTGCCAATATTTTCCCCGGCGCTTAATGATTTTAAATATACGCCAAAGTTTACGAAAAATGCTTTAAGATGACAAGGGACACAACCTGGCCGATCAGCTTTACTTGTCTGCGTTCATCTAAGGTAAAATATTTTTAGATTATGCTGCAAGACAGTCTAAGTCCATGGACCACATAAATTTTCAAATGATACGTAAGTCAATGTAGTTTTCAGGCGCAGCGTAAGCAGGTAAACTCCCTATACCCACGACAGGATTTGCTCCATGGCAATAGACGCGGCCACCTAGTTACAAAAACTTAAAAGCTCGCCGCTGCTGCTTTTCAACACAAAATGCCTCAAATAAATGTTTACGGTGGGTCATTGTAAAAGGAATAGAAGACTTCTCTACCAAACGCTGTCCACTGTTTTGAGAGTTGCTTCCTGTGGTCAGCCGCGCTGTCTAGTGAACGACAAGGTTTATCAATCCACATTGGTGGACTTGCTACCGGGCTATAAATACGGCTAAAAGCAGACGTGCTATTCTTATTGGTCTTCCACAAGTTTGAAGCATACGTACCGGAATTCTGGATGAATTGTAAAAGCTAACAAATTTAGCGGCCTAGCAAGTTTTGGGGAATGGCTTTTATCAATTTTACTCAACGGTCATTGCAGAAGGTTGCACCTTGTGACCCGGTTGACTGTAGAAAACTATAGAAGCCTTGTCCTTAAAAAGCTTGAGACAGTCAATTCGTTTCCAGTTGCGTGCAATGAATATATCCATACTAGTAACTTACACAAAATCCAGGATAGCATCTAGCCAAGTGTACGCTAGCTAATGTTAAGTTGCCCAAAGGTTGGAGGAAGGCAGTTTTGAAGAGTATGAAACAGACAAACCAGTATGCAAGAAGGCTGGTTAATTTGATCAGTTACGCCGGTTGCAAAACAGTCGTAAATATCATTAGCTGCTCGGCTAGGACAAGCGCGTGGTATATACATACTAATCTTACGTATGTCAAGTATTCAATAGATAATCACATAGGAATTTTTTATTAATATTGCTGATTAAACATTATTATGGTACACAATTAACAGAACAAGCAGTATAATAATTGTACAAACATAGCTTATAATTTTGAAAATGCCGCCACCCTAGTACTTGGACGTCCATGGGCGGTAAACGCAAATAAACTTTTAAATAGTTCATTGCTACAGCAACGCCTTATCCACAATTATTTCAATAGGTCTCTTAAAAATATAATTGTGCGCCTTCGTAGCGATTAACAAGGCATTTATGGTCTGCCATGGTTGCTAAAAATAAATGGATAGCGGCCATATCAAAAAATTACGCTTACCATTATCAACCTTTAATGGGCAGACTGCCGCTTTACCCATTGGATGCGGCTTAGTAGGTCAAATTTGTTTGAACTGTTTCTTCCTGATGGATCGAAATGCTTTGGGTGCCGAAACGGCAATTAATAAATCATGCTATAACAATGATTAAGAAAAGTTAATTCAGCATTGCGTTGCAAAAATTCCTTAACAGATTGTATTCGGAACGCCGGATAAGTTAATACCACGTCTTGACCTTAAGAGTTTAACCAAATTTAATACGCGTTTTGATAATCAAACAACCAAAAAGATTTCAACATCAACTTCCCATTTTTGCCTTTCTATCAAAGTAAAAACTACAATAAACTTTACTGCGCCTACAACTTATTCACAGTGGTGCATATTATCTACTTGATTATCCAAAATATAAATGACAGCTGTAATCACCTCCGTATGCACGTAACGAAAATGCGTATACAGTTAATATTTTTGGGCTCGTAGTAGCTGGCGTAAGTGCACTTCACTTTGTATTATCTTTTAATAAATACGAGCTACTTATGCGTGTTTCTCGTAAAATAGTTTTGTTAAAAATTAGTTAGTTTGTATGCATTATTGTAATACTGTATAACAATTCATATAGATGCGGTTTAATTCTATTTTTTCCAGAAGTTCCGGTTATATTAAACACAAAACGCCCTCACGAAGTTAACCATGCTTGCGCAAATGTAAGTTTTGATTTTAGTGCTCACCTTGCTGTTAAAACACTGTTGCTATATTTATGCAAGCAACTTATTTTTGCTAATATCAACTGCCATTTTAGCTTAAACAGCGTGCCGTATTACTTTGGGAAAGTGGCGCTTTCAGCAAATGTGTATTAGCGCATTCGCTCAAAGCAAATTCAGGTCGACTTGACGTATCTTTCAAAATTGTCGTGGACAGCGAAAAACTGGGTATTAACGAAAGAACCATGGCACTCAGCGAAGTAATGGCATTTGTAAACAGATTTCTAAATACTGCAACACCAAGTTGCCACACAATTACTGGACCAAACTGGGACACACAGCCCGATGACAGTAAGCAAGTAGATCATAGGCCGTTTAAAATCTAAAAGTAGTACATATGTTGCGAAGCGGACCATAGAGAACATTGGTATTTGTGATATAACATATTCACATTTTCATATCAAATGACTAAATATTTACTTCATAAGTTTGCATACTATTCACTGGTTCTGTACTTACCTAGCAAATGCTGAAAAATGAATTCATAAGTTTGGCGTTTGGCTACCCCAAGTTAAAGATTCATAGACTACGCTTAGAAAAACCGTTGACATAATGTGGTGCTGCAAGTGCAGCCTGGGCGCAATAGAGTTGCTAAACTCGCTTTACGGTAGCCCATACTTGCGACAGTATTTACAAAATATGCTATAAATAAAATGCCCCTGCAAATGGTTTTTACATTATACTATTTATATAATTTATACTTTTTTCTACTTTCTACTTTATTTTCTACTTTTGTGCTTAAAACTTTTATATTTTTGTGCTTTGACATAAATTTTTTAAATAACCGTGCGTTATTCCGGAACCGTTACAATTAATATATGCTTATGATTTTAACTTGCAAAGGAAATGTGTTTGAAGTATCCGCGCTTATGGTAGAGAAAAATTATTCTGGTAGCGCTACATGCCATAAGGTGAGTTCAATGGTTATACTTCAGTTTTCATCAATTTTTGTGGTTCACCAAACTCCAATAACTAAACAAAGCTGTGCAACATATGCATAAGCCAAGCAAAGTGATATCTTCCTTATTCATTTTATTCTAACTGTTTTGGTTAGTGAATGGTTTGCAAAATTTAAAATGCTGCGCAGGAAAACGATGGTTTAAATATTTGAGCGTAAATACACATGGTATTAAATTTAGAGGCTTATAATAGCTAGTGGGGGACACACTACTTAGTAATTATCTGCAATTAAGTTATGCGTCACGCTACTGTAGTTTTGCACTGTCAAGCTTGCCGCAACCTTTGAGGAACTTAAACAAACCTAACCGGTAACAATTATTTAAATGTAAGACTCACTATTACCTGTGCCAATTTTAACTTGATTTTGAAAATAAGTGACTGCATGCTACCAAGCCACTAGAATTTGGGAGCAGGAAATTTCTTAGAAATATTATATAACAATGAGATAGTTATCGGATGGGAATTATTTTCTTATGTTTAATTCTATATCTTCCTATTTTACGTGATGTAAGACGATTTTGTGATTAGGAAATTCCTATTTACTTGTTCAGGATTTTGGATAATTCTGAATGCCACATGCAGAGTAGGATGCGAGCAATCTGATAAGGTGCAATTGAATGTAAAACCGAACGGGATCAAACCAAGTTCTAACGACACAGCATGAAATATACTAGTTTGGCTTCTAAAAAACGGTAAGCAGGAAATGGTCCAGTTACCGTGAGCATCCAGGGAAGGTAGCAGCGTTTGCGGTAAATTTAACATGGACAGAAACGTGAGCCACCGAGTGAGGTTATAACGACATGGAACACCGTGGCACTGGTTTCAATATTGCTTCTAATATTCTACACAACAAAAATTTGTGCTCCATTACGACCACTTATGGGAGAAACTGGATAGTACTTAAGTACAAACGGCTGACCGTATAGACATGCATTGCTAAGCATGACAAAACAAATACGTTTGCTAACCAAATTAAAAGAGCACACAACAGTTGCAGAGATGTAATGTAATATATATAAAAACTTTGCACAATCATAAAATTCTAACTTTTAACTTGGTGTAGAAAATATATGCAATAAGCAGGGTAGCATTTTGTTTCAGACGCCCAAACTAATACTGTTAAAATAATGTACAATAATCTTAGATAGTTATCAAACTACCATAAGTTACAATTCTAAGCATTAGTTGTTTTACCGTTATGCACATTTTAATAGTTTTAAAAAGAAAACAAGGCATTTGATAGAAACACCATGAACAGCAATACAAAAAGCTGCTCACTGCAACCGCGTATTACCACATTAGCTAATTCTTTAAATTATATCATCTTCACAGTAGCACTGCCCCGTAAGCTGTAGTCATATAAGTTTCCCCGCCGCAGAAAGTTTTAAGGCAGGTGCACGTTGTATATCAAACTATGTTATTAACCATGGTAATAGTTACTTTAAAACATCCTGTGCTCTTATCTTAATAGATAGAAGCACGCGCAGCGCAATATGCTGATGGTCAGGTTCTTCAAAACTGTAAACTAGAAGCAACAGTGTCATCTAACGCTACAATCAAACACATATGCCAGCTGCAAATGCGAAGAAACGTGTCTTACTGGATGCCTTCCTCCGGTATCTTCAAAGCACTCCGGAAGGTCAGCAAAGCCATTAATACTGCCATTGTCGACTGTTTATACGTAAATCGTGTAAACATCGTTATTGAAAGTGGAGTTGCAGGTATGTATCCGCGAAATTAAATGGGTGCACGCATTAAATCTATGCATGCTAAAATAAAACTAGTACCACAAATAACAAAATTGTGCTGCAACGAGTATCATTACTCAGTATATGTACTGTAGCAGACCTGAATGCGTTTTGCACGTCGTTACTAGAAAAACGTGTATAAAGGTGTAGTTTACTGTTGTTGCAAAGCAACCTCTCGCTTACGCGGTTAGCCTTGGCATCGGGATACATTTCGTTGACGAATATTCTCAATAATGTTATCGCGCTTAACATTTCAGCCACCATCCGTGTTTACTTTGTTCGATGTAATTTGTAATTTGCATAGTGATTCCATATAATTTTTGATCATTCTTGCCAGATCTGCATTACATTAGTTAATTTTATAATTGTTGTCTATATAGGGACACAGGAAAAGCAGATATGTTAGCTTCTATAGCTTTGATTTGTATACGCAACGAACTGCTCCGGAAAATCTTTTATAAATTTGTCATAATTTTACTAATTTGGTCAGGTAGAAGCCTTTTAATGTTATAAAAGAAGTAAGGTTTGAATAAACGCAAAGATTTTGCTTAAAGTACTAATGCTGGTGACTAAGCAGAGGTAGGTTATTACAGCGCAAAATGCATCACCATTTAGCGGGCGTGAATAAGTTGTGTTAGCAAGGTCAGCCTCTACTCTTACGTGCTTACCAATTTGAAAAATAGCTATCTGCTGTTTAGACAAAATACGAGAAAGTTAATTTAAGAGTAGTTGTCGTGGTACCTTTCGAGTCGAACGGTTAAAGTAGCTAAATGTTGGGTTCTAAAAAACTGCATATATGTATTTTAGTATTTCTGACCAAAAACACTTGGATCCACGACCTTTTTAACGCTTTGTTTGGTCGTATTGGATTTCAAATCATGCATAGTTTGACATCGCATTGTAAACATGCATTTGCTTTATGGATCAAGTAGTAGCTGTATAAGAAGTTGCTTAAATATGGTTAGAAAAAGTAAATTTTATGTAAATGGTGACATATAGAAGGGCGATAGTTTGGAAGGTGGTTGCTTGAATGTTAAGCAAATAAGCGTGTATTAATTTGCGTTGGCACATAAGTTGATATGAATTAACAAAATCCAGCCCAAAGAAAGATGCCATAATGAAGATGGAAACAAGTACACTACTGTGCAATTTAAAAGCAATGCCAGTACGCTGTTTTAGACGCTGTAGGTAGACCCAATCAAGATTTGGCTTACTACGTCCCTTAAATTGTTATTCTAAAGAAGCAACTACAGTGCAAATTAATGTCTGTATTTTGGGTATTAATAATCCTACATGTAATTTTAACGACTACCTAGCGACGCAGTGTTATAACCCTCATTATTCACAGAGTTCAAGAAAGCATGAATATAGAAACTAGGTTGCTATCGTAGAACGAAACTTAGTTGAGTTGTCGCCAACAGCGAGACCGCTATGTCTCAAATCCTATTTGTTCATCAATGCACATTATTCTGTGGTTTATGGTGTATTGGATTTAGCACTCAGTTTCCGATGATTTAGTAATATTTGAATAGGTTTTACAGCATCCTCAAGGCATCCGGGCGAAGTATAAAAAAAGAAAATCCTTTAGACCCATAGCAGCCCTCCAAGGGAAAGTTGCAAGTACAAATTGCGGAGAAGAATGAGGTTTATTTGTTCTTACATTTCAAGGGGGACCACTTAGCAAATGAAGTTGGTCACAAGCTCAGGTCCGCTCTGACGCGCACCTACTCTACTACCTAACTACGTTTTATTCACACTACACGAAGGGTTCCTCTCCACAGCCGTCCGAGTAGCGCGCCAATCAGTTGGGCCTCTAACAGCATCTACCAGTTCACTTGCAGTTGGGGTGACACATGCATAGGAAAGACTGGTCGCAGGTTGTCTCAAAGGGTGGCGAAACACTTCCCATTGTGGCTAAGACGGTTGCTGTCTAACCAAGGCAGAGCAACCCAAAGAGGGAACCGAAACCCTGCTTCGACTATCACAAAACAGCTCAGGCTAACTGGTCACTCGGTGAACCCAATCGATTCATTCAGGGTGCTATTGAGCAAAAGGAGCCCGAAGTATAAAAAGCTATAAAATCAACCTGCAGCGTCATGCTGAAACCGAAAGACTTTTCGGTTGGTCAACTTTTACTAATCCAAACGTGGCTTGGGGTCACAATCACTTATTAAACCACTACTTCATTGTGAAGCCTTAGACAACTTTTATTTCTTCTATAACATTAACATATGAGTTCTAACTGCACTAATATTTATGCAGACAGTGGCTTTTTGTTTTTGTAGGTTTCGGTTTAACTATTTTTCTTTATGACGCCATGGAATTCCTTGTGAATAGCAAGGTAACTCATAAGTACCGAAATTCTAAGGTCGAATGTAGAAGTTATATTATTTAGTACCTCTAAGTGAACCATCAAGCACAGTAGAGTTGTAAAGGGTTCGTAGTAAGATTTGTTCACTAGTTTTCTAGATGGTACGGGTTCCACCGTTACGCTTTGACACGTTGACTTACCATTGGTGATAGAATAGTTATTTCCTTACCGGGCGCAAATGCATGACTTTTAACTGGTAGCGCGATTTACGACGGGTAGATCTTTGGCTTTCTCTTACGGTGCCAAATTATTTAGAGAAGATAACTTAATGAGAAAGCATAGATCACGCTCAGCTTTAGCAGTGTGATGCCGCTACTGGGGTGTGGTACAAGGTGAAAATTACTATATTCTGAACCACAAGAAATGAAATTAAGCGCATTTGTAATTTGTAAATGGCTTACAGCTTAAGATGGTGCAGTTTAGCAGACTAGTGACGGTATTAGTAATATAACGTATGCATCCACTGATGACGCAGATATTGGTCAAACAGTTCGCTAAGTTGAGCGGCTTCTTTTATGTTGAATTTGCTGCTGCTATTTATGATGATGCAACGCGCTTATTTGAATTATGTTTCAAAACAACAATAAATGCACGGTGGTTAACTGATTGTCTGGAGTCGGTTTTACACCTGCAAAATGCTTAATGTGATATATCAGCTTCGGTGAGGTGGCCAACAGCTTGTTACTTAACATAAAGGGAAAGGTTGGTTGCGTTAAGACATATAAGCATTTTAAGCTTAACACGTTTTTTTGAAAGGCTTGGATGCCAAATGTGGTAAGTGTCCATTATCGACAAAAGACAGTAGGTTCAGAAAGCGCTTAATATTGTTATGTAGATCATTAGCTGTGGCCCGCAAGTAATTACTATGGAAAATGTAGCCTTACTAAGCGTTTTTCGGTTAAGCGTATAACGAGTATTATTAAACTTAGTTCTAATTCCTGGACAGCTTTTAAAGCCAACCTCAGAAGCTATTTAACTTCCAGCGGGATTGCTATCTATAAGTAAATTGAACGAAAGATGGCGTCTAGGTGTTAAGGTTAATCATTTATTCCCAAGCCACTGCGCGGCAACGCGCAACGCCTTCTTTTTAATTGTAGGATTGACTGGTGGAGTAATTAGTAAGCTCTGCGTAAATAAGGATAGATGCAATACCTTAAGTGGTACCTTGAGCTGATTGACTTAAACTCAGTTGCTTCGGCCAACATAACAATAGTAAAACGAAAAAATAGTGTGCCTATTCCAAATACTCCGTAACGGTTATGTTAAAGAAACTGACCAAAAAACGGTTTAATGCCAACTGAGGTCAACTTTCCAACAGCTTGTCACAATTTATTTGCTATAGGTGTGCTGAACTCACCCAGTTAATTAAGTAATTTAGTAAAAGAACTCAAATAAATTTATTTAAGTTTGGTATATCGTTCAACTGGTATAAATGTACAAATGGCTTATAAGCTGTCAATTTTGAAATTTACTCATGAAACTCTGAATCCCTGTTTGATCTATTACGCAAGTTGCAGAGATTCGTGCATCTTTTTCAAAGGCCAATTTTCCTTGTTTGAATGGGAGCGGTTGTGAACAGGTATGTAGTAAGTTCGTCATATAATTTAATAATAGTAAATGCACATAATTAACTTATAAATAAATAAATAAATAATTTCTTTATTCACGTGCAAGGCGTGACACGCTTACGTACGAATGATCATGTCGTTGTTAATATTAGAAGTGCAAGTTTTAACTGCTGCTTAACAAATTTGTACGTATGCAAACCTAATGAAAAATATAAATGATGATTGATGCAAGAAACGCGCTCAAGTTAAAAATGCTGAATGTCTGCTGCGGCTCGCAAATATTTATGGGTAAACTTATTTAATTAATCCCAAATCTAATCTTGTAATCGCATGCAATAAGCAAAAATAAACAAAGCATAACAAAAATTGTACTTAATAGCTTTTGCATTATTACTAATAATTTGAAAGAAATCGTTTCGCAATCACTTTCCGATCAACCTTGGATTAGGTAAAAAATTACCTATTTATCCTGTGTGGATAAATTATATTCTGTACTTGGCCCTTCAATAAGGGGTGCCATAGTATTAGTGCTTAAACAAAATAAACGTGCCCAAATATATCTTTTCCTTACAACATTCAGAGAAGGTACTATTCATTACAAGTTAAAGACAATTGTACACATGTAATTTTTTCATTCAAAATCAAGCGAGATTATTGTTTCCTACCTTGTTGAGGATAGCCACGCTAGATTTCTAACATCATTTTACCAAAAAAATTAAATTTTGGCCTAACAAATTCGTCATATCTATATGTGTACTGGAATAATTTATCTTTCAGCTGCGACTCACTTTCCAACCTGGATGTTTAATGGGATTCCATTACGAATGCACCAGTTTACAAGTGACAGAAAGAAACGGAAATGTTATTCATTACGAAGTTATCATTAAAACTAAACTCAAAGTAGCAGTGATGTGCAATATTTTTTCTCGGAATACTGATTTATTTGCCTTAAACATCGAAAAATGTTTCAATTCAAAGTCGTTGACCTGTATAACTTATCAAGCCAGTTCCTACCAAAAGACATACCAAGGTAACATGGGTACCCTTCGTTTCAAACAAATTTGCATGGCCAAGTTAAGCATTAAAGAATTCTATGTTCATAATAGTTTCATGTTTAAATGATGCAAATTCCAAAGAAATATAGCACTGGACGCTTTGAAAAATATGCCGTTCCAAATCTACCTTTCCCAAAATAACAACTGCATTACAGTAACCATGCATGTAAGAACAGACCCACATAAGTTTGTAGTATGACAAACGTATTGAGCACGTAGGTGTTTTGTATTTATCTAGTGTTAGCGACTGCATTACATCCGTAAATTATAGCAAAGATACATGAAATTCTAAAGACGTAATAAGACCGCACAATTCCAAATGTTAAGTGTACCAATGACCAAATATTGGTACTCAATAAAGAGGTGCATAAAAATTACTATAAAAAGCTCATTTAACGCAAGTCCTATTTACCTTTGTGTTGCCGTACTTTAACAAACAGATTGCATATGTCTGTTTTCCAACATGGGTTTGACACCTTTTTGCACTAACAAACCTTGATAATAACGTATGTGTTGGCTTCTCCTTTTTAAACCTCAAGGTAATCCAAGTAAGTAAATCCTTACAGGATCAACCATGTGTACATGAAACGCGATTGCCTTGCAAATGAAACATGGTACTAAACTAGTAGTGATCGAATCGTTGCGTGGCTATCACTAAACCACCAATTCAACGAAAGGCGTTAGTGCTTCCGGCAAATTTAACTTATTTAAAGCATTTGTGTGTGCAATGCGTAAGAATCAGATGACTTTTTGATGGTGTTTACTGTCAAGTAACAAAATTATTTAAAAACGTTTGAGGACTTTAGCGTGCTTTGTCTTTTGCGAGTTTGAGATGTAAATCAGATGCTACTCACAAGAGATAGTACCAAACAAGCGTGCCGAGTACGGTTGTGGAACTGGTATTTCTTCTGAACCCAACGTGTATTTAAAAAACGCGAAGGTTAAGTGGCAGGTAAGTAGTAGTAGAAAGCTCTGTGCGACATGACAAACCAGAGGAGCTAGTATTTGCTAATTAAAATAAGGTAACGAAATGGGATGTCGGAATATATATAGCATAATGACATCAAAGGATTTAAAATATTCAATACGTGGTTTACTCATGAGTACCACTGATGTCATAGCTTAGCACTCTATTCAGGGAAGCCCTCGATGGAGGTGACGTGGTGGAAGACAAGTTGAGAATTGGCGGGTTGGGTAAGAACTGTGGTTGTTCCAAGGGTGTACAATAGGCACGCATGAGCGTTGTTGTGAACTGCCGCCTTCGTCGTTGGTTGATGGGGATTGAAATCCCCACCGCACATATTTTCACGGAGATGACAACGCCCTTCGCACGAAGCATCTTGGGCAATGTCCCTAAAGAAACCTTTGTAGGAGATAGCGGGCAATGCAAGTAGTTATGGAAAACTTGTTGAAGTGGCGTCCGCTTGGTGCGACTACGATGCAGCCGGAGGCTTTGAGCAGATGGGCCACGAGCTTTTCTTGCTTCATCGAGCTGTAAGTTCTGGACGGTATAACCTGGGGACAGTGAAATATGGTCGGTACAGGCGGTGTGATGCAGCATGGAAAAAACTATAATCACTGAAAAACGTGTAGATATTTTTGGCATTTAAACTAATTGCGTGTTGCATTTGTTGTTTTACAAAATGCTTTTGCTTAAAACATACGATGATAAAATAAGGTGGGAAGTACGCGTTTCAAGATAAATTGAAAACGTAAACAAATTGGGAGAAAGAGAGCAGACCTTCGACCTGTCTATTGCGTCCGTCTGTTGTGTAGAGGTGCTCTGGGTTTGCAGAGGATCATGGCCAACAAAAGGATCTAGGGTGCTTCGCGCCTAAGTGGCAGCTGCTGGTGGGTGTACTTGTGTCATTTTGCCAAGTGAGGTAGAAAGCAAGTTTTGGTAAGGTGCAACTTTAGGACAGTCGATTGACAGACCTGTTCGGTGACGATTCTTGTCTAGAATAAGATGCTTAAGAGTTCTTTGGAGCACTCGGAAGAGACCTGTGTAGGAGTACTGATGCAAGTGACGCCGTGCATCTGCGCGTAAGAAAGCTTGTTTGTATTAGAGATTCCACTGTGCATTTACATCTTTTTGCTCTGATTACGTAGGTATTGGTCGCAGTCAACGCAGGGATTGAGCAATAGTGGCTAAGGAGCTTGACGGCGGCATGTACAATGGCGGGAGGCTAATTTATTTATCCTGGAAGATTAAGCTTCGTGCCGCAAACCGGCCTTGCAGGCGCGCACTTCAGGTGCTCTTTGGCCATGCTGCAGATAACAAGGATCAATATAATATTTTCCCTTCAGTCAGGTCCAGAATTGGCACACAGCGAGGAGTTAAGCTGTCAAGTAAAATGTTTGATCAGGCTGCTCGCCACTGGTCGTTATGCCGCCGTTTGGATATGTCAGCGGCCAGCAATGTTGCAGAATGTACCAGGTTGCGAAGAATGGAAAGGCGCCCTTGTAGCAGCATGGTGGGTAGATAAACATCCATAGTGAGACACCCGAAGGCATAAACTTGTGAGGACAGTTTCGTCTATGCAGCCTGATAACGGGGCGGTTCCTGATTATACAGGGATGTGGTCGACACATGTCAAAAGGTATACGAAACAGAAAGGGTGCAGCAAGAGTCATAAAGATATAAATGTACGTAAGCTACCCGTGAATACTGCACAGTGAATACACCGGGAGGACTAGAAATGAGCCGATACGCTTTGTAGCGCTGGCTGTAAAGTCAATCTCAAGCCCAGTGACAAAAATCTTTGTTCGTTCTTTGTCAAGCTAAGCACGCATTTAACAGCTGTAAATGTGCCTGTTTGTTAAGAGGATGGAGGGCGTGAATAATTTCAAAGTTCGCACACCTGTAGGTAGTGGGCACGTAATATGTAAGACAAACAGCATGTCACAGAGGATGGTTTCGTCTGTAGTTTGGAGAGGAATGGATTACACATGCAATACCTTAGACTGCAGGGTGCCGTGGAGGTCATGGTTTATGGCATCTGCCCACACCATGGCGGCGTTGTCGACAGCAGGCAAAGTGTGAAGCGTGCGGTTGACGCAAAGAATTGCGTCAGCAGTTGTTTTGGCGGTACCAGTGACATGTCATGTATCAGCAGTGAATGGCTCGACAAATCCTGGGTGACCATCTTCCCGTGGTTACTATTTGTCCGAAGATGAGTGAAAGACAAAAAGGAGAGGCTCGTGGTCAGCGTGTACGTATTAATCCTAACCATGTAATACGTGTCCAATGTTCCGGATGGCTAAATAGGTGACAAGCGGTTCTCTTCTAAATGTGCTACAGCAGTATTTCGCAGAATACCTTGGAAATTATTTTGTACCGATCGGGAAGTCACCATTTCAGAACTCTCGGTAGACGGTCAAGTAATATATTTATGGTGACGAAGGATGTTTTGCCTTTGAAACAAAAGCTTCATCTGGCCCTTCCTCCGTGCACAGAGCACTTGATCTGTGAAACACTAATGAAGCAAATCCAACGTACAGGCGGTTTGGGTGTCTTAAATTAGTGCTAAATGTTCCAGCAGCGTCTACTGATTTGCGTTAACCGGCCGATTTTAATTTCTCCTAGTTCCTATAGGGCCGGCAACCAAGGAAAGGAAGTGTACCACTATGCGACTCAGGTTCCATGGTGAAGGTTATCGCATGGTCAATGGGGATGAAATAGCTTAACAGTTTCCCTTTTCTATCTATCTGTCTTTTCTATCCATCGCTAGTCGTAACTCCTCTTCCTTAGGTACATTCTTCATCAAGGACGTAAAATCGAAGCTGACTTTCAATTCGTCTTGTTCGATGCTCACCCCCGAACCATTAGCGCAAACTAATAAGGAGTTTTATAAATGTGCTAGGTCTCCTTGTTAGGGGGTGCAGCAGGCTCACCAGACACCTCGCGATTTAATGTGAGGGATAGCCTATGCATTCCACTATAGGTCGAAAGGGGACGTTGGGCTTGTGCAGCTTTAGGAAGCCGTAAGTTCTAGGTGCAACAGCCGACTTCGGATAAATGGTGTATAAGTTGCGCTTTCTTAGGCTTCCTTTCAAGGTCCTTAGGTAAGTACCGACATCTGATTGCTTCTTATTCAACACCGATGTATTGGTTTTCTGCACAACCGATTTGTAAGGACCCGTGGTCAACTAACCCTTCATGCTTCATAAATAAGCCGTTTTACTCTTTACCACCGTTATTTTAATTTTGTCTGCACTTGTAATAAAAATACGGGGTCGTTAACGCTATGCGTTTTGCTGGAGCAGGATTCGATTATACCGGCACTTGATAACCAATTATATTTTCCAACTGGGCGCGGATGACCGTTGTATTTTCAGTAGTAATCAAGTCATTACAGGTTCAACACCAGGAATTATAACTTCTGCCCCTAGTTTCGCTTCAATATTAGTGGATTTCAGCCCCGTTTCTAAAACGCTACGCTCTGTTTCCCTTAACGCCGTGACAAGTTAACCCCTCTATAATAGTTGCTACTAGATACATGCTTATATACGACTAGCAACCGTATTATATGTAGCCATCAAATATTCCATCGTATCAATTTGCTCTTCCTTAGACGCCCGTCCGCTTGCTGACTTAGCTTCGGAAACCTTATTTCAAAAGCAGTCATAAGCAGTCTGTGCCACCGCAATCTGCAAATCCAAGCGCAGCTGATTCGCACGGAGGCGGTTTTCACCCAGGCATCCAGTTGTTAGGTAGATAGTTTGTCTCATAAATGCTTTACCTGCTTTGAGTGCTTTTCTTGCCGAGGTGTACAAAGTATCCGGAGGTCAATCTGTAGGGGAGTTGGGAAGAATTTTGTTCTTGAGACAATTGTGACAATTGTTAAAAATCCAATGGTTTTCCCAATTGGCCTCTAAGTCTGCTAGACGCACACCTTCGAGTTATAAGTTGCGTACACGGATTCCGTAATAGTACTGGATATCATGCAGTATTTAGCACCGATCAAGAAGTCTTTATTCCAGAAAACTTGGTAGCCGACCGATTAATAGAATTATGATGATACACGTAGTTTCCCATTCGACACAAATGCTTCAACAGACCTGAGGAAGCTTTGGTGTCGTACACGAAATGTTGTGTACCCCTACACATATAACCACCAGGATAATGCAGTTTATTGGCTTTTAAGAAGAAAGCTAGTAGAAGCAACTAGCAAACAACATACTGTTGAAAAAACGCTCTTAGCTAAACCTTTGACGCTTTCCTTGTCAATGAAATTAAAGCAGGCGGTTCAGAGTGAACGTGGAGATCAATATTAGCGGTTGCATTCCTAAGCACTATGAATGTCGCGTGCGTTATATCGGGAAAACCAAAACTACGCTTAGTTCTACGTCAAAGATTATTTGTAAGCTGCGTAAATTGTGCTCCGCTGGTGTGGAAGCGTCCGTAGTAGTTGACTACACTAAAAAGTCGGTCTACGTGCGCAAATATAGTCCGGGTGGAAAATCGTTCGACGGGTTGGACCCTGTCCACAAGCACCTGGACGCCGTATGATTAGACGAACTGGCATGGAAATGCTACCAAAGACCTTCCAAGATCGCACATAATCTGAGTAACAATAACGTCATTTTAAGTCAGCTGTTTAAAGAGTAATTGAAGATGTGCGAAATATACTTTGTCGGAAAAACGGGCTACGAGTATGACCCTCAGTTATGAATAACCTGCCTCTAGTCGAGGAATGACGACTTGGAGGAGGCGTTAGATAATCTGCGTGACGTCTTACAGTAGTAATGCATTCGGAAAATTTCGAACAAACCGAAGTGCGTGATGAAAGCTTTGTAGTTAGGTATGATTCACAGGCAGGTATGTGGTGAGCGGTAAGAGCGAGGTCCATCTTGCTAGACACTCTTACTTGTAAGGCGTGTAGTTATGCCCTGCGTTTGGTGGTACAGGGCTCCCGTCTGGTCGGTAAGTTCATGCAGTGTTTATAAGTCCGCGAATTGATGCAAGTCTACAGAATCCTTTGAGGAAATCTGGTGTGTAGAGGAGAATGTTTTATCTGAACTACGGAGTATTCCAATTTCGAACTAAGGCTGAAAGCGCCCTAGCTAGCTACAGATTCTAGAGCGAAAGGGCGCGCAAGCTGTAACGGGTAGGCCGTCAGCTCGGTTGTGATGCGGAACTTAAGACGCTAAGGGCCGGAATGCTTTCGTTAACTAAGCAAGCGAAACGAAGTGTAAGAAACGTTTGGCCTTATGGACGGACGTCTGTGAGCCAAGGCAGACTAAGTTGACGATTGCGATGTCAGCAATAGAGTCAGTGTCGTTAAGGGTGTTCGCGGGGTTGAGTAGCACTAGTTGTTTTGCAGAGACAAATAATATGATGGCCCCTAGGTGCGTGCTGTTTTTCCCTACATTCTGGTTGCTCCAGGCGGCCCAAGTCACTTGCTTACGTGACTCAAAAATAGCTCCAATTTTAGGATGGAAGTGAGGGAGTTAACATGTAAAGTAAAGTTCACAAGATTGCTAGTCAGCAAATATTTAACTAAAGCTTTATCAGATATACCTTCAGGACACAGAAACACATGCGCTAAAAGCAAAGCCAAACTAATGTTTATCAAGTAGGATACGAGGACATACAGCCAAGTGCCATTATTAGAGAAGCCGAAAATACTACTATATATATGAGCAAGCGAATAACATAACATAAGAATTGTAAAAACGCAATTCAAATGAGTAAAGGAGAAATCTTTTGAAAAATGATTTCAGCGACAGTGCAAACGTGTCCGCAATTAACATCCTTAATTATGGGTGTTACTGAGATATTAATCGCAAAAATTGGCACCACACGGGTGTGAAGAGTGCTGTTCCAGGGTAAAAACGGATTGAGCAGGTATTGAAGAAGCAACAACGGATGTAACACAGCTGTGCAGAAGCAAAAAGCGGTATGTAGCGTAAATAACCAGAGGAGCATATAGTCGGTAACTATAAGCACTTAACAAATGAACATTTAGAAATAATAAACAATATTAAACCCCATGTCATAAAATACTGAAGACCTGAGTGCTGCTTGTTTACTGCACGATGCACTGAGTACCCTATTAGTAAATGAGGAACTATACACGTTCCATTGTGAAGCTATTATCCTACAATCATTCGTAACATTTTTACCACCATATATTTGGTACCATTTTCCCAGCGGCAATAATATACGGCTTATATGCATCCAACCTGTGTGCCGAGGTGAGTAAATTAACAAACGTTTTTGTTAAAACATTTGACGTAAGTTTTCTTTGAAACATCTAGTTTCGCTAAAGTTTGCTTAACATAATAATAAATATAAACATCGAAACAACGCAACAAATTCTTTCCAGATCGAGCAGCTTTAAGTCTAACATGCAAACGATAGCTGTTTACCTTTTATCTACGATAGGCACTTGTTAGCAAAGGGTTATTTTGCCGTGTAAAATGCTAAGTTAGCTTGCAAGCCCTTTGTTCTTAATCAAGGCAACTCTGTACGATTATTTGATGGCGGTTACGTTCAATAGCAAAACCCGCTTTGCCAACAGAAACCGCCTTCCGCAACTCCATTTTGATTCATCGGCATATCAACCAGTTCATGGTATAAATTTTCCCCTCAAATACCTGAGATCAATTCTCATTATGTATCTACTCTTACACACAATACTGTCTGCAAGGTTTACCGCGTGAACCTACAGTGTAGTTAAGCATCACCTGTTATTCATTAAGACAAACTCGCACGATTAATATTTTTAACTGAAGTATACTGAAGTATCATATAAGCCATGTATTCCTTTGACCAAGCGCATAACTAGATATGCGCTTCACAGTTCATGGCACGTCTTTATGAATTAATGCGTGGTCCAACCAGAAAGTATTCGGTACAGGTACAGCAAAGTTATAAATGTACCGGGAAAATAAAGCCATGCCGCCAAAGTTTATCTGTGTTTTATGTGTGTGGTTTGCATTTCTATATACGCTCTAGTATTTCTGATTGCTTTCGGAACATGCGTATTTAACTCGCAACGAAAATATACTAGTTAAGAAAATGAAATTACTACGTCCGCGAGGTTGCTGAAATGGTCTGGATACAAAAGGAGCAGTCAAAATCAAGCGGCCACATTCAAAACAGACGTTTACCTTTTAACTTACGGCATGCTTATTGAGTTTCACTGATCGGGATTATTTTACGGAAAGGTTTCTGGAAACTGTGTTGAATACCGAAGACCAGAATATTTGCTGGAATATTTTGTGCTTTGGAATCTATAATTTCCGGGCCTCTCGCTGTTTGGTTTGCGGTTAAATGCCTGCTGAATTCGGGAAGCTGAAGCTTAGGCGAATCTCGCGGCTATAAACGAATTCTGCTGCTATTCATATGCTCTCAGTTCAGTAATATTGGAGTTGTTCTTAATCCGCTTATACCTGATAAACGTCGTCTTGCGTGACCTGTACCCCGAGGCTCATTGCTCGTCTGGAGGTTCTCCGTTCCATGAATATCCCGAACCCTTGGTCATACCGAATTCTCGTCCTACTCGATTTCCCGCTCACTTGTCACATTTGCTGTAAACCGTTACCTCATTCCTTGGCTCCACTGCTGTATCTTTTGGAAGATGTGCTTTAACTACGTGGACTCATGGTTTGGCGGGTGCAAATGCATATGTACGAAGCACGTTTTGTAATATCCAATTAGCCATTACGTTTCGTACTTAGTGGGCATCTGCAAATCCAGGTGTCTTACTTTCTATTAGCCCCTTACCTTCCCTCCGTATGGGCCAAAATAGTCTGTCCTAAGTAGTCATCGATGCTACCTCCAGCTGACCCAGCTACAAACTACGGTAGGCTTAACTGCTCGGGAATGGGAACGGACCAGGTTTGGAGACTTTACTGCGGGATCCGCAATCGTTGGTATCACAAAAGCTGCAGCGGTTTGCTCTCAAATGAATAAAGTGTTATGTCGACCGGTGCGGGTTTTCCTTTTAGTTGTTCTATTCTTTGCAAGCCTATTTATCATCATAGTCCAAGTTGCGTCGCTAGTGCCCATGTCATAGGTTGTGGTAAATATACTCACGTTGTTGCTCAACCTAGACCGATAAGTGATTTGCAATCGTAGCTCGCCTTATAAACGCTGGCACACCAGTGATGTAGAGTATTGAATTTTTGCTTAACTCCTTGGACACCGGCAAATTGTGTAACAACGTCTTCTGTTAATGACTAGCCATCGGTAGGATATGGTTACCTCCGTTCATAATAAGGACAGTTTGCGGGCTTCCGTCTGTAAAACGTGGGTAAGGAATCTCTTAGAAAGCAGCATCCTTGCTTAAACTGCAAGCGGAGTAGCATGACGCGTTTACGGCAAGTCATTTGAACACAACCCCAACGAAACTGAGACCCGTGGTATTATAGCAAGCACCGTTTTGTACCGTCACTTATATTGCAAAGACGCCTGTGTCCCCATCCAGTGCTTCTGCAACGCGCGATGTGAACACTTAATGTCCAGGCTGCACGTATCCGGGCAGTACCGTAATATTTAGATATGTCACTGAATTTACGTTCAAGGGTTTAATGGAAATAATAGTGCATGATCTCGGATTTTTTACGCGTTATCACACTTGGCTTAACCCGCTTGGCTTACCTGAAGTGACCGTGCTAGAACTAACCATGCTTGAGGACTTGCCAGTCAGTAGCCGTAATCATATTCCCGCCATTTACGGGTTTCTTATCACACGAAGTCTCGCCGAGCGCATATGGGATTTGCTTTAAAACTAAATTTAATGGATTAAGTATAAAACCGGTATTTCTTATAGCGGGCAGAGTAAAATGGAAGGCAACCATCCCAGTCCGCATGTCGCGTTGCACTGCTAGTTAACGTTATCTGCCTTTTGTAAGCTTTTGGGTGATGCGTATGCTATCCACTTTTGCCATCCCAGAGCCGATTCTCTTGGCTTACGAGCACAGACAAACCATACTAATACCCGTCAGATAGTGCAAAGTAACTCGCGCAGACTTCGAAACTAAGTGTAAAGTTGGTACACTTGGGGACCTACTCCGTGCAGTTTTCATCATTTTTACTGGAACTTTACTACCTTTGGTGTTTATGGACAATAAGATGCTTCTACATAGCTGCGCATTACTTAGCTCTGCTAGTACCTGCGAGCATCGCAAATTTGGGGTTTCGCATTAGCTGCAATCCGGTTTATATGTCTCCAAAAGGTCTAAGTTCCATTAAACTGGTACAAAATTGAAGCTCTTCCAGTTGTAGCGTGCAACTAATCTTCGTAGGTTGGAATCGCGTTAGTGTATAGGATCACTGGCAGCGCCTCCGGTGGCTTCATTTTTAATATTTGGTTGCACACCACTAACCAGTGCTTAGTCATGCGTTACTTCACCTTACCGTAGAAGGCTGGCACAGCCTCTCATGCAGGACTGCGACCGTAGGCTTAGCCGACGACCAGTGAGGCTGACCTTGAATGACTTAAACGTAAGTTTGTAAATAAGCTTACATGGTTCATTGAGGATCAACCTCTGTCCATTAGTGAGCATACGTTTGCCAACTGTATCGATTTCGTAACTATCGCTTGCGCTCAGCCCCTTGGAGCTAGGAATCACACTTGCGTCCTATTCGACTTCGCTCCTACTAGAGCCCAAGGAAAATGCGCGGCTAGTGGTCCAAACATTTGGCTGGCGTATTCGGTTATAATGAGGTCTAATAAAACCCTGTCACCCTGCACCATTTTGGCAATAGACGATATGCAAACTGCTTGGAATAAGCTAAACTCATTCCATTCTAAATAGGTTCCTTCGCCAAATTCTTCATTTATTTAGGAAGAAGGAAAAAGCTAGACCGCGCCGCTTTTAGTGAACTGCTCGGTAATGGCTGTATAAAAGGTTCAAGTGTTAACAGCTTTGTATTGCGAATTAATCAGAGAGTCTATTACGGTGTTAGCAAACAGCAATGGTTGCATATAAGCAACAGCTAAGAGACACTTGACCCCCTAATGAAATGGAACTGGCAAACACGGCTTGCACTAACCCGAAGTAGCTTCTTGCTGAGAAAGTAAACGGTAGCGTGCCAATTCGTGGATCTCAATGTTTTAAGGACTCAGTGGGGTTGCCGCGCACACTGATTAACACAAGGCATTTATCTATGAGAGCAGTATGCTAGGTCTTCATACGAGAATCTTATTAGTGACAAACGATTTAGAAGAGAACGACCCGGCTGACTTGTTATTGTATGGTAGCTCAGTATCACAGTGGAAAGTGCCTTAAAAGCAGCTAATGCTTAATATCACCAAAGCCACTGGTATGGACGCATTTTGACCCTTCATTATATGAACTGTCAAACCAAGTTTGTGAGCCGTTAATGCGATTTCCGTATTGTTATCTAAATAAATCGACCATTGTTACAATTTCGGCAGTACAGGACACGTCGAAAATCGCACGATCATAATAATAAATCTTGTATAATCAGTAACTTTCAGAAGGGTTCCTGGGGAACACGTAAATGCTGGTTATATTTTATGTATATATGTAAGTGCATGGTTTAATAAGCATGTTAGGTGAATTTGTTACCGCCGTACTGATTATTTTGTTGTGTTTGGCGATTTCGCCAACGTGGGAAAAGAAAAGTGATATGTTCGCATTGGCTGACGTCCGAGAGATTTTCGCATCCTCCAGAATGCCGGAAGCTTTGGATATATTAATTGACCAGTCAGGTACGCGACGTCGCAATGTTGTTAAACAGATATTTGTGGCTACTTTTGGGATAACGCGTAGAAGGCGAAAACCCACTAAATCTTGGAACACTGACGCCGAACCGTCCTTACAAACAGGATTAACCCCGACCACCCAGCTCGCGCTACGTGAATGTTGTTCGACTAGTCAGACAACTTACTGGTTGAATGCTGTTGTCTGCTCACACTTTAGTTAAAGGTATAGACATATATCTATAATTACAGGCCTATGAGTATAACCAGTGTTTGGTTGTAGTTGCTAGAATATCTGTTGAGTTATGCCCACGAACACACTTTTATGGTGCTAGACAGACTTAGTCCATTCCGAACCAGTTTCTGCAAAGCATATTTTTGGTTATCTAATCTACTGGTTGCTAAAGAGAGCTAGGCCGCGTCTGTAGACCTGGAGCTTGCAGTTGAAGTACACTTTATTGTCCTCTCAAAGCCTTCATTGGTTACTATATTATCGTCCTTTCATTAAAAGCCCTTCCTGCGGCTTCTTCAGCATTTATTGAAGGAAAGGAAATGAGTATTCGAGTAGGCACTATGTTTTCTATCCAAAAAGGTGTTTTGAGTGGCATACCAATGGATCAAACCTTGGTCCCCCGTTTCTTACCGTGTACGTTAACGAACCACCGGAAGAGCTAGGATGTCTACCTCATTTTAGCGGACCGCTTCGCTTCTTTGTGCAAGACGTGAAGCTGGTGGCTCCTAAGCTTTGCATCAAGCTCTTGACAGAGTGCATGGTTGGTTCGTTCTGTGGCAGGTGTAAATAAACCAAAGACTGATGAGTAAGGTGCGTAAGAGCAAATAACACGACGACGCACCACATGCTTGGCAGGAACGAATTACCTCATGTGTTGCAATAAGTTAGTCTGGGAGTTAATTAGCACCGGAAACCAAATCAAGCGACCACTGGAAATGATCGGCAATCAAGGGTTTCCAAGCATTCTCGATTATCTGTAGGTCATTTGGATTGCTGCCGGAAGAAATGGCGATTAAATTGTCTACAGCCTTTTCATAGACCGCATTAGGCTAGTCTTCCTAGTCTGCTTCGTACAAGCTGAAGGTAAAAGGGAGCATAAGGAGTAGTATAAAAGTGGTTTGAGGGCTGCGGCCCCAGTCCTACCCTAGCAGATTGCTCAAGCTAAGAAATTATTTGCAACCCTGTCGCCGCCTTTGTTGCAGTGTATTACTCAATTATGGCGCACTGAAAGTTTTGGGCGGGCTACGCCTATCCTGGCTTTTCATCCTCCTCAGTTACGTTGACTTCTTGGGCATCTGTTGAAGGTGCACCAATTTTGCTCTGATGCGGCTTCGGCTGAAGCACGTTTATCGCGTAGAGTAAAAGTTACCTTGAATGGGGTACCCGAGGAACATAAACTTGTCGCTCTCAACTTGCAGCTAAAAATCTTTGCTGTATCTCCTTAATTTTACTTTCGTGTGCATCACACTTCCTCACCATCTTTATTACACGAACTAAATCCCTCTAGAAATTTATTTTCCCTATTACCTTATATCCTGACTACAATTTTGGGCCTTAGCTTCCTACTGCACCTTAACGGCACAGCGTGATTTGCATTGGCATGGCGCTTGCCTATTAGTTTGTTGACCACAACCCTGCTTACATTGCTGCTTTGGCTCATACAGCTAGGTTATATTACACCAAATACAAACGTTGTTCAACGAAGCTTTAGGGATATAACAAACCTGAAAACCTCCATCTATTTCTGTCCAATAAGAATTTAGATAAAATCGGTAAACCGTCACATTTTTCATGTCGTCAATTTTTAAACTCTCCTCTGCGGCCCTGCTAGGTTTAACCTTTTCACTTCTTGAAACACTGTTTCTGAACCATTTGTTGTCATGTTTACACCGTTACCATGCCGTCAGTATAAATCGATGGCTCCTTTGTTGCATAGCGGGACTTCCGTCTGACCTTGATAAACCTGCAAAACGGACCAAAGTCTTGCCACATTTTGTTTGAGCTTACCGTGCTTGCTGCCCTAATTAAAACATAGTACGTAACAAAATCGACACCTCAATTTAGTTGACGGCTATTTACGCCAGAATACAAACCACTTAATTTTATTAGTTATGTTTTAGTTTGTAGTTGGTATTATGCATTGTTAACTAACAAAACTTCTTGTCACTTCCGAGTAGGATTTGTAGCCTTCTGCTCTAGGTAGTTGGAAAGTACCGCTATTCTAGAAGGGTTACTTATCAAATCTCGTATTTTTAATTATATGTCTATCGCTAAAGAGCAGTAAGAACTTTAAAATTGTCCATAATTTCTGGTAGTTGTAGAACACCCTGCTTAAAAATATAAACGCATGGGGTTTATACTTCTTCGAACGTTAAATTGAGTCGTTCATCAGTAAAATGTAATAGCTGCGTTTAACTCCTCAGTTAAACTGCCTTAATATTTGACCTACTATACTGTTAAAAACAGTGGTCGGTAGCCTAACGCTTTACCCTACCACAAGTTGCTAACTCTAAAATATTCACATGGTCTTGTACAGTAAGGCAACATTGTTTCCAGCATTAGCGCCTTGCGGCGGGCCGAAAATGGTTTTGCCTTCTACCAGTAAAAAAGAAAATGGTTTGTAATAACGTCCGCATTAACCGTTACTAACGCTTGCACAATAAACCTGACAAAGGTGACTGTTAAATTTTAATGGCATTTGCGCAACTTCCTTTGTTAGATTTAGGGGCTAACAATTTGCTTACTTCGGCGAAAAAACTATTGCTTTTGTACTTAAACACCATTGTATTGTTGCCGTAACGTAATAAATTAAATTCTGCAGCTGCTTGCAAACATAAATGTCACAAAAACAACAGAACAGAAAAATAATATTAATAATGCCTTGGGAACACTGAAGGTACAATTGGATCTGTTGTGTTGCTTACATGCGAGCAGAAAATAATCCTCCGCCAAATTTTGGAGAAAGGAGAAAATTAAGATCAGCAAATTATAAGTGTAGCATTTAGCTTTGGTTGACACCTTTTAGGCGTACATAATCGCTAATTGTGCACTGCTTTTTAGTTGCATCCAAGGTATTAACCTCTTATAAGTTAAGCAAATAGAGCATTCAAGGTTGCACCATTAATATAATGAGGTGCAAGTAAGTGAACACCTTAATCAGTCATTTTGCGTATATGTCAATCAGCTGATTGCTGACTCGATTTTTGATAGTGCTGTAGATTCCGTAGTATTTTGAAGTGCTATTCTTCCGACGTTTCGGCTAGCGACTTTGACTTAAGAGCACAGCTAGGAGTTAAGTGTCAAAAGGAAAATTAATGGGTTAAACAACCACATGGCTCTCAACAGCAAGCCGAAGAGCCAGCTATCGCTTAGACATACTAAGTATTAAGTTTGTTTTGGTAAGCCGACGAAGTAGATTCCATGTCAAATAGTCTAAGTTTGTCCTTTCAAGACCCAAACGTAAGCATGCGTAATGTTAATACAGAAACGGCTGTTAAACAGAAAGCGGACTAAACCAATAAAACGAATGGTCTAAGCTGTGAGGATGGGGCGCCGTAAGCAGAAAACATTTTACTGAAGGAACCGTGGTTCTTTGTAAATAATAATGAAGTAACAATCACTGTATAACTTACGAATAGTTAAACGGACAGGTACTTAAGTACAGGTATAAACCCACTTAGATATTTCGTGCTGTTATCCCTCAGTCGATGACGTAATAAATCGTTAACTGAAGCAAAGCTTTGGATTAAGTTTTGTATATCATGTCAGTAAACACTGAATTATGCTACACAAACGACTGATGACATTTTGTGTACACAGTACAATGACTTAGATAATGTATGTGTTAAATGGTAGTAAGCTGTCCAATCCTTGTGGTTACAAATGTGCATAAATCTTTTACAGCATATAACTAGTCAGGAGCAATACTACACCAACAAATTAGGATTGCGCAGTATCAGTTACAGCGGTGAATTAGGATTTCACTCATACTGTGTCTTCGAATCACCCAGCGCTTTTATTTTACCTAGTACCAAAGTTTATCAACTAACGCAAATGTGTATTAGCTACGCGTTGCAGTCCTGTTTGGTTGTCCGATTGTTTATTAGCTTTTCGTTCCGTAATGCTTTTGAGGAATACAGAGTCAGAATACATTGAAGCTGCTAGCACGTTTTTTAGAAATTTTGGATGAGCCACACTATTAGGCTGACTTTGTACTACTTATAGCAGGGCTTCCAATGAGTCGGGAACATACTGTCGACTTTCACGTTTTAACCAAGTTCATCCCCTATTGATAAATGTGTTGATCCAACCTCAGGTTTCGTTGTTGTTGCTAGGAATATATCCTGTTGGAGCGCATGGTGCTTTAAGTAACAACTAGCATTCGGGAATTCCGGATTGACGATACGGACCCAAGCCGCAAGACTAGTTCCTTTGTTTCAGTGGCCGCCTGTAGTCAACAGCTACAATGCAATTGTTAGCAATTTCAAAAGCCACCTTCTTGCTGCGCTTTAATGGGCTTTAAAAGCTTTTGTAATCCTGTGGCTGCAATGAAAAATGGTATAGTTGATGACAACGCAATATGCAGCTCAACGAGAAATCTTTACATTTTAACTGCTGGTAAAAGAGAGCAGTAGTGTTTATAAAACTTTGTTTCTTAATTAGCACACTCAAGACTCTAGCAGGGATGTAGCTGAGAAGACTTTAAAATTCGCTGAGAGAAAAGGTGAAAAGTTACACTATTGAATACATTGCAAAGAATAATTAGCTTCTATCTGATGCGTCAGGCTTCAGGTTGTTCATCGTAAAAATTCTGCGTCATTTATACCGGGAAGTAAACAACATGTTGTCAACAGCCTTACCAATGGTATCGAATGCAAAGTTGCTGCCGGAGCAAAGGAATTTACATATCCAACTCTTGCTATTAATGGCGGCGGGAAGGCCAACTAAAGTTCTAAGATACTCAATTACTAAGTTATATTGCTATTTCTTGGTTCTAAAGCACCACTTCATTTTAGCAGGGTTGTCATTAGGTACTGCTCCACTAAGTTGGTTTTGTCCAATAAACAATGTAACTTCTTGTTGTGTACCTGAAACTACTTCATTGTGTATAACGTCCGCATGATCACAAACAATAAGTAACTTACTGCCTAGTAAGCAGCTTACCTTGTGGTAGCTAGGTTCTAACTCAAATCCTTGTGTATGGTATAATGAGTATATGTATTGCAGCTTTTTCACCTAGAAAGAAACTGTTTATCCTTAAGTCAGAAGGAATTCCCTTCTATTGCGTGCGTGTAAACGGCAATTATCACTTCTCCAAACCACTTCAGTTTGGATGGCAGTAAACCAAAATAGGAAAGCTAATACTTTTGCCTTAAAAAGAGAGGACCACACGTTGATTTGCGTATTTGTGTCTATTTAGTTGTCGCGTTTTAATGCAAATGCATGAAATAAGGACTTACAATTAGCACAATAAAATATGTAACCTAAATCTTTGTGCCGCCGAAAGGTTATTTCAATTTATGGTATACAATCCTCTATTTAGAAAATTTTTTCAAACGAATCTGTCATTATACCTTATTTACAGATGGAGAACATACCTGGTTACCTCGACATGTACGATTCATGCACTATGAACAAAAGAACGCATAATACGCAATCTTTCATTTTAACGGCGCTTTATAGTTTACAAATAAAGAAACCATTCTACAAGGTCGATCTGCCATTGTATAACAAGTGGCTGCACGCGTTACTGACGGAACTTAATAATCCACATTCTTCGTGTGTATATAATGGGTACATCGACACCCAGTGAGGTACGAATTGTAACATCCTTTAACTACCGAAGTCGTAGACGCTAAAACCATTTAGAGAAATAACATAGCCGTGTATAAATGTTTGAAGGAATTGCTTGCATGTATCGTCGCAAAAATATTTGCAAGCGTAGAAGGAAATGTTGTACCGTAAATTGTGCGTATTGTTTGCACTGTTACCCGAACTTTTCCTTCAACCCTTTCAAGGGTGTTTTCCTTAGCGGTATGATCCAGCTGCTCTCGGCACGGTATAAAGCGCTTTATTCACAAATGGCATACTTAACAAATAAACTTGAAGTGGTAAATGCTACATACCTAATTTTAATGCTAATTTATTTATGGACATACATTTTGTAAAATTACTTGTTTTGCGGCCAAAACTCCGAAGTTAACAATTTCTCTATCCGGATCATAGCAGCTTAATTAGTACAAAACTCGTCATTCCGGCCAACGCTGCTTGCTACTCACATTGGTCTGTTCCTATATAGACTCATCTTTTGGAAATAAAAGTGAATATATACTAACTCCTATTTAACGAAGAAAGCTTCTGCCTTCTGCTTCTTAACTACGCCGCTAGGTATGCTGACTGCATACTTTCGTGAAGAAACTAAATTAGGATAGGCATTATTAATTTGACAGCACTCGACGCATAATGTAATTGAAGATAAAAGAGAAAGGAAACGTTTTGTTTAAATGAATTTAAACTAGGAAGTAAACAAAATCCTAACATGCATCATAGACAAAATATATAATAAAACCTTGGGAGCATCGGGTTATAACAGAAGCCAATATCAACGATGGAATATTTTTATATTTTATATATTTTTATATTCTTCTTCTACACAACAAATTGCAAGTATTATTGACACTAATACTTGACACAATATACCATATCGGCTTATTTTTATAACCCGGTTAATTGATCACCTTACTTGTTACACGTTTTTTCAACCTAAGTGCTCGAAGAAGATTTGTTAGTATTTTTGTCAATGTAACAAACCTTCGCGGACCGCTGCATGCTTACTTTGGTGTGGGGTATATTTAAAGTAACCGAGTGTACCGTTAACAATAACTCCACTTGTAAACAATGCACTTTACGTAGCTCAGCATTTAGTCCACAGCAGGCGAAGAAAAGGAAAGTTGTATCATGTTTGCAATACATGCTTCGCAAACACATTCACGTTCATATAAAGGAAACTGGGCGCAGTAATCATTTTTAGAGCTATATTCTAGTTACTCCAGACTAAAGCTATAACCGCGAAATACTTTGTGGTTGACCTAATAACTTACGTAAAACGCTTGTTTTCTTTGCAGGTTGCTTAAATACCGGAGTGCTAGGTCTCACGATGTCGAAAAATCTCGTTGGGTGGGAGCACTTTATTCAAAATTGACCTGGCAGCCTGATATATTCGCCAAAACTCATTTTGATTATGTATTTACATACAGCCGTGAATTAAAACTTTGTTTCTCTGAAATTAACGGTGCATGGAATACTAGTCGTACGAGTGTATAGACTAACTTGTAAGCAGAAATTAATTTAAATACTTAGACAAAGTTCTTTAAATGACTGTTATTAAAAATTATGTTTACTAAATAAATAAAAGTTTTTTAGAAGTTTTATGGAGTCAGCACAATGCTCTACTTTAAAACACGGAGCAGTTCAGTTCAAGTTTACCATCCACCATGCAATCTAACCGTTTCAATTGAAACAGCCTGTTGCTTGGACTTTAGCTTGCGATGGATTATGAAGGAAAAAACATTGTATCAGCCTAGCAATAATCCTTGCTCTACATAGCACAAGTTTTGATATGTACGCCCAGACAATGTTACAACTCCGGGAATATATAAAATTCCTCATCATCAAAACAGTGCTAGGTTGATTTCCGAAAGTACAGTCTACCATTTTACCTCATTTGGTCAAGGTCTCCTGAACATTTAGAAAAGTCGTTCGGTGTACAAGTTGGATAACTCCTGCCGTGTCGTGATTCAAAACATTTAAGAATAACTGTGCATTTTTAGCAACCAGGCATGTAACCTAGCACATTGCTAAGAGAATTGCAGCAATATATAGCTTCAACAAGCTTATTTTGCAGCAGACTTTTGTCATAATCTGTAGATAAACTAGAGAGATCTGCCGCTCGGGAAAGACAAGAAATATTATAAATTTGACTAAACTTCTTCGGAGCGTACTACTTGCAAATTTATAGCATGTGAATCGCCTAAGCGACCATAATTTCAGGACAAACAATTCACGGATGAAAAACTATGTTAAACATTGTCTGCCAGAACGCATACTTACTGAATTGTTTGACTTATTGTAGCTAGTAGATTACTGAAACATATACGGGTTCACTATTTCGCGGAAAGCAATTAGAATCTTGTTTATTTCTTCTGGCAGTCCATTTGTTTCACTGAAGGTTTCGGAGTTCACACGGACGTGTCTTAAACCCGCTTGTGGCTTGGTATATTGGGCAAAACTTCAACGACGTAAACGCCTCAACTTCGTCATTGTTGTATGCAAGGTAGCAGTTGAGAATTTCCTGATAAAGCAGCTTCTCCATAAAATTTACGGTGCTCCTATGCGTACGCTCCCAGGGATTGCCGGCTCATTGGATAACGGCAGTATGCGTACGATGGGAAAGATGCATATATCTATGTAAGCGGAGCTAAACTTGGAAATCGTGTGAACATTTATTCATCAGCAAATACCAGCCAGCGTTAAACGAAGCAAACTATTCGGTCAGTATGAAAACACGTGGAGTGGAACTTACTGACCTTGGCTGAATACCAGACGCAGAATAGAATGGAAGCTTGACCTACTAAGTAGCACGTGCTGGTTACAAATAAATAAAGTTAACCTATCATGTACATAATGGTACACCCTCTGTGAACCCAACTTTAGCCTTTTGTATTTCTTCCGTTGACTAGCCACGTGAATGAAAAGTAAGATATTTACAGTCTCATAGGGCAGCTAGCAGCAGTACAATAGTAGTCATTGGAAGTTGGTGAGGGAAATTAAAAGCGTTAATACAGGAAGCTAGACCGAACCCTTCTATGGGACGATCATTCCTTGTAAGGTTTTATAGATTGACACCGCGAAGCAGTAATGTTATGGCCGTTGCACTGTGCATCCTTTGTCATTGCATGATAACGGCACAATGATGGTGGGCAGCAATTTCTATAAAAAACTGAATTAGTAATGCAGTGGGTGTGGTCTTTAAATATACGTGCTATTGTCAAACACGATATAAGTATATGTAAAGATGGCTAGATTGCGGAAGTAATGTTCCACCAGTGTGAAGTTTAGATGAACAATGTAACAGGCAATTTAAAAAACAAATTTGGCTTGAACTTACTTTTAAAATAGTTAAAGTTTGTACAACCGCTTTGTGCATTATTCCTCTTGGAGCATCAGAGAACGATTGAACTTTGCTTTTAGTAAAGAGTTCTGAGAACTTATATATAAGGTGTTATTGTCCTCTTACGGCCGTTGTACATAAACGTACAAAGTGAAAACGCATCAGTTACGGATAGTATCTGCTTGGCAGACATGCTCACCTACATATTTTACTGCAGTAAGTGTGCAGTTTTCCAAAAATTCCTGGTATTATAATATTGCATCCATCGCAAGGGAGCAACTGTTGGCATTTTAAAAACAAACTTTTCCTATTACTTCAAGTGTTGAGAAAATTTTAAAGCAACAATTTAGAACGGTAAAGTGATTAAAAGCTTATTGCCCTAAATGGAAAAAACAAAGATTTATGTGAGTGGAAATATCATTGTTGTACGACAGTTATTTCAATTTAAGGTCTTCCGGTACATTTATTTTTGGTTTGTAAAGCCAAGAACCGAATCCTAAAGGCTTGCCACCAATTGTCGCACACTGCAACGTTCAGGAAAATAAATCCGTCATAGTTTTCTACATGGGTGAAGTACGTTCACGGTAAACTCAGCAAGATCCGTGTATTTCCAGCAAATATGTGTCTAGCATTACTTAGGAACATTCCACTGTTTGCGCATTGACGAGCGGCTCAGCTAAATTGTGCCACCAGTTCGTCACACTTGTTGACAAAGTAAATAAAAGCGAACCATTACTTTTTGGTTTAAACGATGGCATACCGTGGCCTCTTGTATAACTCACTGCAAAGATATGCAAAAACTCTTTTCCATGGTTCCCTACCTCACATTGGATGAAACGCCGAGTGTAACGGACCTCACCACGGCGGTGACGATACTCCAGGAAGAACAGCCTTATTTTTGAAAACGATGCGTGTACAACAGGTGCAGGATTGTCTTGACGGATTTCCATCCATGCCGCTGAACTCGGATCATAAAGTTCAGCATCCCCTGAGATTCTGGTATGCTAGCAATCCGTAGGCAAATTTGTTTTTAGTTAGAGCAGAACAGAAGATTGAATATCAGTGAAGTCATTTGCGTAAAGGAACGCCTTATAGCAAACTGATTCTAGTAAACGCAACAAAATTATTTAAATTATTCTGGGACTTGCTAGTTTATGCGAGACAAAAATTCGGGTTTCTGGGCAGAAGCCCAGGATTTGAAAAAGAGCACAATATTCTGAGTCACAAGTTTGAAGGACAGAACAAATAGCGTGGTTTACGGTTTGCTAACACTACATTGTCAATCAGTGCACGATGTACAACTTCGTCCGTAACTGTTCAATAACATATGCTTGTACCACCCTGTTTACCGTTTCAGAATATTATTATATGTGACGCAACTGTCGGCAGATTAGATTAATTTCCTTATGTAGCTTTTGAAGACGTCCGGAACTAGGACGAGCACATGAAGTGGAGACGAACGTTGAGTCGAGTAGAGATAGAAGGCTCATGATGTAGAATGGGAGCTCGTGGAGTTCGTTGCATCCGGTATGCTCTGTTAATTTTTATTCATTATTTGCGCGTGAACCGGAATGCATCCAAAGTGCGCCTTTACGGAGGATCGGTAGGGTTGCAAAAGCTTAGCTTTTGCATGTAAAGAGCCGACAGATGGTTTCCACAGCTGCAAACGTGGCAGTGCACTTAGTAGCTGTTACTCCCCAAACCACACCGAAGTCTATGGTTGAGACGGTCCACGTCACAAAAGCAATCCAGTGTTCGTCTTCAGAGAACCGTATCCGATTGCTCGCGGATCTGACTACACTGTCAGTGCAATTAGGATAAGAAAGAAAATTTCCTCCGAGCCAACTTGGTAGGGCCACAAAATTTTGACAGATATGCCGGATGCCGTGTCGCTGCTGTTGACTCGGTTTCTGGGACATAACACTCGGGAAGGAGAGAGGTTGTCGGCATAGGTTTTATAATGTCTTATGAACCACCAGACAATTAAAGAAACGAAAATATGTACATTTCTTCTTGCTTTGTAAAAATTTGGTTTTGTGTTTGTAGTCGTTTTGCAAAAACATTTTTAAAATGTAATAAAGGCCTACCAGGATAGTTGGAAAATACACTAGTCAAGGAATATAACAAACATACACCAATTCTGGTAAGTGCATCGGACGTTTGATTTTTCTACCGCGTTGGTCAGTACCTTGCGGTTTGGGCTGGTCTAGTGGTTAGTCAAGGGTAACACAGGATTACAGGGTGCATTGTGCAGAACACGAAGCTACCGATAAGGTTACCATTGCGGCGGATCATCAAAAGTGCCTTCTTCTAGAGGACTGGTTAATACTGCTGATCGAAGACCATCCTGTTCTAACATGAAATACTTATGAGTTCATGAAGTACTCTGAGGGCGCCGGTATATGTAGGCTATAGGAAACGAAGCAATACGTCTCTGCGGACGAAACCTTGTGTGCAGACAGAGAGACCAATATGCAATTGCAAATCTCTGCAATGCTCACGAGGAGAGTCGGGAGAATCGAACGCATGCGCTGTAAAAGGGAAGCTTGAAGCTTGACGTTGGCATACTCGAAGGCAAAAGTGGGAAATGAACTAACCTGGCAGGTTAACTGTTGTGTTGTAGACCAGCTTTTCTGGTGTGCATTGCAAGTCAGCATTGATGCAGCTGCGTATACCTAGAAATACCACCGAGGTTTATTTGCTACGGGCAAATGTGGCATAAATAGATGCCCTAAGCTTCCGGTAAAGGCGTTTTACTAGGGATTTCGCCGCTGGTGGCATAAATAAATAAATATTTTATTCTCGACTATGTGTGGCACGCCTATGGAGGCATGTTCAGATATGTACAAATGTACAGACACTTTATCGCACTGTAACAGTGACAGATGAAAATTGTTCATATGTCCATGATTGGAAGTTTGCAATGGTAAAAATGAAAAAAAACAATTCGGCTGTCGTGAGACCGGGACCTAGGCTAATAATAGATTGAGAATCCTGAATGATTCATTAAAAGATAACTGATGAGCACACTTAAGCGAGATAAGCCAATACAGTGTGTTCGTGCAAAAGTAACGCAAAAGTCAACGGTGATATCGTAGAAAGCAAAAGAACGACAGTATATGCAGCTGTAGAAGTTCTAGTGTAACGAACCTATCTAGGATGTTGACGCTAGTTGTACTGCCAAGGTTAGGGTTAAGGCTGTAACTTTATTCGGTGGCAAGTCACATTCGCCACGTTGCAGGGTTGTTAAACGGACATTTGTGGCTTTTAATAGGGAAGAACACTTGCCAGGTGAAAACCTACCACGTCCTGAAAGACTGCCGCCAATCCATTAAATTGCAAGTTGTAAATGCTTATGTTTCTGGTTGAAAGTTTGCTTGTTTGGTTATTCGCAGTCAGGGTACGTCCCATTTTTCTGCCGGCTGAGGCGTTTGCCGGGTGCCTATTGTGTCCCTGAGTCCTGTCTTATACCTGATTGTTAGATGAGGAACTAAAATTTTTTGAATATGATGTGTTGATCCTCTGCAAAACCACGTGAGGTCACCGAGGGATATGCGTTGAAATATGTCGTATCGTTATTGAAGTCTTAAAGGATAGGATATAGTTCCAAAATGCAGTCGCAGGTCCCCCGATGGATGTAGTAAAATTGATTAAAAATATATGAAATCACGGCCAGTCTGAGCGGTCAACGCGGTTTGAAGAGCTTATAATGACAAATTTTTCTGACTTTGTATCGCAGGAGCATGTGCCCTCCAAAGTCAAAAGTAGTTCTCTAGGCAAGCTAAATGTGAAAGAGGTATTGGTAGGCAAGCTGCTCCCATATGTTCAAGCCTTAGAAAAGTTGTATCCGTGGAAGATAACGAATGACTTTTCCGGTTAGCAAGTTGATAAGCTTCCGCTTATGTCCCTATAAAGAAACTTTGTTGCTTGTATTGTTGTCGCAACGATGGACAATTCCTTGGGTGCGTGTCTCCTTACCTGTAAAAACTCGGGAAGAAAGGAACCGAACAGAAACAGCCGCAAAACGGAAGAATGCGATGCGTGAGCAATGCAGTCGATCAATTGCGGCGATGACTGAAGTATTGTACCCTATACATGTAATTGTTATCCAAATATAGCATATACATGTGCATATTTTGTGGCGGAATACGATGAGAACCAGGCAGAACACGGATCTGTAGAACATAAAACATTGCTCCAAAATAGAAATGAAGATAATGAAAAGAGAGTTTGAGGTGTTCTAATACGCATATGCTCAATCGGTAGGAACCGGAAAGAGGAGGACAAGGTGTGCAGATGACGGGAAAGCACATCATTCAGAAGGAGCGACAGGGACGCGTTGCCTCAGTCTAACATTGGTAGGAAGGTAAGGAGTCAGAGGACAGACGCATGTAAGTTAGCGTCGAATGAAGGAGGAATGCAACTGGAAGCACAGGAAGAAAAAAGGTTTGGTAAAATTGGTTCTATTGAGAAGCAGTGGAGAAGTCGCCAACCTTCTTCAGGGGAAGCTTCATCCTTGTTGATAAAAAGAAGGAGGAATAATGCCCAGTGATGTAATCAAGGTGAGGGTAACAGAGCTTTGTGTCAACTGGGACTAGATCAGTTATATATCAGAAGTCTGTGAGAAATCAGAAAACTAGAGACCCTTCAGACAAAACCAAATAAGTCAGCAAGATAAAGCTAGGCCCCGCCAAAAACAGCCAAGTATAAGGCAATGAGTGAAATCATAAAAGCAGCACTTTAAGGCGAAAGTGGCAAAACTAAACGGCAGTTAGCCTCGGGTGGTGTGAACAGGCCCTTGTGTTTGTTAAATCCTGATCATTAGGGATATATTAGTTCAAAGAAACAACACTATTAGGACCAGAATAGAAAGACAGCGAGGAGAAAGAAAGCCATATAATTTAGATCTATATACCAAGACAGAGCATCGACATAAAGAGAGGTTAGAGATGAAAAGGAGATATCATAGTAAAGAAGAATGATGACCACAAGGGCTTTCGAAGTGATGGTTCCCAGAAAGTACCTCGGCAGAGCATAGGTCATATAGATCTCAGAAGGCCGAGGTGGGTCAGAAGGTAGTAGCCCCTTCAGACGAGTCCGGATAATCCAGCAAGCAGAAGCTGGGCCGCCAAATTCTAATGTGAATAACAGTAATGAGTGTTATAAGTAGAGAAGCTTTCGAGACGAAAGTGTTTATATGAAAATCCAGTTAGCATGCCAAGGTGTGGAATAGTCAACGATGAACTCAGGGAGATCTGAGCAGACCGATAAGTCTGCCCATCTTTGGTCATTAAGGTCATAGCATTCGGAAGAAATAGGCCACTGAGACGGGATTAGAATACCAGCTCAGAGAGTGAAAGCTATAGAATTTATGCCTATGTACTAAAGGAGAGCATGGGCACAATAGACAAATACAGGAAGAAATGGGACAGAGTAATAAAGATGAAGCATGGCCAAGAAAGCATTTCATTTGAGAGTTTCATGACGTTACGTCGGCAGCACCTAGGTCATTTAGATCTCAGAAGTCCGAGGTGGGTCACAAAATAGTAGACCGTTCAGACGAGCCCGGATAAGCCAGCAACATGAAGCCAGGCCACCAATTTATAATGTGAATATCCGTAATGATTGCCAATGCTGTAGAAACTTTCGGGACGGATTGACTATATATGTCGTCCATTGAATACGTCGGCAGCTTAAAAGTCTCAAAATGTATCGAATCTCGTAGATTCGAATGGCGTTTCATGAGCGGTAGTGCTGGTTACTGGGCATCCGTAGTAGGACACCACTGGTCCATGAAGGCGCGAATAATAGTTTCGTTCGCGCAGTCTGATCCTGAGATGGGTATTAACCATGTAGTGAAGCGTTGGACGTCTCTCAGTGTGGTTACGAATCCGCGCGAAGGGGCACGTTTCCTACCCCGTCTAAGCGTACATATGAAAAAAGCGAATCTGGTGCAGAGAATGAATATATAGAAATGCAAGTGCGTCGGTACATTAAAGAGCTTACAGGGAAAAAGATCGACCAAAGTTTAAAAATCTCTGTTCACGCTAGGCCAACCACAAGTAAACGTGACCATGTGTAAAGATGCGCAGACATCAAAGCAAGATAGTGAGAGAAAGACTTCGAAGACAGCACGAAACTAGATGGTGTGCACTGTGGCTATAGGAAGCACACTGGAAAAATTACGTCACAGCCGCTCGCAAACTACATAGCACACCATAGACCGGAAACGCATCAGACGCGTTTCGCCCATTGGGTCTTGTCAGTGGTGTGCCGTCCCTCGGGCCCGTACCAAGGATTCAACCCAAGAGCACTAAAAGCACATGCCAACTAGCCAGCAGCTTAAACCACTGAGCCATGGGAGAGGTAACCTCGACGACACAATTTGTAACCTAACTGAGACATAACACGACCTATCTTACAATGTCAGGCAGGTTACCACCTAAGTAGGTGTGATTTGCTAACCTCCGTAGATCATGAAATACAAACTATACTGGTCGTTCATATACTTGAATTTATGTAAGGCTACACTCCATATAACTAACGAGTAGGAGGATATTAATTGTGAGGTTTTCGTCCCAGCTCCTATCAAACAGCATAGCACAGCCTATTAGGGCAAAGCACCAGACGCGTTTCGTGCAATTAAGGCGATATACTGGCGCGCATATCCCTCGTTCCCGTACAGGGGAACAAAACCATTACGCGTAGAGGTAGATGCTAACAAGCCAGCAGCTAAAACTACTGAATCATGAAGAAAGTTGGGTGAGCTAAAGTATTTGCAATCTAATTGCGATATAGCGCAACCTTTCCTCCACTGGCACGCAAGTTAACACCTTAGCAGATTACAGTGGATGGCCCAAGGAAGTCGTTAAGTCCACTCCCAAGCCGGTATATTCATAGCATTTGAAACTCGGAGATGCAACTTGTATATTACTTATTAGTGGGTGGATTTCAAATTATTGTCTTCGTCCCAGATGCTCACAAGCTACATAGCACAGCCCAGAGCAAAATAACACAAGACGCCTTCCCCTCATTAGGGCTCGTCAGTGGTGCGTATTCGCTCAGTCCCCTAATAGACAGTGAACCCGTGACCGCTAAAGGTAGATGCAAACTAGCTAGAAGCAGAAACCACTGAGCCGTGGGGAATTTCGCCTGGGCTACAAAATTTGCAAGCTAACGGCGATATAGCACGACCTCTCTTTCATTGCCACGCAAGTTACTACAGTAAGCGACGACAGCTGCTTGCCTCCGAAGATAAGTTCGGCTCAGCAGAAGCTAATTACGTAGAGATTGAAACAGAACCAACCATCAGCAATGAAATTACTCCCAATTCACAATCCTGACATATAAATGGAAGCTGGAAAATACATCAAATCAATACAAATCACTGAGTCGTCCGACTTTAAAGGCTCCAAGCAAGTGAGGTCCACTCCGAAGAAGAAAACTAGACAAACATAGGAATCATTTTGACGAAACCTAACTGCAAATATCCGCGAGGATAATCCGTCGGATGCATTCCTGTCAATTTCATATCACAGGTTGGCAGTATTCCTAGACTAGATGAGTATTTGTCTGGCAAGCCTTTCCCTACAAAAGACGAGCAATATTTGTTTAACAACACTGCGACATGACGGATGTGGCTCTCCATTCAATAAAGTCACTGCCGCAACCAAGCATTGGCAAGTTGACCGATAACACAACACACTAATTCGGTGCCTTTATCTGCTCGCTTAGTCGAGAAATTAATATTTATTTATTTATTTATTAACGAGTAGCCAAATTTTCTATAACTACTGAGTATGAGTGTTTTAATTGTAATGTTTTCATATTAGATTCTCACAAGCAACATAGCATAGCCTAGTGCCGAAAAGCTTTCGGCGCCTTCCGCCATATTGGGGCTCGTTGGTGATGCGCATCCCTTAGTTTCCTACTGGGGATCGAACCCATGACCATTAGAGGCAGACGCCAGCTAGCCAGCATCATAAGCCACTGAAACTTAGTAGACGTCGGCTGACCTACACAATTGGCAAGCTAACTGATACATAGCATGTAATATCTTCTACTCGCATGCAGCTTAACCTCTTAGCATTTGAGAGCAGCCAGCTCTGAAGGTCATGTGTACCAGTCACTGGAGCCATGTCCATATTGTACTAACCTAGGAGAGGTTACATTTTAATTAACCGTTGATTGGGCGGATTGTAAACGTAATTTTGTCTTCATATGTATTCACAAACTACGTAGCACATCCTAGCCCGGAAAAGCACCGGACCCCATTCGCCTTATTGGGTATCGTCAACGGTCGAGGTTTCTTTGCTCTTTTTCTAAGGCTCCAACCGTTGATCGCTGGAGGAAGATGCAAATTACCAAAGCATTACTCCTCTGAGCATAGGGGGTCGTTGTCAGAGAAACTCAGTTCGCCAGCCAACTGGGATATAAGACGAGTAATATTGCAATACCACGCAAGTTACTACCTTTGCAGATGAGAGTGGCGAGCATCCGATGGTCATGAATTAGCCACACTAGACGCTACGTCCACAGCGTTTGAAACAATACAAGGCTACATTTTATAATACTAATGAGTGGGAAGACTTCAAATGCAATAATTTCGTCCCAAGTGCGCACAAGCTACATGGCACAGCCCAGTCCGAAGAAGCACCAGAGGCTTTCGCCCTATTTAGGCTAGCCTGAGGCGCGAATTACTTCGGTGCCCTACTGGGAATCGAAACCATGACAGCTAGAGGCAGATGCCAAATAGCCAGCGGCTTAAGCTACTAAGCCATGGGTTCGTCGGCTAGGCTATATAACTTGCAGGCTAACTGGGATATAGCACGACCAATCTTCCGCTTCCACGCCGGATACTACCTTGGCGGATAAGCGTGGCCAGCTTCTGAATATACTGAGTCTTCACTTGACCCTACGTCAATCGCACTTGAAACTGTGAGAAGCTGTTTTATACTGCTAATAAATAAGTAAGAGAATTTTAAAGTTAAATATATCAAGCACGCTGCGCGGTTGGCTTGCGACTCGCAGCGTCTATTGAGACCCCAGTTCACTTTGAGGTAAACCACGTTCATTCCCATCGCAGGAGGGGTATCCGGAATAGAAATGTGTTGATGTTGTTCACCCAAACACAGACACTCCATGACCACACTTTTGTCATAGTTCAGACTCATTAGGTGAAGATGGCCTGAGCTAAGTTGGAACTCAGAGCCTAGTAGTTCACGGCTGACGCCTTGAACACTATGCTACTGAGAGCCGCGAGCAACGGTTGGTACAGCAGAAAGCACTGCAATGTTGCGTGTAGCCCACGCGGTTTAATTTAAGGAAATTCCCGGTCATTCCGATCGCGAGGATTGTATCCTGAATGGACATATTTGTGTGTTGCTCTTTCCAACACTGGCACAACACGACGGCTGTCTCGTCCTGGTCTGGACTCGTCAAATGGCGATAGACTGAGCTGGGTTGGAAATTTTATTTGTAGTATTTCTGCCCCAGTTGCACTTAAGCTACGTAGCACAGTCTAATCCGCAATAGCGTCAGACGCCTTTCGCCCTATTGGGGCTTGTCAGTAGTGCGCATTTCCTTTGATCCTATACAAAAGATAAAACCCATGTTTGCTAGATGCAGATGCCAAACAGAAGGCAGCTTACGCCACTGAGCCAAATAGGACGTCATTTGGGCTAAAATATTTGCAAGTTAACTGAGCTATAACAAGCTTTGTCTTCCTCTGCCACGCTGGATATTGCCCTAGCACATGAAAGTGGCTGGCTTCACAACTTCTCTGTTCCCCTCATTCCACGTCTGTATCTACGTCTATATATTTTGCTATCATTAGAGGATACCAGTTATGCTACTAACAGGTAGGAAGATTAGTTGCACTGCCATTGTCTCAGCTGCACACAAGCTGTATAGCACGGCCTAGTCCGGAAACACAGCGGACGCTTCTCGGCCTGTTAGCCTTTGTCAACGGTACGCATTCCATCAGTCTCTCAATTATGATTAAACATTCGACCGCTAGAGGCAGGTGCCAACCAGCCAGCCGCTTGAGTCAAAAAGCTTGAGAGGAAATCGCTAGTAATACGGAATTCGCATGTTAACCGAGAGATGGCGCGTTTTATTTTTCACTGTCAAGCAGCTTAATACCTTTGCAGGTGCGAGTGGCTAGCCTACGAAATTCACGACGTCCTCTTCCTAGAAGCTACGTTCCTAGCATTTGAAACCAGGAGTGTCTGTGTATTTTCTTGCTAAAGAGTAGGAGGTTTTAAAGCTTTTTTTGTTTTCAGCTACACAGAAGCTATATAGCGCGGCGTAGTCCGAAAAATATCAAATGCCTATCGCGCTCTGGGTTTCTTCCGTTTTGGCGATTCTCCCGGTCCCCTACTAGAGATCAAACTTGCAACCACTAATGGCAGATGCCAAATAGCCACCAGCTTAAGCCACTGACCCACAGCGGGACGTCTGTTGGGCTACACAATTGGCAAGCTAACGGCGATATAGCGCGACCTCTCTTCCACTGCAATGGAGGTTGCTGCCTTTGCAGATGGATGTGGCTGGCACCCGAGGGTCATGACTTACTCATCCTAGACGCTACGTCCATTGGATCTGAAAATGGCAGGGGCAAATATTATAGTGTACTGATTGTAAGGACTTAAATTGTAAGGATTTTGGCCCACATGCTTACAAGCTACAATGCGCAGCCAAGTTGGGAATAGCACCAAAGGTGTTTCACCTATTGTGGCTTATCAGAGATGTGTCTTTCCTAGGTCTACCCACAGGGGAACAAACCAAGGCCGCTAGTGGCGAATGCCAAATAACAAGCCGCTTGAACCACTCGGCCGTGGAAGGCGTTTGCTTGGCTAAATACTTTGCAAGCAAACTCTAACATAACACGACATTTCCTACACTTCCCCACAGGACATAACCCGTGCGGATGCGAGTGGTTGGTCTTTAATTGTCAAGCGCTTTTCCTTAAACTCTACGTCCAGAGCACTTGGTACCAGGAGGAGCTTCGTCTAATATTACTCATGATGAGAATTATTATAAATGTTTTTCCTAGGTAAAGTGAGCAACATAGAAGCCATATTCCCAATTACGCACGCATTATACTCACCACGTATACTTTGTAGGCTCTATATACTTTGTTATATCTAAGAATCATTTGTGCCTATCACTATTGGGAACGCTAGTATACAAGCAGCATGAAAACCAGATTCTCTTCTCCAACCGCTGTTGCTAGTAAAACATCCGCATTTCCAGGTTATATTTTACTGTCCTGGAAGCTAATCAGGGTCAGAGATGTTCCTGTCACACCGGTTTACAGGACAACTAAAGGATATGCTAAAGGAATTTATAGGGAATTTCGATGCAAAGTTTGGATATTAAACATTGAAATTGGTTTTAATGTGCTGCGAGCTTAATTATAAATAGTTACACAAAATGATTTAACTATGTTACTTGAGCAAATGTAAACTTGTCAGATTTAAACGACGGCCTCGTTTGTTTGTCGGAGTGTGTTTACAGCGGCAAGTTACAAAAGGGAAACTGGACAGTTACTTCCTGAAGGCTACTGACATAAATATATTCCATTTATACGCTTGTATAACAATCGACCGAAGTTTGCTGGATAACGGTAACTGTTTTTGTTCAGGTGATAATTTGCTAGCAGTTACCGGTGCTACAATTGCGGGGTTCGGTTTTCAGTGGTTTTGAGGGGAGGATGTTACGAGTTTGGATAGGTCTGTGCGTCATACGCACAACCTGAATGTGGTAATACGTTGGCTGCATTCCAAAAAATTGGCGGCTACCAAAGGAAAAGAAAAGTGTGGAAATAAACTTGGTAAGCACTTTTCGTCGGACACAGATGAGCGCTTTTGTGCGCATGTAATAGGATATCCGTTAACAAGATGGGATTTGTATGACATACAACCGCGTCATCATAATGCTGGTGTTATGGATGTGGGGAACGCGACGCAGCTTTTGCGGAGCAAACATCAACTGAAAGAATGGGTGAATAAAATGAGATTCGGTATCTCTACTTCGTTCCTTTCCGCATGCTAGATTTGGTGCATCAAGGCGGGAAGATTAGGTTTGCTGACTCTACAAATCAGATAGTTTACGGCAGTGATATTTTGTGGCATTGTATGTTTGTGGACATCCGCGGTCTTAGTATGAGTATATTTTATAATCTGTTGCGCAATGAGAAGGAGGCTCCAGACTAAGCAACGTCAGAAGTATGCTGGAGTTGGTCCCCGAGATTAACCATGCACCATCGCTGGTTATGGACAAGTGCACGGCGCAGGTGAATGCTTTTCGCAATGCGTTTCCTATGGCCAACTTTTTATGTTGCCAGGTACACATTATGCGTGATATACAGCGGCGTTGCAATTAGGATCCCTTCTGTAACCTGCAGGATTAAAAGGCGCTGTTCAACTTGCTGCGTTCCTTGTTGTTTAAGCACGAACGTGGGCAATTATCATCGGCTTATGCACGGTATATTGGTGCGCAGCGGTTAAGGCTACAAGTACCTCCGTCGCACGTGGATGCCATGACGGCATAGCTGTGCGGCGCATTTGATGGTCTACGTGGTGTTGTTTGGGTGCGACTCCACCAGTCGAGTTGAAAATGAGAATAAGCATTTGTTGGAAGGTTTAAGTGAGCGGTCAACCCTGTTTTAATTGTTTCAGGTGACAGTGAAGCAGTGCCGTGGTACCATGGTGGAGAAGTAAACTGTGTTAGCAGGAAAAGCGTTGTATCTGCAACGTGGAGCAGCCCATCACTAGCTGGCCGTTTATTTTGAGGAGGATGTCTTCAAACGCCCGTCGGCAGTACGCGAGGCACAGTGTAAGGTTTCGCATCCGCAGTGGGAGCCCGGACGGCCGGTATTGGCTGGTTGATGACGAGTGTATAGGCATGCATGGTGTACTTGTAGAGAACGCCAGCGCTTGTGAACGTCGCTTTAGTCGTCAGTAACGCATTCCATTTTCGCACATAGTGCAGGTTGCTAGACTATATGCATACGAAGGAGACGGTGTTCTTCTTGGTTGCAGTTGTGTGCTCCACGTGGAGAACTTTGGAGAGGCGGAAATGTCTGAGGACACGGAAGGAACCGTGACTGTCACGCCGATGTCATCCCGTAGTGATGGTATTCTGGACCGTGTAAGAAAAATTCGCATATCCCAGGATATGTTTGCTGGCATGGAGGCTTATTTCTTAAGCATATGCACGAAACACTTCACCCGCACGATGGGGGTTTTGGAAAGTTTTCGGGAGCTGTTGGAATAACATAATAATGTGGAAGTATTTGCCCGTTCATCCAGTGTGGAACGGTTGCAGCCATTATGGTTGGAGGACTTTCACATATTCCAACGATGTGATGTGGATTCGGCTGATGCTGCTACCAGGGTGCGGTTTAGGCCGTTTTCTTTATCCTTGATTCAAGGATCTGAAACCCACGGTAACCAAAGTGTGTCCTTTGAGGAGGCTGGGACTGTGGTTTTGCAGCAAGATGAGCAGGACGGCAGACATACCACGCGAAAAGAACCTTTGTTACCCCGTGTGGTTCATGCTTCTGCTACGTGCAGCGAGTCAGAGAGATTGAAAATTTGTAGACTAAAAACCGCAACTTCCGCTAGGCACCACACAAAGATGTAGCGTACAAGGAGAAGGACAGGGGCGGCGGACGCGGACGGCTTCGTTTGTGTCTTGTGTCATCGGGAGGAGGACGACCCGGAGTGCACCGACAAAGTGGATTGCATAAGTTGTGATGTATGCGGACGACGCTTTCATTGGATATGTGCCGTATACCATATGAGCGTGCATCCTCCTGTATAGATTGCTGCGGTTAAATTAAATTGTACAAAAAGTAACTTTTATTTTTTCAAAGTTGCAATTCCCAGTACCTCAAACGGTGTTCCACAAACTTATCACATTTCGTATAGGTAGTTCGTCACATCGAGACTCACTCAGACAGCCGCCACACGCGTGGTAAAACACTGCACGCGCGTTTCATCCTTTTGGGAATCATCTGCAGTAAAGTGTAAGTCAGTAGAGCGTGAGCGACGCTATATCACTTCTTGTAACTTATTCACCATGGTCGTTGCCGTCCCCCGTAGCTCAGTGGTCTCAACCACGGCCTGGCAACAGTCGAGTTGCGGGTTCGAGCCATACCAAGGTTCCGATGGAATGCGCACTGCTGATGATTCCCGATAGGATGAAACGCGCGTACAGTGCTTTTCGGGGGTGTGGCGGCTGTCACAGTAAGTCTACTTGTGACGAATTTCTACCTATAGCATTAAACTCCCACTACTACTCTCCTGTTATAACATTTCATTTCCGTTACTTTCAGGGTCATATTTAGCCTTTGTTAGCACGTAACTCATCAGCACTCGCAATTTCTCTAGTTGCTGTACGTCTGCATTATTTTCTGCAAGTCTCGGCGTCTTCCACTTTAAGCGGTTTCCCCGCACAAATACCTTAGCGGCCAAAATCATTCCGAAGTCGTTTGATGAGTGAAATAACGGTGAAGGATACTTTGCCTGCTGTCTAGGACTTAAGGACCATTCCACATGTTTCTCTTCGGAAGAACTTCCAGCTAGGGGATATCCTGCAGCTGAAATTTTATTATGGTGCTCAAAAGCAGCTAAGAGGCCGGTGAACAAGATCACCGTTTCGTGTGTTTTCGGGGGGGGTCAGCCAGGTTGCGTAAATCGGCCCAAACATAATAGATATTCCTTGTGGTGTATGACGAGGAGCTGAACATAGCGCGGATCGTTGGAGAGTGCTAAGCGATGTTCCGTGATTAAGGATTAGGCTGTACAAGTCAAATAAGGTTGTAGGTGGGTGTCCTCCCTATCTACCGGCAAGCACAGAAAGGAGGCTGTCTAAGGACGTCACTGACGCTGAATTACTTCTTGTGGGATACGCGGTATTTAGATGTGATCGCTTCGTAGGCGGAATAGGCGGGAGTGTTGCATTTCACCTTAACTGTGGACTTGTAGGTTTGCGTACCTTACCATTTGCAGTCGGTAGCTAACGTTGTAGAGGACCTATGGTAGTGGTTAGCGCTTCAATGACTACACGTACAGTAGTAAATTGGTATAGAGGACCTGAAATTGTGTGCGAAGAGGTGTTTCAAGGTAATACGCGAACAGGTGCTTTAGAGGGCGTACTTAAATTTACCTCAGGTTCGCTGGGCACGATTTTTGCAACTCGTCAAAATGTGCGTTTCGTGCATATTTTCAGCCTACGCCAACGTAACAGTGCATCAGTTCTTGGCTCTCCGCACTAGGTAAATGGAACCGCGAACCAACTTTGTTTTGAATCCGCTTAATAGCAAGTCTGTAGATTTTGTAGGTGACATCGCTTCAGTTTTTCCTTAGGTGCCATGGATTAAGTCTGCTTATTAGGCAGGTGTACTGTGACCACAGTTAACTGCATCATGACGCAGGTGTATCAAGGAATGGCGTGCTGACCAGCAGTCCATATGTATCAACGTTGCTGGACTGCGTTTGGAAATCTTGCTGTCGGGTACGGTGCAATTGCATGCGTTGGGTTAAATTATGACAAGCTTTTAAATGGGTATTCCTCGTTGCAGACGTTCAAACAACTATCCTTGGACTTGGCTATCTACATCATTACGAATTGCTTTTATATACAAAGCAACAACTTCTAGTTGACCGTTTAACTAATCTCGCTGCCATTAACCTGTTGACCGATACTGAGTAAATCGGTCCCCCGTACGCGACTCAGATGAGCCCACCCATTGGGAAAATGCTGTTGTGCGGTCACTACGATGCCTGCCGCAACCGACGCCGCGCAACGTCATATCCATACGAAAGGACTGCCTGCTTTCACTATGGCTAGAAGATTTACAACTGATAAACTTCGTATCGCTAAAGCTGAATTCCAGCACACGCTCAAAAGAGATATACTTAGAATTCCGAAGAGCACGTAGACTTAACTGCTGTTCATATTGTCTAAAAAGTTAGGAGCCTAGCGTCTAAGTGAAGACTACCGCGCTAAAATGCCTAACAGTTCCCGACCGATATCCCAAACCACACATTCAGAACAAAACGGATAACATACAAGGTGCCCGTAGGTTCTTAAAGCTTGCTCTTCTACGCGCTTACCACCAGGTCTGCTGCCAACAACATCATAGCTAAATCTTCTGGGATTACAGCTTTTGGTTTGTTTGAATGCTTTGCATGCCATTTGATATGCTCAACGCAGCGCAAACATTTCAATGTTGTAGACTAAGTCACACGTGTATAAGACTTTGTCTATCCCTATTTTGATGATATATTAGTAGCTAGAACATCCCAGGAAGCTCATCGAGAACAACTGGAAATCCTCCTTGAAAGACTCGCTGCTAATAGTATCACTGTCAATCCAGACAAGCGTACCTTTCAGCAGCCGTCTATAGAGTGCCTTGGTTATTGCATTTATCAACATGGCATACGGCCTTTAGACGACAAGCTCCAAGCTATCCGTGACCTTCCGCTTCCGAACATCGTAGCTGCCGTTCGCCATTTTAAGGGTATAGTCAATTACTATCGATAATTTCTTTAGGCTACCGCTGATTTACCAAGCCCGCTGACGGACCTACTCCGTGGTCGCAAGTGCGGGAATGTAGAACTTACCCCGCCGCTCTTGAGGCTTTTAATTACAGTAAAGCTGCTTTATGCGCTTTAGTTACGCTTTATCATTCTGACGCTAAAGCGCCGCTTTGTATTGCTGTGGAAGCAAGGAGCGCTGCTATTCGCGCGGTCTTACAACAGATGACTGATGAATATTGTAAGTCACTTGCTTTCTATTCAAACGCTTGAAACAGCAGAAATCAAGTAGAGCACATTCAGCGGGAACTGCTGGTTGTTTACGCGACGATTCGGCACTTCCGTCATGGCTTTGAAAGTAATCATTTTGTCATTTTCACCAACCAAAAGCCATTAACCTTCGCCCATCAAAATCAATCAGTTCAACACTCACTGCGTGAGGTTCGTCAGCTGGCTATCATCGCCTTATTTTCGACCGATACATAACTCTTTTCTGGTCAACAGAATGTTGTCGCTGATGCTCTCTCAAGCATGTCTACAATAAGCTCCATCCAGCAAGTAATCTAGCTATCTGCCTTGGCAGCGGCGCGAGCAACTGATCAGTTCTACAGCTATATCCGGTTCTTAATTAAAGAGATACCCACACCAACTGCCGTCATCCGATGGCACAATCTTGCGTTACACTTCTACAGGACGACCTCGATCCGTCGTGCTTGAAACCGTTCGCCGTCTTACTTTCGATAAGCTCCACAACATTACGCATCCAGGCATTCAAGCCACGCTCAAACTCATAGCCGCACGATATGTTTGGCCTGAGATGCAACGTCATGTTATGCTTTTGGCCCGCAATTGTCTCACGTGCCAACAAAGCAAGGTGTAGCGTCACATCTCAACTACACTTGGTCGCTTTCCGCTCGTTTCAACGTGATTCTTCCAAGTCCATCTCGACTTAGTTGGACCGCTGGCCACGTCCAAAGAAATGGTCCACACTTTGCCCATGATCTAGCGATGCATCAGTTGACACGAAGTCATTCCTATTCAAGACGTAACTGCGGAAGCCGTTACACGCGCTTTTGTCGAGCGCTGGTTAGCTACACATGGCTGTCCAGCCACAGTGACAATCAACCGCGGTCCGCAATGCTGACCTTCCACTTTCAACGATCTTCTTAAGTCATCGGATGCCGACGCATTCGTACAACCGCCTACGATACACAGGCAACCTGCATGGTGGAACATTGCCACCGAAAGCTAAAAGCTTCACTCGGCGCCGTCAACGTACTTGGTTTCACTGAAGTTCTGCCCATGATACTTCTTGGCATCCGACAATCTCTCAAGACCAATCTGCATACGTACAGCGCCTATGTTGTGTACTAACAACCTTACGTTTACCCGGTGACTTCTTTACCGAGTCCCAGGATCCCCCGTTTCGACGCGAACTACGCTCGGCAGTTAGCCACGCGCATGCGTCAGACCATGGTTACTGACATCAGAGGAAAACAGCATATGTCATTCGTACCTCAAGATCAGCAGCATTGCCTGTTTGTTCTCCTCCGTGTGGATAATCTCCTTAGACCACTTGAGCTACCTTATGAAGGTCCTTGCAAGGTTCTACAACGTAAGGACCGTGTACTTATCCTCGGCCGATACGGCAAGCGTAAGGCCGCTACTCTTGACCGCCTCAAGGTTGCCTACTTGGAACCTGAGCTCGACGAAGAAGCCTGCTCACTTTTTGGTGAATCAACGCAGCCTATGACGGAAAGTACCATTTATTCGTACGCTACTGACTCCAAGGAGAAGATTACGTCTGAGTCTTTTACCTGGGATCCAACAAGTTCCATCGAGCCGGGTGGCAAATAATCAGCCGCTCCCCTGCTACTCCATCCGACATATTGTCGACGTCGACCTTACTGGCAAGCGAACCGCAGAAGTTGACTAGGTAAGCTAGACGTGTTCACTGGAAAGCGGGTTGGAATCGTTAGGCTAACATCCGCTTCTGTTTTCCCGCATTGCTACGCGGATGAATCCTGATGCTAATCGGATGGGAGTCTTTGCGTTTAGGAAGATATCTTCTGCATTCAGTGTAATAGGATCTGAACTACGAACCATAGCATCTGCACTAAGTTTGAATGTGGTGGCGCTAAAGATGTTAGCAATTGAGAAATAGTATTGATGGCGCTTCACATGTCATATAGGATGGCCGAGATATTTAGGGAAAATAAAGTAAAGAACGTGAGAATGAAATCTGTGTGACTTGGAGATCCGGCAGAAACATATTCATGTGAACTTTATTTATCAATTTACCTGCAATACACTCAATCTTTAAATAAAACTTGAGCACGAAGCAGGAAAACCGTGGGCAATAACGGTACGAGAAAACCCCGTTTATATTTTCCTAAAATACGTCAGAATTTATAGATTCCGGGATAATATTGTTATAAAGACCTACCAGCGTTTTAGCATGTTCGGTGTGTCTGTATAACAAGACAGTCACGGGTATAGGACTGCGATGGAACCGGACCTATGGGACACAAATGTTATAGCATGCACGTGCGTAAAAGCGACAAAATGGGCCCGGGCATCCTGCTACTGAACTCTGGTTTACAGGTAGCCACATGGTTAAGAGAGCAGCATCATGAGCTGCACTCGACTGAAAGGAGTAATGCAGTGCTACGGCTGCGAACTTCTTGTGTTTAGGCATGTATGCTGCGAAGAACTGTGCACCGTAAGCTGAACGCAGTCAATAATAACATCCAGCTCAAGGTTAATGTGAGGAAATATACTTTCTATCACGTGCCCGCACGGCACGGATAAATATAACGTATGGATGTCTAATATGTAGGCGATCGTGACGACGACTACTTCGGTCGCTTGAGTGCTTCGTGTTCTCTGTACGCTGCACCACCAGCAATCGGCGAATGACCAATGATGCACCGCATACATGGGCATACTATAAGCGCTGTAGCAAACGCAGTCCACCACATAGGCAGCTGAAATAATTAAAAATAGGCACAAATTTTATTTCGCATCCGGAGTTGGATCAGTGGCATATATCCGATGCGCTGTATTTGCGTATCTGCGTGTCATTTTTCCTCGCGCCTAAATGATACAAACAGAACTATGCCGCGTTGACATTTCCGCAATAATGCTTAATGTATCGGGCAAAAGAATGCCACTTCATTTTCTGCGCAACCTAGTACTCTTCGTGATACCAATTAGGTAAAATGAACTCACGACTCGTAACAATACATGACCTCTCTTCATTAGTAGCAATGTAGCTCTGATTGCCAATCATCATCTAGATACCCTCTCGTTGTTGCGCAATGCAAAAAGAGGAAAGCAGCCAGGAACATTCCGCGAAAGAGTTTATCCTGAACACCATGGCATGTCGAACCAATAGCTATGTGACGCCTAGCAAGGAAAACAATGTTCAAATTATATACTATTTATTACAAACATGGGAGTAAAATACAAATCTGTTCAATGCATTGCGCGTGCCTCGATCCTCCTCACATGATCATTCATGTGCTGGAGGTGCTGAGACGTCACGCAAGATTGTGCCTTTGAAGCAACTCGCGCTATGAAACATATTTTCCACTAGGTCTTGCAGAGTAAATCCTCAAGATCTCCCTGAAGCATCTCGGAACATCTTGGCCTTTTCGGATACAAGAGAGAGGTTTTGAGGTACGCTCCACTGATTGTGCTAATACCGAGATATGACCGCGACAATTTTGTTACCACGTGAGGGGGCACTGCTTTGTGACAGCAAGCGCCACTTGTTGTTAGGCAATTAATATGCTGTTGTACGTTAAATGTGCTAAGGCGTAGAATGTCTTCTTGAGGATCACCAGAGTTGGTGGTTAGTCGGTAGCAGCATTGCCAAAGACTCGTGCGATCTGAATGCGTGCAGTCAATGGTACAACTATTAGGTTAGCCGCCTGTGACGGTCGTAAAATTGCCGCCCACCCGGTGGTTGTAATTCCATAAACTCCCACATGGAGGACATCCCTTAAATATTTCCTTTCATGTAACAACCAGCAAGGATCTAAATTTAGAATGCTGCCGTAAATTCAGGCATTTTAGTGATATGATATCCATGAGTACACCTTTCGTGCATTATCTGAGGTAGTTGCATTGATAACACAATCCATCGTCAATTTCGCTTTCGCTGTTGGGTACTGCCAGTCCGCGAGCTTTGTCTGCTCCAATTCTGATACAAGGAAGTTCGCTTTAAGCTTGCGTTTTGAGAATGCACTCTCACAACTGGCAATGCCTTTTATTTCAGGTAAGAAATATGCGCAGCAAGATTTCCGGGTGATATTTCTGTACGTGGCTTGAAAGCTCAGAATGGCCACTAATTTTGTCGTCTCCTGAAGCTTTTACAAAATAGTGCAATTTTGTATCACTAAGCCGAACACTATATTTATCCTTAAGCATATTTTCCGGGGTAAACTCGCTTAAAGGTTCTCCTTCTTTAACGTTAAACGCATTGTGGACTTAAGCGATATGCTTGTTTATAAATACCACATCTTTGTGTGGTCTCACATCGCCAGTACAAGCGAAGAGACTCACCGCCTTACCTAAGTGTATATTTACTCTCTTCTGGGATCGGTAGCATACCACTGGTACAAGGGTAAGGGTTCAACACATGTCACTTGCTCTTCTGGTGCCTAGAGGCCTCAGTAGGAAATCAGTTATGAAATAGAGTTGTATTAAACCCGCTCGGACGGCCCCCTTAAAAAACTGAGCATAGTTTGAGATCTCTAGTTGATGCGGTGGCCCGCCTCCTACATTTTATTCTGTCATCATTTGACAACAGAAACAGGTCAACTTGTGGCTGTTGGCTTGATCACATCAACGTTTTCTTGTTGCCAAACCGCTGAACTCTGCCGAAAGTTTTACGAGTAGGAGGAATGCATCTCTCCGTCATCATTTTTGGGTGATAATATAGTGGATGCAGTGACATAGCATAGCAGCACCGACGGGCGCTGTCCACCCCGGGCGGCATGTGATAGAGGGCTACATTTGTAGCACGGCAGGCTGCCTAATAGTCATCGTAAATTCATCAAACGTCCTTCCATGAATAAAGTCGTAAAAACGACACATGACACTCAGCTTCTCCCATCGCAATGAAATTGGACCTTACCGTGGTGCGATGGTTTGTGTGCCTCAGCCATCCATTGAGCTATGCTGGTTGGTGCTTTTGCACCTTCATAGTCACTCTTACCAGCTTGGTCAATGTTTAAAGGCCAGAAAAACTCAGTCCCGTGGCCCCCTAAGTTGGGGGTCAGAATAAACGGCACCTTATTCAATAAAACTGACTCCCTGTAGCCCAACGCCAAACCCGCTGCCTTGAGGTCAGGTTTTTGAACCATAGGCATTGGTTGAAAAACCTAATTGTTCACCTATCTAGGCCTTGGCAAACGGACAGTATCCTACTCACGCAATACTATAAATTTCTCTTCAAACAATTTCTTGATGCACTAGCCACCGCAGTAAATAAATAAACGTGAACTATATGCTGCATCGAGCAAGGTTGATATAGGTTTGAATGCAGTGCACAAGCCTTCCCGTCCCCTTATTCCCTCTTAGCCTTTTCCCCTCATATGGCCCGTGTTAGCTTCAATGTTTTCAACCTCCGATTCTTGGCCCTCCCCAGCATGCTTTGCTAGGCATTTATATTCTAATTTCAACTCGCATGCTAACACGGAGCATTACTTCTCTCCTGCCGACAAGCCCAAGTCGAACCAAGCGGTCCCTTCCAGTTTATCGACTTCCATTTACAGCCCTCCATCCTCCCTCAGATTGGCGTGCCTCAATGTAGGCACACCGTTACAGATCGGTCAACAGACAGCACCCGCCCGAACATTAGAGACCCTCTCGGTCGATATCTGCTGCATATCGGAGACCCACCTGCAAGCCTCTAGCTCTGTACCCACTCAGCGATCCACTTCAGGTGAAGCAAGCAGTATTTCCTCATTGCGTATAGCCGGTGACGATGCAGTTTCGAGCACCGGCCAAGGTGGCGTTTGTATTGCTTTGTGTTCCCTGGATGAAGCTAGTCTGGTTGATTAGGTTCCAATCTGGAGCTGGTTGTGTGTGGTCCGATTGTCTGTCTCATTTAAAGCTTCAAAGTCGCGCGGGACTAATAGGTGTTTATTCGTCACCGCTGCTTGCGCACACATAGACGGTAACGCTGATTCGGTAAAGAACCACATCTACCTCCAACTGACCCAGCTCCTTCGCCACAGAAGAAGCACGGACAATATTGTGCTGGTGGGGGACCTGAAGGCACAAGTTGGAAAATTGTCAAGTAATGAGCTGCATCTGGGCGGTCAGCACGGTGTAAGCGCCCGTAATGATAACGGTCTGCAGTTACTGCATTTGTGCGATGATGCCCGCTTATTTCTTGCGAGCACCAACTTCCGACACAGCACCCACCGGAGGGTGACTTGGCGCCCTCCAGCCTCGAACCAGCCTTGGACGCAGATCGATCACATGGCTATCAGTTACCGCTAGACAGGCTGCATCCAAAACTGTCGCCCGGTTTGGAGCGCATGTGTGGACAGAGATCATGCGTTGTTTGTGCTGACATGCGGATGCGTTTCGGCGGATGCTCACGGCGACACTGTGAAAGAATTGACACCATCCAGCTGACAAAGCCCGCCCTTCTGAATGTGTATTGAGGTACGCTGATATGCGAGTTGAGTAAGCATTCACTGGAGAAAACTGATGGCCACTGGGCACATGTTCACCGCAACTTACTAGCAGCAGGTAACTCCCCATGTGGTGTGTCTAATAGACAACATGGATATTGGGTATCTTCGCGGTCTGTTGAACTCTCCCAGGCTTGCCGACATATCCCGGCTGGAAGCGAACACAATGAAACTCGCGAAGAGCTCCGGGCAAGGCTCCGTGCTAGTCTGAAGAGAGACCGCGAATCCTGCTGGTCTCATCGTGCGTCAGAGATGGAGGTGCTCGCTGCCATTGGCAACCATCATACGTTATTCCGGGAAACGGGCAGCAGGAGAACTGGTGTTAGTGAAACAATTTATGATGAGAGCGGAGAGCTTATCTACAATTTATCAAAACGTTTAGAGTGTTCGGCTAAGCATTTTGTAAAGCAATTTAATCGGCTAGAATTGTTAGATTCGCCAACCAGTCATCGCCCTGCTCCATGGGCTGTCCCTTTGGCTCCAGAAGTCGAACGTGAGATCGTACTGTTGAAGTTGAACAAAGCCGCGAGATCAAATGATCTAACTCCAACCCTTTTCAAATCCAGAGGCTCTCTCCTTGTTAATGATTTACAAGCATTACTAGTGAAACTGTGGGAGCAGGAGACTGTCCCAACAAATTGGAGCCGCACCGTTATTGTTCCCATCTTCAAACGTGGCTCACCTTCTGAATACGGCAACCGTAAAGGAATCAGCCTGATCTCGATCGACTTCAAATTACTCGCCTCCACAACCCTTCACAGACTGACTGGTACTCGTGAAAGCCAGATTCGTGAGGGGCAAGCCGGGATTGTCGGGGTCGTGGCTGCATCGACCACATCTGCACCTTGCGTCAAGTGTTGGTGCACCATCCCCCATATTGGCGGCCCACCGTAGTTCTGTTCCTCAACATCAAATGGACATTCTATTCCGTTCATGGCTATGCATTTGGAATTGACTACTCAGGAAAGTGGTGCCCGGGAGATATGTAAATATTATCCAAGCATTATACGCGAGCAGCGTGGGCAGAGTGAGGGAGTACGGCAAGCCGTCGCCACCCTCCAATATCACCAGCAGTGTGTGAGGCAATGATGCTTGCTCTCCTCTTTCTTCTTTAACTTTGCTATTGAAAAATTCCTGGAGATTGCATTTACAGGACATGACTTGAACGGTTTGGAGCTACTCCCAAGAGAACGGCTTCTTGGCCTGGAGTAGGCAGACTACATTGCCGTCATTTGTGACAGCACCTAAACAAGCCAAGCTGCGCTGGACAGATTAGTACTGGCTTTCAGCCGCTCCGGGCTTTGCTATGCACTATCGAACTGCAAAGCCTTCCTCCAAGATTGGCAGGGATCGCCTTCCTCGCGGACCCTTGTTGGGGATCAGTTAGAAGTCGTTCGGAAATTCAACTACCTGGGAAGTTGTATCAGCGTCCTTGGGACCGAAGACGAGATCACGGACCGTATAACAAAAGCTGGAAGTGCTTTTGATAGCCTTTGCCACCTACGGGGGCTTCGCGACATTACTCTCGCCCTGAAGGGTAGAGTGTACCATGCAGCGGTAAGTTCGACCTTACTGTACGGTTGTGAAACCTGGCACTTAAGATCGGCGGACATAAAGTGGCTAGGTACGTTCGATCATCTGTGCCTTTACAGTGAGGCTCACATATGTAGGGAACACCGCTTGAGTAACGAGCGTGTTTAACGGTTTGCTTACGGCACGGAAAAAGGAGCTGAACGGCTTGTCACCATCATTTCGCGCAATAGGCTCTGATCGCTGGGCCACGTGTTGCGCATGCCAGCCTACCGACTTCCACGACTGCGTTGTTTGCTCACCGGGGATGTAAATGGAAGAAGTGGAGTGGTGGCCAAGTGATGGCTTGGTCCAGAGGAGTGAAGATCTTCATTTCGGAGCTGGCATCGTTTGGCGCATCACGGCTCTCTGGTTGGTGTCCAAAAGACTATGAACGCGTTTGACTGGATACACTTGCTGATGTGACTAGGAGCCGACCTCAGTGGCGTTCCTGCTGTGAGTTACTTTGTCCCTCCGCATCCCCTTTAGCCTCCCCTTCATCTACGATCTCATTTCGTAGCGTAATATAATTTTACTTAGTAATTTTCTTTTTGCCTAGTAGTCGGGTGGTAGCATATCGAAACGATGTCCATCCGTTGCTTGTAGCTCAGATGGTATGCAACTGTTGTAGTTATTTTCCTTTTCTTTTATGTATTGCGGCACATTAGCTGAGGTGTTTCAACCCTCCAGCTGACGTGTATAAGGAATGAATGAATGACTCAATTTCTGATAAAATATGGAATTGGGACTATGGACGATGACATCCGTGCAACAAAAGCGATATTCAAAACAGTGACGCAGCGGGAAATTTTTGTAACGCTGATGCTGAAGAAGCGCGCAGTGTTAAAGAATTTGAATTGCGAGCATACATTTGTACGCACACACGTGGATTACTTGGGTTTTGCCATTAGGATGTTGAGATTTTTTATGAAGTTCTCACTGTTTGTCCGGCTGGGAGCTACTGTATCGCAGCATGTCAAGCATGAATTACATAAGTGGTGCTATCTGACACGAATGCAAAGCTGAGGCCGAGAAGCTAACACAAACTGTTATATTCCGGAATTTGCGAATGGCTGAGCTGAGTTTGTCAACACCGATGGTGTATTCTCCTTCAAACAAGGCCCTGTTTAGTTTCGGCTAAAGGATGTCCTCAACGGGATAGTTTAGTGCTTTGACTGGTGGAAAATATATCTACACACATGTGCAAACGAACCCAATAAATCGCTCCGCATCTCACTGCACTGAGAATGACACCTCGCACGGTGGTGAAATGTTTGCGACAAAACCGCCAAGCTGGGAGAACATATGAATAATTCTATTGATTACTCAATCATTCCTCAAATGCAGGGCGCTACTGCTCTGGCTAGTTGAATGAAAAGCAATTAAAAAATAAAGTAAATGGAACAGCAAGTGCGCGTAATTTTAGCTAGAATAATCAATAACGTCAGATTGCCCACCAAGCAAGATATGCAACTCGCTAGTCACTGAGTAGGCCTTCAGGTTAATATAGGAGGTCATAGCATGGAGGGAACTTTTCAGAATTTTAGATTTGTTGACCAACATTTGGTAATAGTTCAGCTGCGAATTAAAACCGGCAGCTTTACTTTGTCGCCAAACGTTCAGAACGAATTTGTGCTAATTTTGATTAGGCAAATGAGAAATCAAATCATAGATTAGGTCAGACGAGCAAGTATGTTAGCTAACTTTTGGTAGTACTCCAGATGATTCTCAAAAAACCAGATGAATGAACCCTTGGTAACGACAGAGGAGTCGTTTCTGAGCTTCATTCAGACCTGCACCAAAAAGGGCAGGAAAATTTTTGAACTAGCCTTGAGAGAAAATAAGATGAAAATAAGATTGACGACTTTTGGCTAGGCATTTTAAATGGCGTTGTTATAGCGCGCTAACAAATGGATGCCCAGAAACACATCTATATCATCAGCCCAAAGTATACCTTTGCGTCACGCATTAACCGGTCTCTGTATTCATGCAGATCCTGCGGCGGTTAATTCTGTCACACCTCTGGTGTAAAGTACCAGTAATAAGTACCTTTCTTTAACCAAATATCGTTTGAATGCCTTGATTAGTCGCCGATATAAATAGCAGGTGACGGTAAATACTATATAAAGTGGTCGAGCAGGTGCTGGAAATATTGTGGTGAAGAAACACTAGGAATTCGTCATTTCTGTGACGCATTCAAAATAAGAAGTAAAAAAATAAATATAAGACCAGCCGCGTCTTTAATTCTGCTCAGAGTATTGTCGTTTCCGTTTATTATATTCCCGAGCATTTAGGTACCTGTACTCAAAGAAATCAAGATCGCACACATATGGCAAAACCAATGACCTGCATCTGCAGTGAAGTTCTGTCAGGCTTACAGGGTTAAGGTTTTGCTATTTGCAGAATATAGATAAAACGGTGCGCATCGAAACTTGTAAAGCTAAAATACATTAGGCTAATACGGGGTAAGCATAAAGAAACAAATTCGACAAAAGAAACGAGCGGACAGTGAAGACTTTCCTGATAAATCGGCGGATTTATGAGGGGTTTAAAAGGGGAATTCTGTAAATCATAGACATATGGACTGATGAAATTTGCACATGTCAGCAAAATTTATGACTGCACTAATAATCCATCTAATTTCCAACGTTTAATATGCTAGCTAATAAATATGGCTGTCAGCTTAGTGAATTCAGGCAAAGAAATAGGAAAAAAGAATTCCCTTGCTAGAGATACAAATTTGCACTATTTTGTAAAAACTTCAGGAGACGACAAAAGTATTGGCAATTCTGAGCTTTCAAGCCACATACAGAAATATCACATTGGGAATTTTGCTGCGATTTATTTTAACTGAAATGACAAGCATTGCCAGTTATGAGAGCGCATTCTTACCTAGCAAGCTAAAAACAAACTACCTTCCATTATCATTGCAGCGGCCAAACTCACCGACTGGCAATTCCCAATACAGAGGGCGAACTTGACAATGCATAATGTTAGAAATGCAACCGCCCTAATAATGCACGAATTCTGTACTCATGAGTATTATATCAACAAATGTGTCTGAATTTACGTCAGCACTCCCAATTTAGATCCTTGCTTGTTGGTACATGAAACGAAATCTGTAAGTGTTGTCTTTCATTGTAAGAGTTTATAGAACGTTGGTGGGCGGCCATTACACGACCGTCACTGGCGGCTAACTTAATAGCTGTACCACTGACTGCAAGCATTCAAATCGTACGAGTCTTGGACAAATGCTCCTAGCCACTAACCACCAACTCTGGTGATCTTCAGGAAGATATTCTGCCGCCTTAGCCCGTTTTAATTGCATCAGCGTATTACTTGCCTAACAATAAGTGTCGTCTGCTGTAACAGAGCAGCGCCCACTCACAGGGTAACAAAATTGTCGCAGTCATATTTCTGTATTAGCACAGTCAGTGGAGCGTTCCTTAAAACTCTATCTTGTATCCAAAAAAGCAAAAATGTGCCGAGTTGCTTCAGGTAGATCTTGGGGATTTACTCTGCAAGAACAAGCGGAGGATGTGTTTCATGGCGCGCATTGTGTTAGAGGCACAAGCCCACTTAAGGTCACCGCAGTGCCAATACATGATTATTCGTGTTAGCAGTATTAAGGCTGGCGCAATTCGTTGTACAGATTTGTAAATTACACTCATTTTGTGCTAAATGTGGATATGATTAAAACTGGCGTTTCCCTAGCTATGCAGCACATAGCCATTGGTTCAACATGTGATGGTGTTCAGGCTAAACGCTTTCGCCTAAAGTTCCTGGCTGTTTTCCCTTGTGACATTGCGAGACAACCAGAGGGCATCTGGATGATACTTAGCAAGCATGACTACATTGATGATAATGCTGAGAGGTCATGCGTTGTGAAGAGTCGCGAGTTTAACTTACGTACTTGGTATAATGAAGAAGACTACTTAGGCGGTAAGCGGCATTCTGTTGCCCGTTATATTAAGCATTATTGTGGAAGTGTCGACGTTGCATAGTGCCGTGGGTGGCATATCGGCGCGGGGAAAGAAGCCCTGCGTGATATGATAATACAGCACATCTGATGTGTGCCACTGATCTATCTTCGGATGCGAAAGAGAAGTTTGTGCCTATTGTGAAGTATTTCAGATGCTTTTTTGTTAGACCGCTTCTACTACAAAACCTATATTGTGCCCATGTATGCAGTGCATCTTAGGTCATTCGCTAAGCGCTAGTGGTTCAACGTGCAAGGAACACGAAGCACTCTATTGCCCAAGGTAGTCTTCATCGGGATTGCCTACACATTAAACATCAACACATCACCCTTATCCCTGCATTGCAGAGACGTGGTGGCAAGTGCAGTGCCTCACATTTACCTTGGGTTTGATGTTATTAGTGACTGCGTTCGGCTTACTTTGCACTGCTATTTCGTAACATACATGCCTTAAAGCAAGAATGTCGCACTCCTAGCGCTACGTTAGTCCTATCAATCGAGTGCAGTCCATGCTGCTTCTCTCTTACCTATGTGGCCACCTGTTAACCCAGAGTTCAGTGGTAGAATGCGCAAGCCCATTCTGTTGGTTTTGCTCACCTGCACGCCAGAACGTTTGTGCGGCACAACTCCGTATATTTGACAGTCATATACGCGTGACTGTACTTTTATATACCAATACACCCAACCTGCTGAATCGCTGGTAGTTTATAACAACATTTTCCTCCTACAACCGCCGTGCTCTGTTGTTTCTATTCATACGTATGTTGAGGATTTCATCTACGATTTAGGTTCTGGTGTTTCCCAGCTTCTTTTAAATGTTTAGCTTGGCTAGCTAGTTATAGCCAAATAATCGAATGCAAAATTCCATGCAAATATCTTTGCTAGAGCGCTAGTTAATGCTATTATTTGTTAGTACATTTACTACTTAATTGTACACCTTTACCGCCATCTTACGGAACGTTTCAAGCGTTATCTATTTAGCTCGTTATTTGCATTGCAGTACCATCTGTTATTATGGACCACGTGTTTGCAAGCCGTTAGATAGGGAATTTGTTTCGCCGACCTCGTGCAGCTTTGCGATTTTCTGGTCCAACTACTATGGGAAGGGAACAGCAAGTAGGTGTACTGAGTTTATCATAACTGTAAGCAACGCCTGCTGTAACGAAGCAGTCCTCACTCTTCTTGTAACAAAATTGCCGCAGCCGTATTCCGACACTAGCCTAGCCAAAAGTCGGTCTATCTATCACCTAAGACGTCCACCTACCCACCTGTATTTTAGTGGTGAATGTTCTTCGGTAGCTTTACCCGCAAGCCTGTCATAAAGCTCTGGCGCCACCGTTTCCGATCATTCGCAGCCATGCACTTGGAATCCGGACAAAGTCCCGATCGTTGGTACATCGTACCAAACTTTGGGATGCACCATTGCCACATTAGCGATAAGATCACTGATAGGGTGTCGCATTATCGCGTACGCATTCACCACTGTTGACGTTCGCAAGGCATACCTAACTGTCCACTTACTCTTAGTGAACTCTACACCGGTCGCACCACGTGTTTGAAAAAACATGTGCCCTTAAGCTGCGGGCGAGTAAGTTTGGTGTAGGCACACGTTGCCAAATGGAGGCCAGGACGCCCACACGTCTCCACCGAATACCACCAACTCATACATCTTAGCAAGGGTTATTATGTCAACCGTCATTTGCTGATTTGGGATAGCTCAATTCCAAGGCGGCGGAAACATACCGAATGCAATTCAAATGCGTTAAAGACAGCCTTTACAGTGCATATGGTTGAAGATCCATAACTTATGAAGCAAATCAGTTGCACTATGATTGCCAACAATTGGGATATAGTGCAGATCTGATCGTTTTTATACTTATCTGTTTTTCACCTTGTTTCTGTTTGTTGGTATTGGGTGTTTGGAGTCACATGCGTTCGCTAACTTGAAGGACGAGTTTTTACGGGTCCTTTTTGCTGGTTCATAGCCGCTTAAGCTCGAATATTAAATTAATCACCGTTTCCTTTTAAAACTTTACCAAACAGCTGACGCAGAATAGACTAGCACGACAGGTATCACTGTTTACAAATGCCACACTTGCAAGTGGTTACATAAAGCAGTAATTTAGGAAACATCTTCCCTCGATCAGTAATTCCAAACAATCCGTCTTTCACTATTTTAGGTACGCAACTGTCTCGGTAATGAACGCTTGTCAAGTTAAGTGGCCTAGGAGCGAGGGAAAAATTACGTAGCTATTGAAAATTTAGTTACACAAGTGAATATATCTACTGCTTCTGTTCTATGTCAACCTCTACCGGTAATAAACGAGGAGCATCCGGTGAACACGCGTAACCGTTTAACAGGTTATGGTAACTAAAGTTAATGAAGTGTTAAACTTCGCATTTATATTGTTTCCAACTCCTGCTAACAATTAAAGCAAGTGAATCTTGACTTCTTCTCAGGTTAGGATTAAAATATTGGTTTAGTCATTCCAGTTCTTATCATTCTTGGTTAAAACCAGGGTAAGATTCTTCTAAAAAACTAGTTATCATTGAAATAAATACCCAAGATTGCTAGTCAATTAGCATTCCCATGCAGCTAACGCTAGTTCATTAGCTTGGGCTGATCACCAGGCCTAGTTTAGCCACTGTATTGCACTTGTACCTAAAGTCAACCGGCTTTTTGGCTTTGTAGGTTTGAAAAGCGACTATTTAAAAGTCAGCAGAATGACTTTAGTCTAAGTATACCTTAAGTGTAGCATGGCAACCAGAAGCTATACAAGAGAGCCAAGCGGGCACCAATTACAGTGGATGCAACCATTACTCTACCATTAACATAAACACTACAACATTTCCACCATTTTGCTTGGTAATACATAAATGTCCTTTTTTTCTGAAAATTGGATCTGACAACACGTATTGTGTAACAGTTTCGGTAAGATAACTATTACATACCAACGACTGTGTTTTTTACTATTCTGCTAATCTTATTACGGTTGTTGTTATAGCTACAGATTTTCGGATAATGCAAGGAATTCTTTCACTCCTAAGAAATCCTAACTGTGCTACATTGTGCAACATTTTTTAAGCATTAAGTCAATTTATTTTCCGAGGTATATCATTACCAAGACTGCATTCAGACAGGTAGTATGTTATATTTAGCTAAATAATACCTGACAATTTACAAGAAATTAGCAGTTCATTGTGAAGAGCATGCTAAGTTGTTTTGCTTCATCCACGCTCAGCTGCGTCGGAAATCTTGGTAACCTGCGCTACCTTCCAGTACACCACTCTGTTACCGAGTCCCATCAATAACGATGATACTATTTCACACAAGGTTATTTAAATGAGGCAACCAGCAGTAGGCCAACTTAATGCTAATTCCGCGCCGGCGTTGTAACGTTGGTGTTTTGTTGGAACACGAAAAATATGGGACAATACTTTGGGTAAAACGCTGATAATACACCTAAATATATTCGATAGAAAACAAGTACACAACCACACATTTGCTTAGCTCAGCGCTGGCAATTCTCCGGAGCTTTTGCATGTTTTATTGCTATGTGAATGTTTGGTGCAAATTATTGGGTGAAAAGTATATGCTCCACCTACCAGCAAGACCTGGTTTGTATGCCGCCAATTAACAGTTACGCTGTAAAAACTTTGGACCAAACAAACTGCCTTTATTTTTTACACAAAAGTTATGCTTCGTATTAAGTTAATTTTTACAGTGAATGCAGGCATTTCTTTCCGCGCCATTTAAAACAAGCTATAACTAAGTAAAAATGCAGTAACCAAACCGATAACAAAATTGTCATTAATGTTAATGCTGGATAAGTTAATAAGCCTTTCCATTATAACCGAGAAAATATAAATGACATTCGTAAAGTGTGGTAACACACGTACCGAAAGTTTTGCCCCAAACCGGGAACACGAAGCACGCTAAACTGAAGAGACAAACAAGTATGGTCTGTAGATTTAACCTAACTGCTGATAAGCTAATATTTATAATCCGCATTGGCACCAAATTAGCATTGATGAATATGTAATTAAGTGAACTGTACAAAGTTCTAATTTGGTTAATCTTTTGACACAGAATGCCGGTTGTATGTAAAAGCTTTTCAGAGCACAACGCTGGAAGTAAAAACCTAGGAATTCAACTGCCAAGACAATCTCAAAATAAACTTTGTATGGATAATGCTTACGTTTGACAATGCTTAACACATATTATTTACAGTCGTCTGAAAAATAGGTTAATATTTTAATATTCGTTTAGGACACACATTATAAACGCAACTTTCTAGCACAGCGAATTAGTGGCCATCAGTTAACTTTTCCGAAAATTACTCCATTTCCTTGTTTAAAAGTTACGGCTTATGAATATTTAGTTCCCGTTTGTCAGCTCTTAGCATTAATAGGAATGAACTATGCAAATCCTTGGTGTACACTCACGCTAGGACCTAAAGTCTATTAAGTGCATGAATAGGCTTTACCAAAACAACCTTCGTATGTTTTGGGCGCTCAGCGCAGATTCAACACTTTGTCCAAAGAGATTGCCACGCGCCTCTTCCTCCAAATAATACGACCAATGCTAGAGAATGACTTCCCGCGTATTGCCTCCTCAACCGTAGCGTGGTAGAAGTGATTGAGCGAGTGCAGCATGAAGCCACCAGGCTGATTCCCAACGTACGCGGTGTACCATAAGATGACCGATGTAAGAAACCAAGACTGTACACCCCAGCTTATCGTCGAAAGTGGATTGACATCGTCAGGACCCACCGAATATTATATCTGGGAGACTACATCATATTGAGACCGCTGCTTCATTTGCGCACACCAAACAGCACATGAGATCACCGGTACAAGCTTGTTGTACCAGATTTGAAGTGGGTCTCACCAACTACGTTTCCAGCGCAGAATGGTGAATGTATGGAACAATCTGCCGCAGCATGTAGTTGAGGCAAAGTCGGTGTCGTAATTTAAGAAGCTCCTGGACAAACAATGCCGACGCAAAATATATTAAGCACAACAAAGCATAACTGGCCTTTGTCCCTGAGTGATATTAGCTGCAGCTATACACAGCAAACTTCACTTGTTGCTTCTAACCAGTAATCAGTAATCAACTACACAAACGGACTGCTATGCAATTCTCAGTTTACGTTCGTAGCATGTTTCAGTTTAACATTTTACAATCACGTGCACTGAACACGCCTCGGGTGTAGTAGAATACGTGGCCTATGCCAAATAATCAGGTTGCTTTATCCATAAGAACAAGTTACCTAGCTTCCAGCTAGGTACTAGGCAGCGTCGACCTCCCTGTTATCTTCAACACGTTCGACCTAAGTGTCGGCCGTTCCTCGAGCTTCATTCATGTGACAATTAATTATACGTTGTAACAATGGTTGCTCGTTTGTTGTGGTTAATACGGTGCACTTTCGTAGTCCTATCTTCAGGCAGTTTTGTGAACAATATTATTCATTTACTTAAAACCACTTCTAAATTACTAAATCCAAATTTACCGTTCTACCTCTGCCGCACACATTATAGCTTAGGAGGACCTTGTGAATGTGAACTAGGTTGGTAGATCGGTTAAAAGAGCAAACGAACCACGAACTTCCATTAAGTTTGATTTAGAATGCCATGCGCTAAAAAGCGCTTCACAGTGACCTGGCCCTCACTGTACTGTATCGGAATATTTTGGATAAGAGTTGAGTTTGTAATTTACCCGGACAGGTCATCGCATAAAGCAACAAACTGCAGGTTCTCACGTGCGCATAGAGCAGTTCTTTTATCACGTAACGTTATCGATTCTACCAAATGTATGCCATAAATCCGCTGCCAGGTTACCTGTCCACCAGTTTGACGCACTTACGAAAAACATGTTACAATTTACTTTCTTTGAGGAGATAAATGATCCAAAGTTGCAAATATTTAATTGTTTTACTTGAATAATTAATGTTCAATGGTATTCACCCAATTTCCATCCACTTTGGCTTCGGTCCCACTGATCGCAGCGAGTACGGTTCACTTCAATGTGACGCGCAGTCCACCTTGAGACTGCACGTCGCAATCCAACTACGCAACGTGTGGTCCAAAATTGACCAAAAAATGAGTATTCCCCATCTTCTAATGAACCATCATTGCCTTCCGTCTTATCAATTTGGTGTGTTAACATCACATGACCAATAGAGCGTAAAATGGGTGTTCAAAATACGTGGCAAATATAGGTAACCACAGTGTTTCTCGTGCGTTAAAATTAAGATTCACCAAGAATACTAAGAACTCTATATTTATCGTTATAAAAACCTGCCTGCCGTTCTAGTCCTTCTCGAAATGGGACCCAACGTAAAAAATAAAACAAAATGGAACAATCGTTTTAACTGTGGAACAGCCAAACCATGGTAACTACCGCAGAATAGTACGTATAAAGCAATCCATTAATTATTGACATCAGAACACATGAAATACAACCTACTGTAAAAAGTTGGTTTGTTTGACATATAATTTGCATGCTCCATTTCGTCCCCCGGTAAAGGCTGGCGCACCACTTAACACATATAGTAAAAAGCTTCTTTCTATCTTTATACGTTGGTAGAATTATATTCCTAAATATCAGCTGACCCATACAATTAAGCCCGCTTAATATGTTACATGGATCTGGAATGTGTTCTCCTTTGTATCACTGATAACGAATCCAAAAGAATAATCTGAATGCTTGGAAAATGGGTGTTGTAAAATAGAACTTGTATCAAATTTATTGTTACGGTAGACTGCGTGCTCTTTTCGTGACATATATTAAAGTGCACACCTGTATGCCTGTTGAAGTGTTTTGCTTATTGCAGTCACTTAATAAAAATCAGATAAACAACTTGATTTTTTTGGCTAAATATTCGGCAAACCACTAAAATTGTCAACATACATTGTTCCTCAAACCGATTCCTTATTTTTGACAATAAACTGAAGAGCAGTTGTAAAGTGTAAATCCTATGTGCTGTATCTATCAACTGACTGTTACATTATAAACCAGGAACTGTCAAATTGATTGTTCAACATGCATGTACGAAAGTATAGTAGTGCGGTTTGGTACACTTTATGATAAGGTTGCAAAATTGAATTCGTTTAAATTGAATTCGTTTTGAATACAGTAACATAGCACCATATATATGCATGCATGCTCGTTTCTAGTATTCCAACCTTCGTAAAATATATTAATCATAATGGGCGTATATTCCATTCGCAACTTAATAGTTAACTTCTATCTCTACTGGAATCTTACCGTTTAAGTTCTAGCAGACGCAAATTTCTGTTCACATTACCACAACAGCGACGTCGGCTTCCCTCTTTTCAGAAAGCAAGCTTTTTTTATTACTACCTATGCTTTCTTTTCCTCGCTGTTTGTTTCCATTTCTTCTTTTATTGAACAGATAACTCTCTGTTTTCGGGCCTGATCTAGTCCCAGCAGAGCACTGTTCTTCTACCTGACTGTGTCCTGACACCCGAGACATAAATGGCCAAGGCTCTGCAGACCCAACCGTCTGCTCACCATATCGAATTCTTTGTTCGATTTGTTGACCGTGTAATTATGTAGAAAGTTGCATCTCGAACTCTTCGACTTTCACTGGCATCAACGTCATCATGCACGTCAGCTGGATATGGGAACACCTTAGCTACTGTGAGGCAATACATAGAAAAAAGAAGAAAAAGCAACTGGTGCAAGCCGGCTGAGTTACTGCTAACGGATGGGCATCGTTCCGGTAAGCTACCAGCCGGTTATTTTGCATCAGAAAAATTACTATGCAGATTTATATAAGGCTAAATAGTGAGATAGTGGTTGGAGGGAAGGCTAAGAGAGATGGGGTGGGACAAAAATCTCACAGCAAGATAGGCTACTGAGGTCTGCTCCTAGCCATATCAGCAAGTTTGTCCAACCAAACGTGTTCATGGTCTTTCGGACCCCAACCAGGAGGCCGAGGTTCTTCAACCGATACCAACTCAGAAGTGACAGCCTTTATTCCTTTCGACCAAGTCATCGCTTGACCACCCCACCCTTCTATCATCTACATATCCGGCGCGCAAACAACATGTCGCTGGATTAGGTGGGCTGGCATGCGTAACACGTAGCCGAGCCATCAGCGCCTGATGCGTGCAACGACGGTGCTGAGCAGTACAGTTTTTTTCCTGTGCCATAAAAAAGGCGTCGAACACGCTCGCTGCTCACGCGGTGTTCCCCCCCAGGTGTGCGCAATATTGTGAAGGCACCGGTGGTCGAACGTAACTAGCCTCTTCAGGTCAGATGCTTAAAGGGGCAAGGTTTTACAACCGTACGGTAGGATCCAACCTACCGCTGCACTGTAAACTCTACCCTTAAAGGTAAGAGTGATGTCGCGCCGCCGCCATACGTAGCGAATTTTAGCAAAAGCGCCCCGAGCTTTTGCTATACGATTCGTGATCTGGTCTTCAATCTCACGGGTGCTGATACAACTTCCCAGATAGGTGAAATTTTGGACGACTTCTAGCTAATCCCCACCAACGGTCAGCGGAGGTGGCGGTCCCTGCTAATCTTGGAAGAACGCCTTGTACTTTGAGGGTGCGAAGCAAAGCCCGAATTGTCAGATAGCTAGTGCTCACCTGTATAGTGCCGATTGGCACGTATTGAAGCTGTCACAGATTAGGGTAGTATCATCGGCATACTCTAAGTCAAGAAGTTGTTCTCCTGGGAGCACATCCAAACCTTCTAATTCGTGTCCTGTAAACGCAATTTTCAAGACTTCGTCATTAGAAAAGTTAGAGAGGAAAGGTGACAGCGTGCCTCCTTGTCTCACATCGCTGGAGATATTAAAGTGCGACGACAACTTGTCGTAAGCCCTCACTCTGTCCGAGCTACGAGCGTATAATGCTCGGATAATATTAACTTATTTCACAGATACACATTTCCTGAGTAGGCAGTCCCAAATTGCATGTCTATCCACCAAATCTAATGCACCTTTGTTATCGAGGAACACAACTACGGTGGTCTGCCAATATATGTGACGGTGCTCCAACAACTGACGCAAGGCTAAGGTGTGGTCGATGCAGCCACGACCTCGACGAAACCCGGATTGATCTTAACGAATCTCGCGTTCACGAGTGCCAGCCAGTCTGTGTAGGATGACAGAGGCAAGCAATTTGGAGGCGATGGAGATCAGATTGATTCCTCTATGGCTGACGCATTCCGATCGTGAGCCCCCATTGGGAATTGGGACTATAACAGATCAGCACCACTCTCCTGCTCTCACGGTTTGAGTAGTAACTCGTGTAAATTATTCACAAGCGCAGGTCCCCTGAATTTGAAGATGGCTGGAGGAAGCTCATCAGGTTCTGCGGCTTTATTTAACTTAAAGAGTTTGACCTCACGTTTGACTTCTGAGCGAGAGGTGGATCCAAATGGACAGCCCAGGGCGCGGTGCGATCAGTAGCCGGCGAATAAGCTAAGAATTCCGACCGAATAAATTGCCTCTTAAAGTGCTCAGCCCAAATCTCCAAGCGCTTTAACAAGTTGTGTATAGGCTGTCTACTCTTGTCACGTATATTTTCACTAACACTAGGTCTTCTGATGCCCGATTCCCTAGCAGCCGGAATAATTTACGACGGTTACCAAGGGCAGCGTCCATTTACATCTCTGATGCACGATGAGATAATCAGGGTTCGTGGTCTCTTTTCATGCTAGCACGGTGTTTTGCACTGAGCTTTTTGGGCGTTTCATTGTGTTCGCCTTCGACCGGAATATGCCGGCGAGCATCTATAAGTTCCAAAGAATGTGAAGAGACCGATTGTCTAGTTTGGCGATTAGACATAAAACATGAAGATTTTCCCGCTGCTAGTAAGGTCTGGTGAATAAGAGACCAGTGCGCTTCGATTACATCCAGTGTGTGTTTATCCAACTCGCACGACAGCGTACTATTAAAGGCATGCAGACGAGCTGAACTCGCCAGTTGGCTGGTGTCCTTGCGCTCACAACATCTTCGTGGGCGTCCACCAAAGCGCATCCGCAGGCCAGCACATACAGGTGCATGGTCAATGTCCACACCTGTGCTCTAAATCAAGCCACAGTTCTGGACGCAGCATCTCCATCGGTAACTTATCACAATGTGATCGATTTTCGTTCATAGCTGGCTCGAGGCTGGTGGGCGCCAAGTCACACTCCGGCGAGTGTTGTGTCGGAAATTAGGGCTTGCAAGAAATAAGTGAGCATCCTCGCACAAATGAGGTAACCGCTCACCGTCATCAGTACTGGAGTGTACACCATGTTGGCCGCCCAGTTGCAGCCCATCAGTGGATAATTTCCCAAGTTAAGCGTTCAGATCCCAGGCGAGCACTACAGTGTCCGCTCGCTATTCTTATTCCCACGTTCGTTGAGCAGCGTAACTGCAACGCACCGAATTATCTACTGACGGCTCAACGGCTTCTAGCTCACTGACCTATCCCAGGCTTCTTTGCTAAAAATAAAATAGGCTCTGCTAAACTGCTGCTTTGAAACTCTCACCTTAAAAGCATTGCTGACCATGTGCACACTTATTATTATCCGTTTCCGCCCTAATCTATCTAAATTTTCCGATGCACTATGTCATTTTCCTAAAGAAATTATATGACTTATACTTAATACTCCGAAATTCTGGTCGCGTCTGAATAGTCATCCGCTTTCTGTGAATTGGAACCTTATGGAGCAAGCTTTGGCAGACCCAAGGCCCTGTTTACGTTGCCTCAGGAATATCAGCGGCTTTCGACTTTTCATCAGTAAGGCCTTTTCATCCCCGCCCTATTATTTCCGCCCCGCGCTTTCAGTTACCATTTCTTCTTCTATTGACCCGATTTCTTTTTATTAGCTATGACCTAGCCACAGCTGATCAGCCTTCTGCTCCGCGACTGCGTTCTACCACCCAGGAATTAGAAGACCGCAGCTCTGCAGAACCAAAATTCCTTTTCCCCATCTTCAACGCATTGGTCGAGTTGTTGACCCTGTATAACTATAGGCACTTCTAACACCAACTCTTTCACTTAGATAAAACCTCGAGTGAATCGTCTATGCTTGCTGATCGCTCTCAGGCTTTGGAAAATTAAAGGATCTAGTCTATGCTGACAAATCACTTTGAAACTCTCTTTTTTGAGCATTGCTAGTCTTGTTCACCCTTATTAATATATGCTCTTTCCGCCGTAACTTGTTCACTTATGCTGACGCGCACTGCTAGTACTTCCACCTTATATGCACTACTAAAACTTAATTAGCGTCTATTTTTGTCCTCTAAGCAACCTACGACTTTTGACCTCTTTTTGACTTCTGAGACACTAATGTTATTTGTTCCTTATGTCTAACACACCGTTCACCTTACTTCAATATGTTCTCCTAGCTGAATCACCGTATTTTTTACTCAGCGATGCGTTGGCAACTTTCCTCTCGGTCACCTTTACTCACCGCACGCCCTAACCATAACTGCTCTTATTATTCCTAAACTCCCACCATTTGCATTTTTGACCTACGGATTAGGCTCCAGTACTTCAGATTGCCGCAGGGCTTTTGTTCCTCATTTAGAATTCTGCTTAAACATCAATACTCAGCGCCATTTGAAGACAGCCTACCTGTATGGGCCTGCCTCTAACGTTTTACAACCCTACCTATCTCGGACTATCTAGCTTTATGGCAACACACCGCTGTCACCCCTATTGAAGAAGCCAGCTCGTAGACAAACCACCTATGCCTCGAGCGAAATGACTTACTAGGCTACGCTGGTCGTCCTCTCTATTCGACTACACAACCATAACTGCTATTTTCCAATCCGCAACCAATATACGTTGACTCCATCGTGACTGTTGCACTCCCAGTCATATAAGACTTCTGTCCCGATAATTGGCGATAATAGCAGCTTCCTGGCTGTGAAGCACTTGGTTTAACACACTTTGATATACTTCCAAACGGCTGTTCATTTTTAACGCTTCTTACCACAACAATTTTTCCTACGGTAATGTGTTAGTGTCCGCCTTCCGCTGACGTCCTCCGATCCCAACTATTTAGGGTTGTAGAGTAATGGTTTGCTGTCACCATCTTTAAAGTTTATGTTCGTGTTATATCTAAGGAAAAAATGGAACAATGGAACAATGGTTTATTACGGGCAAAAAAGCATCGCTTAACAAGTCCCGTGGGATGGAAATTATTGCGAAACTCAACTGCATAATAAAGTGAAAAGCTTTGTGATGGACTGACCATAGACTTATATGGAATAGCGGAGATGTTCGTGTATTAAGCGTATAAATCCATCAACCCATTGGTTAAGCGTTTGGCGAGACACCGTTTGATTGCGTTTTGTAGCTCCTGCCTAACAGGTCATAAACTGAAATGTAAGTAAGACAGTGCATGGTCAACACGTTTTTTAATATTGCCAGATGGGAGCAGAGACGACAAAATTAGGCAGGGCGTTTCAAGGCTGGCACACGCGGAGGGAAAAAATTTTCTGCGGCATTCAAGCCGGCTATAATGACTTGTCAGTTTCAGAGGGTGGCCTCTTAGTTTAGGGTTGTGGTTCAATTCCAGCAGTGGACGGCAGATGTGGTTTGGGTTCTTCCGAATCTGGTAAACCATTATGAGATCCCCGCAAAAGCCGATATCGACTGCTGTAGATTCTAAGAGCTTTCAGTCTAAGTTGATAGGGCAGATGAAAGGGGCCCCTGACGTTCTTGGTTGCCCGTTGTTGAGAAGTCTCGAGAGCAACAAGATCCTGTTTCTGCCACGGCTGCCACACCTGAATAGCATATTCCACGTGAGGTCGCACGTAGGCGTTAAGTATTTGGGGAAATATTGATGGTTCAAACCGACCGGGGGCTCGGCGGAAAAGCCAGAATTGTTGATTGCCGGTTCTCCTCGCTATCTCTGCTTGTTTGAACACCCGAGATCTTCCTGCACCAATACACCCAGGTCACGCTCCTGAGAAGCCTTCGCCAAGGTGTGGTCTCCAATCTTGTAAGCGCCCACCGGCCGGTAAAGCAGATGCATCACTTTGCACTTAGCCATGTTCAATTGAAGCTTGTTCTTCGTTTACCATTCGTAAATGCAATCTAGGTCATGTTGGAGCAGATCCTGATCTACCTTGTTACTAATCGCCCGCCATATCTTGACGTCCTCGGTGAAAAGCAGGAAGTTTGAGGAGATGACTCTTGCCAGGTCGTTGATAAACACCAGGGATAAACGTGGTCCCAGCACTGAGCCTTGTGGGACACAACATTCCACCTCAATTGGGTTAGAAAGTGATCCCCTAACACGTACTTGAAGCTCTTCTTGGTAAAGGAAGTTGCCAATCCAACCGAGTACAGGATCTCCGATTCCGTAACTTTGTAGTCTTTGAAGTAGGATGCGGTGTTCAAGGCAGTCGAAAGCTTTCGAGAAGTCTAGATAGATGACTTCGACTCCAAACCCATCGTCGGCCACTTCCGTCCAACTACCTCGTGCAATAAGTAGGTTGGTGGTGCACGACCGGTGTTGACGGAAGACATGCTGTTCCGGTACCAAAATGTTGCACTTTTCCAGGTAGTCCATTAAACCCTCAGCGACGACTGCTTCCATCACCTTCGCAAACACAGCGAGGAGAGTCACTGGACGATATTTTGCAGGATCGGAACGGCTACCGCCTTTAATAATAGGGGTTATAATGCCACACTTCCACATAGTGGGGACTTGTTGTTCATCAAAGCACCGTTGAAAGAACTGTGACAGTGGTTCAGCTAGCTTGGTAGCCGTAGCCTTCAGTGCCTTCGGGCGGATGTTGTCTGCTCCTGGAGAACTATGCTCACGCAGTGAGAGTAACTTCCTTAGCACAATTGATGGGTTGAAAATAACATTTGTAAACAAAGGTGTCGGTAATGAGCTTGATATTATGGGACAGGAAGATGTTGCGATTTCAAAAATCTGGGCGTATTGCAGCCGCAGGACGTTAGCTGCTTCTTCAGCACTTTGTACTCTACCGCCTGTCGTGAATAGTGGGGTATTCCATGCGTCACTTTACGAAGTTTATTGATATGCTTATACTGCAGTTTGTTGTTTGCCATGAACTTTTTTGTTAGGCACTGTTGATAACTTAATTTGTCCTCACGGAAAAGTGCAGTGCAATGGTTGCGATGGGTCAGGAAATTTCCCCAAGTCTCTGAGCCGGGGTTAAGCTTGTAGGCACGCTATGCTGCATCCCTTATCGCCATGCATTTGCGAGTCCTACTCCTCATAAGTAAGAGCATTTGCGCGGGACGAAGGTGTTTGGTCTCTGATGCTTTGTTGACGATGTCGCTGATTTTATTAACGAACTCTGCCCAAACGTTGTCAAGGGGACTTTTGTTTAGAAACCCTCAAGCAGCTGCGTCGGCGAGTTCTTTCAATACGTGGTAGCGTGTGATTGTATGAGTTAGTTCCGTGTGTTCAGCTGGATACTCTGCATAACATACATAGTCAAAAGTTATTACTACATGGTCACTGAGACCTAATGGACTATCTATCAATAACTTGTCAATCATGAGCTCTTCATCTGCGAGCACAAGGTCCAATATGAACGGTTTGTTTGCTGTCCTGAATCTAGTGGGCGTGGTGAAATGATTGTACAAAGGAATACTGGCGATCGGTTCATGTAAGTCTACTTTGAACTGCTCACTGGACGATGCCGAAACCTCCAGATGGTGTAAATTGAAGTCCCCGGAGATGAGAATGTGACTGTACCTAGTGCGTGTTACTCTGTTTATGCCACGGATCAAGCAGGAATCCATTTCCGGAGTGGACGTTGGGGGCGGTAAACGATAGCTATGAGACATGTGTCGTTGTGTCTCGGTCGGAGACGGCATCAGAGTGAGTCGGTAACGTGTGTTTCCAGGTCCTCAACTATTGCACATTGTAGATCGCCGCGGTAGCAGAGTAGGACCCCACCTCCCCTGCTTAGGCGGTCGTTCCGGATGAGTGACTTTCCGGCTATCTCAACATCAGCATCCGTCACCTCTTGATGTAACCAAGTTTCTGCAATAGAAATTAGGTCCCAAGCATTCGCAACATGACGTAGTCGAAGTTGGTTAATTGTACTGAGAAGCCCTTGGGCGTTAGTGTACATACATGAAAGTTTCTCAGATTTAATCAATGTTTCAGAAGTTGTACAACTCATACGTGAACTTTCGCCAACCTTTGAGTGGCCGGCGACTGGATGGATGGGTGAAGCAGATGAGTTTACGCCGACCATTAAAGGGTCGGCGACTACTCGTTTTTTGGATGGGTTGCATACTCTCGAGAAGTATTTGATATATAAGAAGGTATCAGATGCTCTGAATCCCGGGGTTTGCTCGTGCTCTGCTCTGCCCCTCCGGATAGTATGGCTGCTCTTGAAACCGTCCCCGAATCGGGTCCTGCAGCTGGTGGTTTCACTAAGAGTTGTGCCTCTACTGAATTGTCAATACAAGGTGTTGGTTTTCTTGCTGCTTTCAGACAAAGTTCTGTTGGCAATCTGCAACGGAATTTAATCCAGTTCGCTAGTAGGATTTGTGCCATTTGTTCTGACTGTAACGCAAGTTTTAAGAGCCCAGGACCGCATCCTTTATAGTTTGGTTATACGGGGATCCTTGTCAACGAGGTGACCACCACATTTTCGAGAGAAAGAACCTCCCGGATGCAGTGCCATTGCTCCCGGTCATGCGTCTGGGCATCGTCGGAAGAGGAGTCAGTAAGCTCAGGAACACCGTGAGCACTCACTGTTTTCTTATCTTAACTTTTTCTGTACCTATCATTGTTAGCAGGATCCATGAACGTTCTTCCCACGGGATTTCGGGTAGTATGCGCACTCCACCTGAGTCGTTGCGGTGACGACTAGCAGACAGCAGAACGGCCCCAGTCTCGACCGTCGAGTTTAGTGTTACCCGAAGTAACCGGGGTTCGCCGTAGTGCAACGCGTTTGGGTGGCGCGAGATTCTTTTTAATGTCGTGGGATTAGCATGGACTCCGATCGACGTACAGATGGAACCCCACTGATAGCGATCGTCCGTCAACTTACCCTTAATTGTATTGGATTTGGATTCGGGGACATTTGTGCATACAATGTTTAGGGCACCATGGTTGCGCCTGGTGGCTACTGGTTTTGGATTTGGAGGCTTAGTGTCTGGTGTTTTTGTTGAATTTGTGAACGGCATTGGTGTGTGCCATCCGTGCTGCGGCAGTTTTGTTTTCACTAGTTCGGGCACAAAGGTTATCGGTACTCTTTCCCGTGTTTGCTTGGCGGCAACCGATGCGTACGTCGCCGGGTTGTTCACCATTGCTAGTTGACTGTAGCTTACAGTCTCGAGTGTAGTGAACAGACTACCAGGTGCAGCACACAGTACAGAAGTTGAGGCAGGCGCGCGGTAGGCACTGTTCTCAATTAGAGCAGGGAGAAAGAATGGAGTTAATACTGCTGGAGGCTGTCGTTGGGGTTGGGTTAGGACGCTTGGCTCGCTTTTTCGGACTGACAAAGGAGTTCAAATGGGATATTTTCACTCACAAGTGCAGGTCCGTTTCCTCCCATTGGTGTAACACTGGCGCTCTTTAGTTGTTCGACCGCTTCGGTTAGTCTTTCACACCTCTTCAGTAGCACAGACAGACAGCTAACAAATGGAATAGACTTGCATTGGATTGCTTGCTTAACAGCTCAGATGGTTTGCTGACCTAATATCTGCCACCGTAGGATCCACTAGTAACCAAAGGCTTAATCCGAACTCCAATGCTGGCCATTCATCTCTCTCCTAGCGCGCCGTTATCCTACTCCGGTCAACTCTTCTTGGCAATAGCTAGTCAATGTTGGCTCTATGTAGATTACAAGGAGCCACTCACTGACTCTCCAACCTTCATTTTCTTTCGCCGTCTATTTCTTAAAGCTTCCCTTGCATGTTGATTCCTTCATCGAAACTGTAGGTATCCAGTATTGGTCAAACGTCTTAATGACATGGCTACATCAGCCACTGATTCATTCCTCTCCAGAGCCACTATCTCTGCTTAGCAGCAGCTACCTGCCATAGCTTCCATTTAACTCTGCGGATATCCGGAGTTCTGTAGGAGTCGCTCCTTTCTTACAACGTTCATTCTCTTGGATTGTTTGCGTCACAGCTCAGATGGTTTGTTGACCTATTATCTGCCACCGTAGGATCCACTAGTAACTGAAGGCTTAATCCGAACTCTAATGCTGGTCATTCGTCTCTCTCCTAGCGCGCCATTATCCGTCGTTCATCTTACTTGCGTCAAATCCTCTTGACAATAGCTAGTCATTGTTGGCTCCATGTAGCCTGCAAGGAGCCACTCCTTGACTCTCCAGCCTTCATTTTCTTCTGCCGTATGTCTCTCTTAAACCTCGCTCGCATGTTGACTTCTTCTACGAAACTGTAGGTATCCAATAGTAGACAAACGTCTTAATGCTATGGCTGCACCAGCCACGGATCCATTCTTTTCTAGAGCCACTATCTCTGCTTAGCAGCAGCTAGTCACCATAGCTTCCATTTAACTCTGCGGATATCCGGAGCCCTGTAGAAGTCGCTCTTTTTTTACAATGTTCATTCTCTTGGATTGCCTGCTTCACAGCTCAGATGGTTTGTTGACCTATTATGTGCCGCCGTAGGATCCACTAGTCACTGAAGGCTTAGCCCAAACTCTATAGCTGGTCACTCTTCTCTCTCCTAACGCGCCGTTATGTGTCGTTCGTCCCACTCGCATCAACTCCCCTTGATAGCATCTAGTCATTGCTGACTCCATGTAGCTTACAAGTAGCCACTCCCTGACTCTCCAACCTTCATATTTTTTGCCGTCTGTCTCTCCTAAGCTTCGCTCGCATGTTGACTCCTTCATCGAAACTGTAGGTATCCAGTATTGGTCAAACGTCTTAATGACATGGCTACACCAGCCACTGATTCATTCCTCTCCAGAGCCACTATCTGCTTAGTAGCAGCTAGCTGCCATAGCTTCCATTTAACTCTGCGGATATCCGGAGCTTTGTAGGAGTCGCTCCTTTCTTACAATATTCATTCTCTTGGATTGCTTGCGTAACAGCTCAGATGGTTTGCTGACCTATTATGTGCCACCGTAGGATCCACTAGTAACTGAAGGCTTAATCCGAACTCCAATGCTGGCCATTCATCTCTCTCCTAGCGCGCCGTTATCCTACTCTGGTCAACTCTTCATGGCAATAGCTAGTCATTGTTGGCTCCATGTATCTTGCAAGAAGCCACTCCACTACTCCCCAGCCTTCATTTCTTGCCGTATGTCTCTCTAAGCTTAGCACGCATGTTGACTTCTTCGTCGAAACTTTGGGTATCCAATAGTGGACAAACGTCTTAATGCTATGGCTACAGCAGCCACTGATTCATTCCTCTCCAGAGCCACCATCTCTGCTTAGCAGCAGCTAGTCGCCATAGCTTCCATTTAACTCTGCGGATATCCGGAGCTCTGTAGGAGTCGCTCCCTTCTTACAACGTTCATTCTCTTGGATTGTTTGCGTCACAGCTCAGATGGTTTTTTGACCTATTATGTGCCACCGTAGGATCCACTAGTAACTGAAGGCTTAGTCCAAACTCTATTGCTGGTCACTCTTCTCTCTCCTAGCGCGCCGATATGTGTCGTTTGTCCTACTCGCGTCAACTCCACTTGACAGCAGCTAGTCATTGTTGGCACCATGTAGATTACAAGGAGCCACTCACTGACTCTCCAACCTTCATTCTCTTCTGCCGTCTGTTTCTTAAAGCTTCGCTCGCATGTCGATTTCTTCATCGAAACTGTAGGTATCCAGTATTGGTCAAACGTCTTAATGACATGGCTACACCAGCCACTGATTCATTCTTTTCTAGAGCCACTATCTCTGCTTAGCAGCAGCTAGTCGCAATAGCTCCCATTTAACTTTGCGGATATCCGGAGCTCGCTCCCTCTTACAACGTTCATTCTCTCGGATTGTTTGCGTCACAGCTTAGCTGGTCTATTGACCTATCACTTACCTTCACTGGCCTATAGATACACTCAGCGACCCTATAGGCATACACTAGTGACCCAGCGTCTGATTGGAATAGCTGCATCTGGCGACTGAATCACTCCTAGCGCCACCATCTGTCGGTCGTCGTAAATTCGGCTAGCATACGGCACTCCAGTATCCCTAACATTCCGAAGAAAATATGTGCATAGTGCCCAAACTACCATTTCTCAGTCAACGCTAAAATGTAAGCAAGTGCGGATATCGCATTTTGACTGTTAGCTAAGCTGTCAATTTGTTGCAAACATTTCGTCCCCCATTTAGGTCAGATTATCAGTGTGCAGCTGAGTAGCCTGCAGCAGTGCAGAGTAGCGCAAGGGAGCATCATTGAGAGGCTCTGAGAAGCGTTCAAGCGCCTTATGAACAAACTGTTATCAATCAACAGTTCTGTAGACTGCGAATATTTAGAAGTGAGTCATGTATAGAAAGCCACTGAAACCGAGCCAATTGAAATAAAAGATTCAAGGAAATGGATGATGGACTGACCGTTCAATAAGCAGCATTATACACTGCCTCTTACAGCACTGAAAATGCCACTTTGCGTGGTGCTGAAACGTATGCCATCTCTTAAACAAGCTCGGAAAAAAAAGATAAAAAGTTGAGCAACCAAGCCAGGCTACAAGTGTTCCAAAATATTTTGATGTTTTAGCTTCGTTGCTACTAAATGCAAATTGTGAATTCTGCATAAATTGATGGATGAAACCAGTTCAGAAACAGAAACGTCCTAAGAGGAAGAACGGTAAAACAGTAACCAGAATGAGTGAAACGTTGCCCGTTTTTCCCGAGATTCTTACAGGTACTTCCGCCAAAACACAAAGGTTTATCCACTGGGACTGGCCGACCCATCCTCAAAACGCTTGGTCCTTTCTCCAGGAAATGAAAAACCCACACACGGGTCCCAATGGAGCTCATGGATGAAACCACTTCAGAAACAGAAATGTCCTAAGAGGAAGAACGGTAAAACAGTAACCAGAATGAGTTAGACGTAGAAATGACAGACGTGGCTGCGAAATAAACAAAATACCGTCCACGGTATAAGTAACTATGTAATAAACACTAAAAAAGCCCGTTTAGTCATAAAGTTTAGCAATGTTTATGTAAACAATGTTGTGCTGTAAGACACTTTAACAAATGAACTTAGCTGTCGGATGTGGAGAGCGGTTTAAAAGACCATTTTAGACGCAGCATTGGTCCATTGGTTATGACTAACAAAAATAATGTAAAAAGCTTAGAACAATTAAAGTTATTGGCTGTTCAGAAAGTCTAGTGTACTATAACTTAAGCTACCTGTCGCTTAATATTGCTAGGTGCGCCATAAGATAAGGGTAATAACTGAAGTCGAGCTTCAATATTAAGACACCGTTTCTATTAAATATAAGGAAAACTATTTTGATTTGTTATAGGATAACGCTCTATCAGAAACTGAAGTAATCTAAATGAATTAAGAAAGTTAATCAAGTGAAAATGGCTACGACGCCTAAGAAACTATATTAGCTACTTATTAGTGAATCAGATGAATAGGCCCAAAAGTCAATATTCAAGACCCTTTGTTGGCAGGAGTTGTCAAATTAGAAGATAGGTTTATGCAAAATTCTGTACGTTTCAGGAGAGGAAATTTTACCGTGCGTAGTAACCCTTTTGTTGAAAGGAAAAAACGGCAATTCTTATATATGTTGTCGTAGACACGACCGAATACAGTACACAGGCTGTTGATCTGTCTGACTTGCGCGACATATAATCTAAACTTGAGAGTGTGGGCTTTCTATCAGTATATACTCCATTATCCAGCGTTGTCGATGACTCCACGCAACTCTCTATTGACGAAACGCCAGCGACCAGCAGCTAAAACAACGGTGTTCCACAGCTCTCCCCCATCGTTTCCTATCAAATCCATATCAGTACAAAAAAGGACTATACCAAGACGTTCCGATACGGCTAACGTATACGCATTGCCAGTATCAAAAATGCTACTCCAACGGATGGCTCGCTCGCATACAACAAGACCTCCAATTCCCAGATTTGGACCGAAGCTATTATCAACCAAGCACAGTCTCATCGTCGGATCTACCTACTCAACACCCCAAACCAAATAAAGCACTTCCAAATTCCCAACAAACCCCGATACACTACCGACCGCGTCAAACCAATACCCCTGCAACTACAACCGATGTCTACTACACCTTCTGCTCCGGCTTATCGAGCCTTACCCGGGATTTTTGCTCCAACCAGATCTAGCCAGCCATTCAGAAAACCATACCTACTCAAACCAATCAACCAAACTGCTCAAACCCCGACTTATCAACATCAGAACAAAACACACGGCTATACGGCGGCCGGCCGAAGACGACCTTATGCTGCTATTGACAACTCGACCTCCAAAATGAATACCACGGCTCCTTTTACTTCGACTGAACGCTCTCACACATAAGGATTTCTGCAGTATGTCTGGTTGCCGAGAAGTGCCACACCTACTGCAGCCACTTTTATATGGAATACAACAGAGCATGGTCCACCACGCCCAACTCTCCAAGGGCTGGAGCTTGCTTTATATCATCTACAGAGACTCATTGATATACTGCAGCCAACCCAACACGACTGGTTCCAGCCCTATGCGTAACCCACTTGGACATCGACCCCACAACTGACTCGTCAGCGGACGGCTGCCATCAGGGTAACAACCCGCTGCCCCCAGCACACATATCCGCAGCACTTAACACACCTAGCCCAACACCTCAAAACTACTCGGTTACGACACCACTGCAGAAGTTGGCGACCAGACGACAGGACTCTGCGGATTATACGCGTATACATTCTTCCTCCTCAATATACGATCGATCAAAAATAAAATGCACCTCCTAGGCCCACTCATTCTTTCGTCGCGCAAGCATCTGGTGCTGGTCACAGAAATATGGCATTTGGCCAAAGCTTATGATACACCATTACACACTCCAGGGTACACCATTTTCTGTAGTGGACGCGCCAATCACCGTGGCGGATGCCTCATATGCGTTAAGAACGGGTTTCTTGCAACATCTTCCCAAACCGTATTCCTTGGCAATTCTGAAGACTCTGTATGGGTTCAGGCCGATGGAGGTCTACTAGACCACTTGATAGGCTGTTTATACAACCCACAGCACTCCTCTTGCCCTAGCGTTGACAAACTGGTCAAACTATTCCAGGAGGTCTCATTTCTTACTGCACGCCATAAAATTATTGCTGGAGATTTTAACATGCCTCAAGTCTCATGGCTTAATCAGTCAGCCCCACTCAAATATAGAGCCCTGGTAGACACTATTTTCACACACGGCTGGACTCAGAATGTAAATTCACCGACTAGACAATCTAACATACTGGACTTAATATTCACTAACGGCATTTCCTACGCACGCGCCAGCGGGTTAGACAACATACCGGGCAGCGACCACAAGGTGGTGAAGCTGTCTTTTGCAATGCCTAAATTCCCTTACCAGGAAGATAACAAATATGAGATCGCGTCTCATCCAGAGCATAAACTGGGAAACATTTTCTTCCCTTCTCCAAGCATCACCATGGGACGATTTCTTCCTCTCCGAAAATATAGATACTGCGACCAGGGAACTTTATGCCATCTTCCTGAACTGCTTAGTCGTTCTTGCCCCCAGATAGAGGAAGCCAAGAAGGCGGTAGACTTTTTATGATGCTTCCACACGCAAACTAGCTACTAGGCTTAAGAGAATGCGCTCCCGTTTCAGCAAGACAAAAGACTTTTATCTAACCATCCGCATGAGCGAATTACTAATCGACTGGTGAAGTTCACAAAATAATGTCGGTACGTTAGCTGAGCACGCAGCGCTTTGCACTGACAACAAGGCAAAGTATCTTATTCGACTAATGAAGCAGCGGGGTATCAGCGAAGATATATCGAGCACTACTCTTTTGCTTCCTGATAAAACTGTAGTCACAGATGCTGTCGAGCACTGTGACTGCATTAACATGCATTTCTGTGACTCCTTCACCAGCAATGCCTCGGCGTTGCTAACTACATTTCACATGTTCACTGAAGATCAAATAAACACAATTGGCCTTGACTTAAATAACATCAAGCAAGCACTTTGCTCCTTGGAAATGTCACAATACCCAGGTCCTGACTGTGTCGTATCCTCTGTATTATTACTTGGAGGACCGGATGTTTCAGTTCTTCTGCTCAATACCTTCACCATCTTTAAGAAGAGCGAACAATACCCGTCTAAATGGAAACACAACCATCATATCACGACACAAACAAGGTTGCCGACAAAATATTTACAATTACCGTCAGATTAGCCCCACGCCCATTGCGTCTAGGCACATGGAAAGAAAAATAAAGGACGGAATGCTTGTTTTCTGTTACAACGCAACCTTATTAATAGGTTTCAACACGGGTCACTGCCTACTAAACCTTGTCAAGCTGGCCAGTTTCAAATCTTAAACGACCTTACACACCCCATATACCTGGGTCAAGCACTGGTCATCATCTTCCTGGATACGAAAAAGCATTCGACCGAGTTCCACAAAATGGTTTGTTTACAAACTTAGCTGCATTCGGTGTTTCTGGCCGCCTCATTTCTTGGTTTTTTTCTTAACTTTCTAACCGAACGCAGTCAGTGCTACTGAGAGATATCCGGTCTAAAAAGTCATATGTAACCAGCGGAGTGTTCCAAGACAGCGTCCTGGGGTTTTGTTGTTTTTACTAGACATCAGTGAAGTATTCCAGGTCTTCCAACAAGGCAATCTCTACCTCTTTGCTGTTGCTATATAATGGTATTCTCATTTGATCCTAGCTGCTTACGTGATGGCATCTTTAGCATTCAAAGCGATCTCTACGCTTTTGAAACTTGGTGTAACCTGTGGAAACTAGAGTTCTCTCCAAACAAATGTAACGTCCTTTCCTTTCATTGCTCTATACCGCCCAACATACTAACTCTTAACAAATACCACTAGATAACAGCATTACCTTGAGCGATCTCGGGGTACTCAACTCAAGCTCACTGAATTTTGCAGAACAAGCAAGCTATAGCACTGCAAAAGCCAGGTCTATCGTTGGCTATACACTAAAGTCAATGAGTCTGTTAGAGTCGCGACTCATGCTCCACCAGTTGTGTGCCCGACCTATAGTAGAGTATGGCTCGATAGTGGTTACTAATTCACGCACAATAGATAGGATTGTCATTGAGAAAGCCTAGCGTTCGTCCACTAAGCGTCTTCTACGCTACGCTCAATTATCAAGGCCACTGCAAGCAGTTTGGTCTGAAACCACTTTGGCTGCGGAGACTTAAAATCAACCTAGTTGTTCTCTATAAGCTTCTCACAACATTGAAAGCAAGTATCGAAAGATAATTTTAACCGCTGGGCAACATACGTTATCCTCTACGCAAAAAGCCACATTCATTCTCACTACCCAAAACCCGTTGCTCCATACGTTGTAACTTCTTCCTCTATAGATTTACGCATGTGTGTGTCAAGTTACCTGAAGCCAGCAGAGCATCGGATAGCATCCTGCAATTTTCCACCGCCAGAAACAGACAACTAAATGTCCCCAAGGTAGCAGACATCTTGGGCACCTGCATCTTTGAGGACGAGCTGTGGGAGAAAGGCCCTGATCACATATAGAATTCGATACAAAGCCTTAATTGTGCGAAAGAATCCCAATGCGCCAAGAGCCTTGTTAGCCTATACACCCAGAACCAATAGGCTCCTTGCAAACCGACCCGGCCCTCTCTTTATCACGATCCCCGCTTGTAATTCCTCTTCTATCGTATTGCAGTTTTCCAGTGTCCTGCCTTGACCTAGTCTCATTAAACTAGCCTGCTTCTTCTTGCTTTACTCCAGACTATCGAAATGTTAACGGTCACGACTCTGTAGACTTCTGGCCATGCCCCCTCTTCCCGAGAGCCTGCTGGTCTTGCTCACCTTATTTGATAACATAGCCACCTCCATCTCTAACCTGCCCATTTCTGCTGACCCTGTCTGAATATTGTGACGCTACCGGTCATTGTTCAGATGGCTGAACACGCTGTTCCCCTCACTAGATGCCTTTATTTACCTTATCAGTAACCCAGCGCTGTGTGCTGACATAGTTTCCTCCCACCCGTCTCCTACTTTCTGACTGCCTACAGAGTACTGGGCTGTAAACGGTATAGCCACGACACCACCAAAACACTATTTCCTCAACCCGAGTGCTTTTACCTAACTAATTAAAACTCACCCATATCTAACATGTCCATTTCTGCTGATACTCTATAACCCCTACTCTGAGAGAATGCTAGACTTGTACATCTTTATCATCATCATTACACGTTAGCTGGAGGTGGAAAACACCTCAGCTGTTGTGCCGCATTACAAAAGATAAGAAAAGGAAAACAAACGGTGGCACATTCGCTGAGTCCCCAGTAACGGATGGACGTCATTCCGGAGAGCTAACAGCTGGCTGCCGTAAAATAGTCATATTATACCTATCAGGTTAGATCATGATTGGAGGGGATGCTAAGCAGGAGGGGATGGACAAAGGAACTCACAACACAAACGCCATTGGGGCCGGCTCCAAGCCATATCAGCGAGTGTGTCCAACCAAACGTGTTCATCATCCTTAGGACCCCAGCCAGGCAATCGAGATGCACCAACCGACGCCAACTTCGATGTGAGGGTTTTCATTTCTCTCGATCAAGTCATCACTTGGCCTCCCCTCCTCCTCTTCCAACCGCACCCACAACGCGCAAACAATGCATGTCGCGGGAGTCGGTGTACTGGCATGCGCAAAACGTGGCCCAGCCATCGAAGCCTGGGGCGTGATATAATGGTGCTGAGCGGTTCACTCGCTCTTCCTGCACCAAATACACGACGTCGAACACGCTCATTGCTCACCCGGTGCTCCCACCAGACATGAGCTAAGCTGCGAAGGCAGCGATGATCGAATATGACGAGCCTCTTTATGTCTGTCGACCTGATGAGCCAGGTTTCACAGCCATATAAGAGAGTTGAACGGACGGCCGCGTTGTAAACTCTGCCCTTGAGGGCGAGAGTAATGTCGCGTCCGCGCCACAGGTGGCGGAGATTGGCAAAAGCACCTCGAGCTTTTGCTATACGGTTCGTAACCTCATCTTCAATCCCATGGGTGCTAATATAGCTGCCCAGGTACTTGAATTCCTGAACGACTTCTAGCAGATCACCATCAGGCGTTAGCGCAGGGTTGGGTCCCTGCCAATCTTGGAGAGGTACTTCGCATTTCGATGGACTAAAGCGTAACCCAAAACGATTGACAGCCAGTGCTAATCGGTCCAGTGCTATTTGGCATGTTTGGGAGCTGTCACAGATTAGGGCAATATCGTCTGCATACTCCAAGTCAAGAAGTCGCTCACCAGGAAGTAGCTCCACACCTTCTAGGTCGTGTCCAGCGAACGCTGTTTCCATGACTTCATCAATTGCGAAGTTGAAGATGAAAGGCTACAGCGGGCATCCTTGTCTCACACCGCTGGTGATACTGAAGGGTGGCGGGAGTTTGCCATAAACCCTCACCCTGCCCGAACCATGCGCGTAAACCGCTTTGATAATATTCACATATTTGTCAGGCACACCTTTCCTCAACAGACAGTCCAAAAGGGCACATCGATCGACTGAGTCGAAGGCACCTTTTATGTCAAGAAACACGACAACGGTGGGTCGCCCATAAACATGGCGGTGCTCCAACACTTGACGCAAGGTGAAGATGTGGTCGACGCAGCCGCGACCTCGACGAAATCCGGCTTGCTCTTCACGAATCTGGCTTTCACGAGTGCCAGTCAGTCTGTGGAGACTGAGAGAGGCAAGCAATTTAGAGGCAATTAAGATTAGACTGATCCCTCTGTGGTTGCCGCATTCCAAACGGGAGCCTCCCTTGAAAATTGGGACAATGACGGAGCGGTTCCAGTCTGTCGGGACTGTCTCCTGCTCCCAAAGTTTTACTAGCAACTCGTGTATATCATCTATCAGAGCAGGTCCCCCGAATTTGAAGAGGGCTGGGGGAATTCTATCTGCCCCTGCGGCCTTATGCAATTTCAACAGCCTGATCTCACGTTCGACTTCTGCGCGTGATGGCGGATCCGAGGAGACGGCCCAGGGAGAAGGGCGCTCAAAGCCCGAAGAAGAAAGCGATAACTCCGGTTGATTAAATTGCATAGCAAAGTGTACAGCCCAACTCTTCAAGCGTTTTGACAGGCTGTGGATTGGCTGTCCACTCTCGTCGCGTATGTTCTCGCCAACACCAGGTATTATGCTGCCTGTTTTCCGTATCAGACGGAATAACTTACGATGATTACCAACGGCAGCGGCTGTTTCCATCTCAGAGGCACGATGAGACCACCAGGTTTTGCGATCCTTCTTCAGACTAGCACGTAGTTTTGCCCTGAGACTTTTGCGAGTCTCATTGTATTCGTTTCCAGCCGGAATACCTCGGCGAGCATCCATAAATTCCAGAGACTGCGTAGAGACCCAATGGCCGGTTTTGCGATTTGCTTTGCCACATGAAGACATGCCTGTCAACAGCAACGCTTGACGAATATGCGACCAGTGATCTTCAACGGTGTTTAATGGGCGCTTGCTCAGCCCAGATGTCAGAGCACTTTGGTACACATTCAGAACATCTAACTTCGCCAGCTGGCTGGTGTCAATCCGTTCACATCGACGTTGCGGACGTCCACCGAAACGCACCAGGAGATCGGCACAGACAAGTGCGTGGTCAGAGTCCACACTCGTGCTCCAAATCGTGCGACAGCTTTGGACACAGCCTCTCCAGCGGTAACTGATCGCGATATGATCGATTTGCGTCCATAACTGGCTCGAGGCTGGTGGCCGCCAAGTCACACTTCTGCGGGTGCTGTGTCGAAAGTTAGTGCTCGCGAAAAAGAGGCGAGCATCTTCACACAGCTGTAGCAATCGCTCACCATTATCATTACGGAAGCCCACACCATGTTGGCCGCCCAGATGAAGCTCATCAGAGGACAATTTCCCGACTTGGGCGTTTAGATCACCAGCCAACACCACAGTATCCGTGCTTCTTCTGTAACGAAGGAGCTCGTGAAGTTGCTGATGGAAATCATCTTTTACCGAATCAGTGCTACAGTTTGTAGGGGCGTAAGCCGCAATGACAAACAGGCAGCGTTTGTCCCGGCGCGACTTCGTAGCACGGAACGAACCAGCTAATCTAACGGCGCACATCCTACTGTTTACTGGGATCCAATCAATCAGGGCAGCTTCAGCCCGGGGACTCAAAACAATGCCGACGTCAGCTTGATCGGCATTTGAAGCTGCATCATCGCCAGACAGGCGCAATGAGAATGTGCCGCCAGTGTCGCATGTTGGGGATCTCAGGGTAAGCACGGAGCTCGAATCATGCAGGCAGGTTTCTGATAAGCAGCAAATATCGATCGACAGGGTCTCTAGTGTGCGGGCAATTGCTGCCTGTTGGCTAATCTGCAGCAAGGTGCGCACGTTGAGGCATGCCAATCTTAACGAGACACGAGGACACCAAAGGGAAACGGATGAACTGACGTTGTCCGCTTGGTTGAACATGGACTTGTCGACTGGATTGGAGCGAGGCCCTGCGATTGTGTGTGATTTGAAATTAGAAGACAAGCGACTATTGAAGTAAGCTGGGGGAGGGCCAAGAATTGGGGGATTGAAAATGGGGGATATAAGTAACTTTGGTGTGGGACGATAAGGATGAAGAAGCGCAAGAAGGGGTATAAGAAGACGGGAAGGATTGAGCAGTAGCATCCATACCCCTATCCACCCTGCTCGATGCAGCAGATAGGGCGCCGTTGATTATCCTCTGCGACGGCCAAAGAATCAAGAAAGTATTGTAGGGAAGGTTAATTGTATTGCGTGGGCAGAATACTGTCAGGTTGCCCAGGCCTAGACAGGAGAACGATTAGGGTCCTCAACCAAAGCATTTGGTTCAAAAACCTTACCGCAAGGCAGCGGGTTTTGGCACTGGACTACAGAGCCCGTTTTATGAAATAAGGAGCCACCCCATTGCAACCCCCAACCTGGAGGACCAGGAGGCTGAGTTTGTCTGGCCTCTAACCATGGGTCAAACTGGCGTGAGTGGCTCTGAAGGTGCAAAAGCACCACCCAGCATAGCTCAATGGATCTCTGAGGCACGCAAACCATCGCACCACGTTAAGGTCCAGCCTCATTGCGAAGGGCTAGACTTGCACCCTCAGTATTAAATAAATAAATAAATATTGCTATAGCCTCTTTCTTATCTGCATTGTAAGACCTAGTCCCAAAGCGCCGATTAATCCAATACCGCTTAGTCTGCCTCGTATTCACTGTATTCATTTGGACTTCTGAGACATCACTTCTCTTGGTTCGGCTGACCTAACGGTTATGTTTACACTACTTGGAGAGCCTAGTGGGCTTTTCCACTCTTTACCAATAAACCCTTCTCACTCCGACCCTAACCTTTTCTTCTCAAGCTTTCTGTTTTCAATCCTTTTTTAATCGGACGTCCGGCTTTACTGCATTGCCTTGATCTTGGTTCACCTGCCTATTCTGTTTCCCTCACTCTGCTACTATGTTACTGAGACTTAGGCGGTATACACCCCGTAGTCTAAACATGATGTTTCCCTTAAATTTAGAATCTGCTAGCCTTGCTCACCGTTTACTGCTGGCTCTTTTCTTACCTTTACTACATGTCCTTATCCAAACGCGCCGACTAAACAAGCCCTACCCGATCGGCCTCCTGGTCTCCGGATTTATTCAGACTTCTGAGACGTCACCTCTCTTGGCACGGCTGACTCCACTATCGCTTTACATTACCTGAAGAGCCTCTTGGGCTTCTCCCACCATCCTTCAATTAACCTTTCGCATTCTGTCGCCAACTTATATTTTGTCGCGCCCTGTTTTAAATTCTTCTTCAACTGGCCGTGTGGTGATCTGATCCACCGATCAGTTTCCTTCTCTCTGACCGCTCCTATGCTACCCAGACTTAAGCGGTATATGCTATACAGACCAAACCCTCTTGTTCCCCTACATCGTAAGGCTGCTAGACTTGTTCACCTTTCGTTACACCCACTTTTCCTGCGTTTATTTTAAGTGCTATTCCTACGCGCTGACTAACTCAGTCTCGCCAGACTGGCCACTAGTTTTCAGATTTCACTCAGAGTTCTTCGACGTTACAAATCGTAGAGACTGCTAGACTAGGTCCCTCGTTAGTGTTATAGTACTTTTCTTACCTTCTTTATAAGCCTAGCCCCAAAGCGCCGATTAATTCAATCTCGCTTATTCGGCCCTATACTAAATGAATATATCTGGACTTCTGAGACGTCACTTTTGTTGGTTCGGCTAAACTATTGGTTCTGTAAACACTACGTGGAGAGGCTTGTAGGCCTTTCCACGCTTTACTAATGATCCCTTCTCATCTAGATCCTAACATTTGCTATCGCATTCTGTTTTCATCCCTTTTTAACTCGGACGGCCGACTTTACTGCCCTGCCGTTATCTTGTCTCACCTGACCCATGTGGCTCTTTCTGCCTGCTTTTCTTTTCCTATTATCCATAGCCTTTTCTCTTATTGCGCTCCATTTTTATTCCCACGGCTTACACTCATTACGCCTATCCAAGCTATCCTCGTGCGCATGGTCTCCTTCGCTCAGAGCTCGCTCCTGATTATTGGCGGCACGCGGACCATTGCTAAGTGTTTCTTGACTAGTACTTCCATTAGTATGCTCAACTTACCACTCCTCCTATTCCTATGCTCTTTACCTTATGCTCGCATTTGTCTATTATTGAGACCTTACGTGTCATAACGACTCCCAATGCACGGCAGCTTTGGCCCCCTGTGACCATTTTCCTAGATTCTGACGGTTTTTGTACTGTGGAATCATAAGCGCTTTAGCGTACTTACCCTTACGAACTACGCTTCGCACTGCCGTCAGCATTCATTTGCTCCTAGCCGATTCCTTGAAATTCCTTTTCCTCTTGGAACGTTGCTCTTCCTGTCTTGCTCCCGCATTCGGTCTCAACCTAGTTGTCCTTAGTTTCACCTAAGATGTCTCTCGCATTCGGACTCCTGCCATTATCATCTGTTTACCTGTTTCTCTCCAACCATCGCATCATTCGCTTAATTTTTGTTAAAACGCTTTGTTATATCGGTCTTTTGATCCTGCGCGTGCAGAACGTTCTTCCCACTTAGAAGCTGTAGTCTGAGTCACACCAGCGACGTAATGTATAGAACGCGCATGCAAATCTTGTATACTAAACAAAATTACGTAAGTTTTAATGTATCATAGTCACCGGTGAGCGCCGCCAGTCTGTGTTAGTGTTTCTTGATGCAATGCTGCCTCTGTTTGGCTGTCCCGTGTCCGTTGCCCGTTTCTCTCGAGATTCCCCCAGTTACATTGCCAAAAATGTAGGTTTATCCACTGGGACTGGTCGACCCATCCTCAAAAGCTTGATCCTTTAACCCGGAAAAGAAAAACCCACACACTGGTCCAAATGGAGCTCTTACCGCCATACTGGAGACGCTACCTTCACGTGGTCTAAACAAATGGATTTAGCTCGTCTCGTAATCAATAAGAACAATTTACTCACCTAAAATAATATATTTACATAGAGCCCACGTTCCATAACCGAAGACAAACCACTCTGGCGTGATTATCTTCACTGCCTCAAACAGCCGTATTCGCAAGTCACCTGGAGCTATTCCGATGTCATTTCACGGAAAGCGTTGCCCACGTATACGTGGCTTTTCCGATGGCCTTCCATTGAATTTTTACTTGGCTATGGAAAAAGTTACACTTACTTACATTTGAAGGAATCCCGAATCCACTTTGCGGAGAATGGCATTTTTACCACAAGAAACAACTATACCCACCGACCTCATGACAACTCCAGCGTGGATAGCTGGACACGGTTTGCAAGCGGAACAAGAATATAATAGAAAAGCCGGCCTCTATTAACAATGTGTTTACTCACCTGCATTATTATCAGTAGAATCTTCGAAGCTTGCATTATTGACCGGTTTCAACGACTGCTGCCGTATCAACACTAAGCCCTTCGGCCAACCAAGGAATAATTTTGGCTGTCAACCGACTGCGAATAACAGACTGCAAAATCGGTCTATACGATGCATAGCCGACTTGCACTACTGTTCAACGGAAGCTACGGCAGTGTTCCAGGACGTGGTGAGTTTTCACCTGGCAAGCGTTCTCCCTATAAAATGCCACAAATATTCGCTTAAAAGCACTGCAACGTGGCGGATGTGACTCGCCACAAAATAAAGTCACAACTAAGCATTTCACACTGACGCAGTTCTCAGCCTTCTACATCCAACCTGTGCAACTAACTCTAATATGAAGAATGCTTTGTTGGAGCACAGATCCTCCCTATCTCGTAGTGGTTGTTGGTTGCACCAAAACCTTGTTTAGGCTCTTGTGTTCATGGATCACTACATGGTGAAATTACCCCCAACTTGGGTTTTGACAGATGTTTGCACGCCACAGCGCCATAATGTCCCTTGGTCTGACTATTACCTGACAATATGCTCACTCATATGGACTACCTCTTTTCTTTTATACCTTTCATTAAAACGAAATGTTTTAACATTCCATTGAAGCTATGCTTATATGCATATTTGATCACGCCTTTACAGGCGTGTCTCGTTTTATCGAGAATATACCATTTATTTATTTATTTATTCAACGTGCCGCCTAATACAGCTTCGTGTATTTCGGCACCTGCTTTCTGACATCTCTGACTACTGTGAAGTTACCCGCCAATATTAAGCAGACCAACTACCCTATCCATATTACCTAAGAGAGTCGCGTTGGCTTCCCTACTCCTAAACAGTTAAGCTTTCTCCACTCTAACCCTGTTCTTTCCTTACATCGCTGTCTTCATTTATCCTTCCATCGGGCTGCTAACTCTCGGTACCCTGCTCTGACCGTGTCTCATCTGACCAGTCTACTTCCCCTTGACTGCCTTCAAAACTACGAACATACAAAACAGGCTACGCCCTGTTGACTCAAAGCTAGGTTCCCCTCACCTCAAGCGCCTGCAAGAATTACTTAACCTTCATTAACTTATTAACTCCGCGAGCCTCCTAGACTCATTCACCCTTTCTTGTTATAGCTCTTCTCATCTTTATTGAACGTCCTAATCCTAACACTCCGACTAACCGAATCTTGCCAGATCCGCCTCCTGTTCTCCGAATTCATTCAGACTTCTGAGACTTTGCCTCCCTTCTTTTGGTTGACCTACTGGACTGTCCAAATTCCTTCGGAAGCCTCGTTAACTTCTACACCCTTTATCAATAAAACCGTTCTCTTCCCTAACCTGCCTTATCCTTGTTGTCGGGTCTGATTGCATTTTTTTAACTGGACAGTTAACTCTGTAGCTTGCCTTAATCTAATCTCCTCCGACCAGTCTATTGCTTTCTGACTGCATCCATACTACCCAGACCTAAATTATCTAGGCACCACACATCCAAGGCACCGATTCCCTCACCCCGGGGAACTTTGCTAGATTAGCTTAGACTCTATTAGTATAACTCCTTTTAACCAGTAAAGCTCTCGATTCTGCCGTTGTCATTTCCGTACTGCTCTCTCTGTCTTAATTGTACACCGATTATTCAAGTATCGCCTGAAAGATCTTATACTCTCTGAACTCTCTCAGATCAATGTTACGTTAACGGTCAAAGTTTGGTTGACGGATCGCTATGTGCGCCTAATTAGTTTCTTTACCATTTATCTTGACCCAGTGCTTTCATTATTGCGCTCGTTGTATTCCTTCCTTCCTCAATCGGACAGCCAACACTCAGTGCCCTGCCAAGACCCAATTTCCTTATCTCCGATTGCTTCTTTGCTACAGAGACACAAACAAGTTCACGTTCAATTTGGACTCGAACGGTAGGATGAATCCCGTAAGTATTCCTTTTTGAGTGGGTCGTCGATCTAGGAGTTGATAAGGGTGCTCCGACTTTTTGATGGGTCTAAAAGGAAAACACCTGAAAACACCCTGGTCCACCAAGTTAATGCCCACGTTCCCTACATTAGCTGTCCCAGCTATGTCAGTTACGTGAAGTAAGTAAGAAGGAAGAAAAAGCAAAGTTAATTGAGTAGGGAAAATCCGTTAAAAGAAGAGAATAATACCAATGGTGAGAAAAAGTAAAGTAAAGTAGAATCGAATCATAAAGATGGGAGTTTGTCAGGAGAAAAGAAGGGTTTCGTGTTGCCACCCAAGAGCGTCTAGTTGACGCTCAAACCCCTTAACTGTAGCTTCATTGACAACGTTTTCTGGAAGCAGTTTCCAGAGCCCGATGACTCGACGTGATAACGGTGTCTCTGCTGTAACTCAATCAGACGTCGGTTTGTCCAGCTTCATACAATGCCCGCAGAGGCCAGATAATCTAGCAGGACTAAATAGCATGGACAAATCCTGACCAATTTTCCCAAACAAAATAGGGTAGGTTAGGTTCAGGTCCCCTCTAATCCTTTGATAGTGCATTGAATGCATCCCCAAACTAAGTAGGCGTGCGGGGTAAGTTTGTCCTCGTAATCACTTGACCAAACTAGTACCAACACGCAACACCCTTTCTAGGGCCATTTTGTCCAGGACAAGGCATGGTTGACAGGCTTGGATGCAATATTCTAGGTGGGTCACACAAACGCTGAGAAGAGCTTCACAAACACATCAGCGGTTACGGTCCCAGAAAAACGACGGATAAACCACAACATCCGGAATCCTTCACTAGCCGCCTTCTTCCATTTGTCTCCAGAGTGTGGTGTTGAACAGTGGACGACACCTAAATCAACCTAATGAGTCACGTGAGGAAGTTCACGCCCATCCAGCACATAAGTTGTGGCGGCATCAGACGCTCCGATACGCAGCACTGAACACATTACACGGTTTATGGGAAGCACCTACAAGACAGATCATTCCCAGAGTCTATCCAGCGCCCGTTGAAGAGCCACAGGACCAGCAGGGATATCAACTATATTCCAGAGCTTCAGGTCATCAGCAAATGAGACCGATGGTACCTCAAGCTACTCCGGCCAGTCATTCACGTAGACTGAGAAAAGCAGCGGACCTCGGACGGAGCCTTGGGGAACGCCGCTGAGTACAACTTGTCGAAAGGAAAGACTGCTTTCCACACGAATACACTGTTCCCGTCCATCCAGAAAAGCTGAGACCCAATGGAGAGCTCAACCAGCTGTTCCCTACGGCCTCAACTTCAGAGAGAGTCGCGAATGGGGGACAGTGCCATAGGCCTTGGCAAAGTCAATGAACACCACATCCACCGCATGTCCACTGTCCACGGCTTCAGCACAGCACTCACGAACTACCAGCAAGTAAGCCTGACATGAAAATCCTTTGCGAAATCCATGTTGCCCGACGCTAAGCAGGTTAAAACTATTTAAATGGTTCTCCACTGTATCTCGTACTAATTTCCATGTAACTTAACGACTACACTAGTCAAGCGGACAGGCAGGCAATTAGCCGGTAAATATTTGTCAACGCATTTGAAAGTCAGGCAGACAACAGCCTCCTTTCATTCGGTAAGCAAGATAAAGCTGTTGAGTGAATTCTGCAACACACAATTCAGTGGTCCACTGAGTTCTGCTGCCAATTCTTGCAACAATTTTGGATGAACTAACTAACTAAATAAATAAATAGTTTATTCTCGAATTTGTCGAGACACACCAAGTAAGGCATGATCAATATTTACATGCAATATTGCTTCGCAACTAACACGTTGCTATGAGTGTAGTCGGCAGTAAGCCGAAGGTTGTACAGGCTGCGGAAATTGTGTAAGTAGTCATGAGGGATAGAGTCATCAATGACTGACGAAACGTTGAATTCTAGAGTGTGTAGTGTAAACAGTCAGGGCACTACATGTGTAATGAAAGCGATACATATAGGCATGGTGTAAATTAGTATTGAAAGTGTCAGGGCAATATTGAATAATGATTCTGGTCGACTTGCCAGTAGGCAGTTCTGGGCAGTGACTTTATTCAGTGGCGAGTCACATCCGCCACGTTGCAGTGTTGTTATGCGGACATTTGTGGCTTTTTATAGGGAGAACGCTTGCCAGGCGAAAACCCACCACGTCCTGGAACACTGACAGAAATTTGTTGGTGCACTAATATATAACTGGCAAACCAAGTTTCCGACTGATTTCACCCTCAGATATCCGCAGTCAAATGACCTCAAATTTTCTCTGTTATTTGGGCAGGTATCTTGGGCAAGGCCGCCATAATGGCTGAGGCGAATCGAGGATGGGGGCTTCAAGAAGAATCCTCTTTGTGGGTATCCAGGTGGGCGAAACGTCAATTACTTGCGTCTGGATTTTTCAGAAGTGTGAAGTTATCGAGTCCAGTTATCATAATTGGACAACGGTCATGGTAATGAGTGCAGTTGTGTCCGTTTGTTGTACTGCCATGTGCTCCATAGGTCCTTATTGGTTGTTCTGTCCCGGACAAAAGCGGTTTCTCGGTCCAATCCCAGATCCCCAGGAAGTTCAGAACCTCGGAGAAAAGGGAAGGTGAGAGACAACCAAGGCCGCAACGTACAAGCGTGGAAACAAGCATTCTTAAACTCCTATGTTATAACATTTAGAGTGAAGACAAATGATGTACAATGTGCAGCAATGATTGTGCTGAAAGTGTCTTTTGAATGTTTTTTCGAAAGCAGTGGCCCTATAAGTTGTTTGCTACTATCTACAAGGAATAAAGAGCGTTGCGTCATGAAGCAGAGACGCAGTATCAGTTTACTATGATGCGACTATTGCGTGGAAAGATGGAAAGCAGAGTTCAGGGACCAGCGGCGTTTGAACGGTGGATAGACGGCTGGTGGCCAGCCTACATCGAAAGAGATGGTAAGTCAGCGGATAGATAGGAATCAAGCGCTGAATAAAAATTATCGGGTGATCAAGACAGAAAGACGACACGAGGGTACTAGGAGTATAGTGCTATGGCCTATTGAAATAGGAAAAGCCTATGAAAGCTAACCTACTACAAATGTAAGTGTCGAAACCTTTGCTGCAAAAACGGACCCAGATTACTAGATGAAAAAGGATTGATCGATAGAAGTGACGTATTGAAGATCAGTTAAAGGAAAGCGAACGTCCGAAACAAATGTATATGTAGCGTCGCGCAGAGAAACAAGTCATACTGGAGTACTACGAAAACGGTGAGAAATGAACACCTAGAAATGTAAAGCTAACGGGCGTCTGTGTGCTGACCAATTGAGAGGAGGGAAGAACTAAGAGGCTAAGAAACATTAATTGACGGAAGGGCAGGGAATAGCCGAAATGCAAGCGTAGAGTAAGGTTGCTTGGAGTATCAGAGCAGTGAGGCCTAACCGCAGCAGCTATGGTGCTAAGATAATGGTACCAAGCTGGATAGTGCCAGAGAATGCTAGCCCGAGAGTCGGATGACTGCAGGTAATAAGAGCTAAGACAATAAAGCAAGTAAGGGATAAATGAACAGTAAGAAGGGTGAAGCAAAACAGCGGCTTGCACTGAATACATGGAGATGCCTGCATGACAGAAGACAGCAAACAAAGGCTTCATGAAGAAACGACAACAAACAGATCAATGCCAGGCATGCGGTAAGGCTCTTAAATAGATTAGAGCAAAAATAGGCAAAGACGCAGCGATGCGCATATGATAAGATATGCAGTGGTGCTAAAGTAATAAAAGTAGGAAAGAATGAGCCAAGAGAAGAGAGAGAGAATGCTGAACTACTATTAATTAGGTGTCACAGACGAGTGACAGCTGTGCACCTAGCAAGGAGCAGCTGTGCGTTGACCGGATGAGGTAAAGAAGGTCGCCCGACAAGAGCAAAGAAGGTCGAATAAAGAAGCACAGTGGACAGGAAGAATGCAAGTGTACAGTGAGTAGATTGAGAGAGTCATTTCATATATTGCTGAACCACGGCGGTGTATAAGTTCAGAATTCATGCTATGGTGCTGGGATGCTACTACTGGAAAGAGGCTGGGAAAGCTAGTCCAATAGCTGGAAGCTTACAGGTGAAAAGGTCGAAGACGTTACAACAACTAAGAGGTATGAGGACGTCTAGAAAAGAGATGCTAAGGAGCCGCTGAGCACCTACTTTGCGAGTTAGATGGTGTGCTAGAGAAAGCTGAAAAGTTTATATGGAAGGACATCAAACAGTCGGAGCGCATGCATGCTGAGGACATCGCAGCATATGAGTCAGAGGCGCGCAGATACTGAGTCCTGTTATGGTGCTAAGATTTTAGTGCTACGGTAGACTGGGCTGGAAAATGCCAGTGAAAGATCTGGAATCCTACATGAGCAGGCGTCACAGACGTTGCCGCAAGCAACGGATAAATGGAGTTTAGAAAGGAGAGGCAATGGAGCAACTGTGCGCAGGCCACGTGAGTTATGTTTGCTCCACAAAACGGAGTTCAGAATGGTTTTATGGAGAGAGGACAGCGAACGGATGAAGCGCAAGCAAACGAAATGGTTTACAAATAGTTCAGAGCATAAAAGGCGAAGACGCGGCGACGCGCAGATGATGAAATCATGCAGTGCTGCTAATGTGATGGAAGTAGGGAAGCCTGAGGAGGGAGAAGCCGGTGAGAGGGCTGAACTAAAATTAGCAAGCTGTCACAGTCGAGTAAGTGACGGCTGTGCATCAAGCAAGGAGCGAGTAATGAATAAATGAACGTCTAAAATAGAGAGGCTAAGGAACAGCTTTGGGCAGACCGCATGAGTTATGTTTGATCTACAGAAGAGAGTTAAGAAAGGTTTCATTATGGAAGGACAGTGAACGTGTGGAGCGAAGACATAAAATAAGGTTGTTAAATAGTTCAGAGCATAAAAGGCAAAGACGCGGCGACGTGCAGATGGTGAATTCTCGCCGTGGTGCTAATGTAATGGCCCGGAAGCCTTAGTTGAGTTCACCTCTCTACGGACTTGACGCCGTTTCGCTCCTCACGAGAGCCTGCTAAACTTTTTCACCCTTTATTGGTATAGCCTATTCAGGCACTTTAATAGTACGACATATTGTGATTTATGTTTCCATTCCTTCCTCTACTGGATGGCCAGCTAGCACTGCCCTGCTGTGGTCAAGTCCCACTGACCTGTCGCTTTATTGCTGCATCCTCCAGTGCTACTAAGACTTCAGCGGTATACGCTCCGCAGACTAAACAATATGCTCTAATTACATCTTGAACCTGCTAGACTTTCCAACCATTTATTGTTAGTTTTCTTCTCACCTTTATTATATATTCTAATGCAAACGCGCCGACTAATCCAGTCTTACCCGATCGGCATCCTGCTCTCTGGATTCATTTAGACTTCAGTGACGTTACCTTTTTTAGTTCGACGGACTCAACTACCCGATTACATTACTTGGAGTGCCTCGTGGGCTTTTCCCAACTTTCGTCAATAAACCGTTCTCATCCTGACGCTAACTTATTTTTATCGCGCTCTGTTTTTCTTTCTTCTTCAACTGGAGTGCCAGATTTTACTACACTGCGGTGACCTAGTCCCACAGTCTAGCCTCTTTCGCCCTGATTGCTTATACGTTACCCAGACTTAAGCGGGATACGTTATGCGGACTTAACGCACTTGTTCCCCTACCTTGTGAGGCTACTGGACTCGTTCTGCCTCTATTGTTACAGCCACTTTTCCTGCCTTAATTTTACATGCTATTCCTCTGCGCTGACTAATCCAGTCTCGCGAGATCGGACACTTGTTATCTGACTTCGCTCAGGGTTATTCGACGTTACAAATTTTGGTTCGGCCGAACCAGCGTGTTGTTTACATCACCTGGAAAGCCTCGTGCGCGCCTCCACTCTTTTTTAATAAACTTGCCTCTTCCTGTTCGTAACCTTTCCCTAGCATTATCTATGTTCTCAATCTTTCTTCTACCGAGGGAGCTGTTCTTACTGCCCTGGTGTAGGTCTAGTCTTACTTGAGCAACCCATTTAAATCGGACTGCATCCATGCTCCCTAGTATTAACAATATTCGCTCCACAGGCTCAACACTATGTATCCCACTATCTTAGAACCTGCTTGACTGGTTCACTTTCTACTGTTATAACATTTTTCACATTACCTCTCTTGGTTCGACCGACCTAACGTTTTTGCTTGCATTACTTGGAGATTCTCGTGGGCTTTACCATGCTTTACCCATTAACCTATTTTATCTCGAACCTCGCTTCTAGCAAAGCAATCTTCATCCTGATTTTCATCTCCTTGCTGCGCCCTTTTTTAATTCTTCATACAGGGAGCCAAATCTTAGTGCTCTTTCTTAACCTAGCCTCATCCAGCTAGCGTGCTTCCTTGTGAGCTCTTTATCCACCTGGGTGTTAACAGTCTAGACCCTGCAGTCTCAGTGCTGTATTTATTACCTCAAGTACCTGCTGAACTGACTCATCCAATGTTAAAACAGCCCTTTCCCTCTCTTTCCTAAACTTAACTGCTGATCCTATCTAGTTTTTTCTATTCTATCTGTGCGACTCAAGCGCAATGCACCGATTAATCAAGTGTCGTCTGAACGGTTTCCGTCTTTATGAGAGGCTGGCCGGACCTAATTACTCCTGTATAGTATAGCCTTGTTGATATTTAACCTGTCTATTTCCGCAGACCATCTCTATTGTCATTATTACCGCAATGGTAAGACCTAATCTTAGTGCGCCGACTGCTCTATCCTTAGCTGAACGTTCTTCTGCCCTCCTATTATTCCCAGATGTCAGTGCCATTTCCGACCAGGGCCTGGCAGCGACTTCACCCTCTTCCATTTGCATCTAGACCCATATGCTTCTATTTTACTCTTATCCATGACCTTCTCTGTTGCTACGCCCCATTTTTATTTACACGGCTTACAGTCATTGCGCCGAACAAAGTTATCCTAGTGCCTATGGTTTCCTCCGCTCCGACCTCGCTCCTGATTTCTGGCGGCACTCGGACCATTGCTGAGTGTTTCTTGACTAGTACTTCCATTAGTATGCTCATCTTACCACTTCTCATATGCCTCTGCTCTTTAATGTTCGCAGTTGCCTGTTGGTGTGACCGTACGTGGCATAACAACTCCCATTGCACGGCAGTTTTGGCTCTCTGTGACAACTTTCTGTAGATTCTGACGGCTTTTGGACTGTGGAGTCATGAGTGCCTTAGCGTAATTACTCTCACGAATTACTCTTCGCACTGCAGACCGCCTTCGCCCGCTCCTAGTCTATTCTTTGAATTTCGTTTTCCGCTTGGACCGTTGCTTTATCTATGTTGCTCCCGCGTTCGGTCTCAATCTAGTTGTACTAAGTTTTACCTAAGGTGCCCCTCGCATTCGGACTGCTGTCAGTATCATCGGTATATCTGTTCCTTTCCAACAATCGTAGTATTTGCCTAATTCTGTTAACACGCTTTGTTATATCTGTCTGTTGATGCTGCGCGTGGAGAACATTCTTCCTACGTAGTAGTTGTATTCTGAGTCACACCAGCGACATGATGTATAGAACGCGCTTGCATTCATGTACACTAAGCACAAGTACATGTTTTAATGTATCCTAGGCACCTTTGCGCCCCACCAGCCTTTCGATAGTGCTTCTTGATTCATGGCTGCCTGTCTGTCTGGATGCCTCTTGTCCTTTTGCCCGTTTCTTCTTGAGATTTCCAGTTACATCTGCCCAAACAAGAAGGTTTATCCATTGGGACTAGTCCACTCATGCTCAATAGCCAGCTGGCTTAAACACTTGATCCTTGCTCCGGGAGATAAAGAACCCACTCTTCGTTCCAAATGGAGCTCTTTCCGCCATTCTGGAGATACTGCCTTCACGGAGTCTAAACAAATGGGTTAAGCTCGCCTCGTACTCACAGTATCACCATTCACTCACTTGAAATATCTATATGGATTGCCTGTTCCACAAAGGAAGACAAACAATTCCGGCGTGGTTACCTCAGTTAGCTTTGCTCATTCCCACCGGCATCCAAAAAGTTGGTTTCAGTGCTACACATTACCAAAAGAACACACCGATTCTCTATTCAACGGAAGTTTTACCGATGTCATTCCACGGACAGTTTTACTCCCGTATAAATTGCTTCCCGAGGGCCTTTCATGGAGTTTTCACTTGACCATGAAGAGCATTAAACTCACTTACATTTTAAGGAATTCCGATCCAGCTTTGCGGAGTTAGAAACCAGTAACAAGCCCGCACTGCACAAAGTAATGGCATTTTCGCCTGTTATGGACGCACTTAGCCCCAAGGAACAACTGCACTTACCATCACTATGACAAGTCCAGCGCTGATAGCTGGACATGGTTTGAGAAGCAGACAAGTATGCAACCTTTAATTATGAGTAGAAGGACGTTTCAAGTTTCGTTCGTTCCAGTCAGCCGACAATTCAGATAAGTCAACTACCTATCCAGCAAAGCACTAGACGGCCGTTTTGCCCTGTTGGGGCTCGTCAGTGTTGCCCGTATTTAACGGAAAAAGTCAGCCACTATTAATGACTTTTACTCATCTGCACCCTTTATCATTCGACTCTGTGGCTGTTTCGCATTCTTGGCCGGTTTCGACGTCTGCAGCCAGTACACTACCAAGCCAATCGGTCAAACAAGGAGAATTTTGGCTGCCAACCGACTGTAACTAATAGAGTGCAAAATTAGTCTGTACGATGTATAGCCGGTTATCACTACTGTTCAACGGATGCTACGGCAGCGTTCCAGTACGTGGTGTGTTTCCGCCTAGCAAGCGTTCTCCCTATAAAACGCCACAAATTTCCACTTAGGCTAGTCCTAAGGCCGTCGAGAAACCCAAACCTAAGCTATCATCTCAGCCTCAAATGAAGCTAGTTCTCGACAGGCTATCTGAGCTTGAGAAATTGGTCAAGGAAAATCCGTACCTTAGCAAGCCACAAGTTCCCGAGTGTACCCAGGTATCTCGCGACCGATGTGTTATCACCATGAACGCAGCGGAATCGGAAAAAGCAACTCCTGCGGAAAGAATACTAAATGACCGAACATTGCTTGAGCGCTTGAGCTCGTTGTTATTTGATGATGCCGAACAGGGGATCAATATTAAATAAATAAATATTTATTTTATCCTTGGCTATGCGAGGCACGCCCATGGAGGCCTGATTAGATATGTACAACCGTGCAGACATTTTATGGCAACGGCAACATTGACGGTAGAAAAGAGTTCATATGTCAATGATTGAACCTGTACAATGGTGAAAATGCGAAATAATAATTTGGTTGTCGTGAAACCGGGACCTCAGTTAATAATAAATTGAGAATCCTGAATGATCCATTGGAAGATAATTAATGAGCACACTAAAGAGATATGACAATACAGTGAGATCGTGCACAAGTACCGCAAAGGTCAACGGTGATATCGTAGAAAGAAGAATGACGGTAGTATATGCAGATGTAGAAGTTTCAGTGTAACGAACCTATCTAGAATGATGACGCTAGTTGATTTTTCAGTGTGAAGTTATGGGCTGTGACTTTATTCGGTGATGAGTAACATTCGCCACGTGGTAGTGTTGTTAAACGGACATTTGTAGCTTTTTATAGGGAGAACACTTGCCAGGCGAAAACCCACCACGTCCTGAAACACTGCCGCCAATCCATTTAATGTCAATATGTAACCGGCTAAGTTTCTGGTTGACCGTTTGTTTGCTCGGTTATTCGCAGTCAGGCTGCGTCCCATTTTTTGCCGGCTGATGCGTTAGCCGGGTGCTTATTACGTTCCTGAGTCCCGTCCTGCGATCGATTGGTAGGTCTGGAACTAAACATTTTTTGAATATGACGCGTTGATCCTCTGCAGAACCACGCAAGGTCTCCAAATGATATACATTGAAATATGTTGAATTGTTGTTGACTTCTTGAAGGATAGCGTATGGTTTCAAGAAAGAATCGCAGATCCCCCGGGGTATGTAGTAAAATTGATTAGAAATATAGGAAACCACAGTTAATTGAGCGGTAAACGTGGATTGAAGAGTTCATAATGACCAATTGCTCTGGCTTTGTATCGCAGGAGAACGTGCCTTCCGAAGTCAAAAGTAGTTTTCCAAGCAAGTGTAATGTGGAAGGGATAGCGTTAGGCAAACTGAACCCAAAGGTTCAAGCCTTGGAAAATTTGTATCCATGCATGATAACGAATGTTTTGTCCGGTTAGTAAGTTATAAAACGGTTGATAATCTTTCGCTCATGTCCAGATAAAGGAAGTAGGTGGCTTGTATTTTTTCGCAACGATGGACTATTCCTTGGGTGCGTGTCGCCGTACCTGTGACAAACTCGGGAAAAAAGTAACCAAACGGAAACAGCCACCAAGACAGAAGAAAGAGATGCGTCTGGAATGCAGTCGATTAACTGCGGCGATGACTGAACTATTATACACTATACACGCAATTGTTACTTAACTATCGCATATAAATGTGTATCATAAATGGTGAAATACGACGAGAAGCATGCAGTCCACGGATCAGTAGAGAATAACAGATTGTTCCAAAATAGGAATAAAGGTGAAGAAGAGAGTTTGAGGGGTCCTAATGTGCATATGCTCAATCGGTTGGAACCAGAGAGAGGGGACGAGGTGTGCAGAATGTGGTAAAGGATATCACTCAGAAAGAGCGACAGGGAAGCGTTGCCTCAGTCTTAAATTGGTAGGAATGTAAGAAGTCAGAGAGGACCGACGGATGTAAGTTAGCGTCGAATGAAGAAGGAATGCAAAATAAAGCACAGGAAGGAAAGAAATGGTCGGTAAAACGTATTCTGTTGAAGAGAAGGGGAAAAGCCGCCGACCTTCATCAGGTGATAATACATCCTTGTTAATTGAAAAGGATAAATTATGCCTATTAAGGTACTAATGGTGAGGGTAACCAAACTTTGCGTCAGCTGTAACTAGGTCAGTTAAATATCAGAATTCCGAGAGAGGTCAGAATACAAGCGATCGTTCAGACAAAACCAAATAAGTCAGCAATATGAAGCTGTCACCAAATATAGACAAGTAAAAGGTAATAAATGTCATCATAAAAGAAGCAGTTTAGGACGAAAGTGGCTAGACGAAACAGCACTTAGCCTCGGGATGACGTGAGCAGGTCGTTGGCTCTGTTAAACCCTGATCATTAGGGATATAGTAGTTCAAAGGTACGAGAACATTAAGACGAGAAGGTCAGCGCATAGACAGAAAGCCGTATAATTTCGATCTATATAACAAAAAGACCCTCGGCATAAAGAGATGTTAAGGATGAAAGAGGGATATATTAATAATGATGAATCATGACCGAAAATGCTATTGAAGGGAAAGTTACAAGGCGGTAACTCGGCTGAGCCTAAGTCATTAAGATCTCAGAAGCTTAAGGTAGGTCAGAAAGCAGGAGACCGTTTAGACGAGTCCGGATAAGCCAGCAGGATGAAGTTAGGCCGCCAACTTAAGGTGTGATTAACAGTAATGAGTGACATAAGAAAAGAAGCTTTCGGGACGAAAGTGACCACATGAAAATCCATCTAGTATTGTATCTGCCTTCCGTCTTGGTAAAATACAGGAAAATACTACGAGAACTCGTTCCCTTCAAATAGTTTGCCGGGTTGCGTAGGAATGCTGACTCAGCTTGCGAAGGGCCTCACGTCTTAAAGTTGAGCCACTCTACGTCCTTCGTGAACTCTCACCGAAGGATCGAGTTTAAATGATAAAAGCCATAGAAGAACTATGTGCAAGACGGAGAAGTTGTGAAACAGCGCTCCATATTGTGGATTTTCGAGTAGTTCGGAGGACTCCGAAAACCCGCTGGAGGCCCATTCTCCTCACCCCCGGACAGTAAAATATAAGGTCCCGCTGGAATCCACTGTTTGTCCTCCCCGGGACTTAAAAGCAAAGAGAAAGAATGGACTACAGGTGATGGTTGCAAATGTTCGCGGTCTCAGCAACAAATCTGAAAAGGTACATGCTCTTATCGCAATGCTGCTTCCTGACCTGTTGGCCTTCACTGAGTCCTGGCTCACCTCAGATATCTCCGACTCTTAAATTCACAAATCGGGATACCAACTTTTCCGTACTGACCAAACTGGAGCAAGAGTTGGTGGTGGCATAGTTTTCTGCTAGAGATAGAATCTTAAAGTTCATCTCGCGGAAATTGTTAGCGACGCTGTTGCTGGCGCAGAGCTATTATGGTGTAGGATCAATGATGGTTTCAAATCTCTTATGGTTGGCGTTATCTACAAAGCGCCGTGGGGACATGGTGCCTCTGTGCTAGACTTTAACCAATCGTATGGAAACCGCAAAGCTTGTCTTGTTGTGGGTGCCTTAAATGCCCCTGCCACCTTCTACCCGGGTCCTTTGACGACAGCCTCCTTGAAACTGTCCTCAAAACGAACATCTCCCAGCATATAACATCGCACACTAGGCTCCTTCCCGGTCAGACTCCGCACATTCTTGATCTTGTGCTCACTCCGTCCATAGCAGATGTCTCAGAATTGACCCTTCCACCACCCATAGGTAAAAGCGACTATTGTAAGATCTCCTTCCTATGGACTAAACGTCCAGCTATCCGAACCCGAAACGCACACCGTCCTAACTTCTGGCGTACCGACTCATTCAAGCTAAGGGCAGCAGCAAGTACGTTGGACTGGAATGTTCCGCAACACTTGGAACTCGATGCTGCTTGGAACGATCTATTCCACAAATTGAAGCTGCTCATCAAGGAGGCCGTTCTTTTCCACAATAACAGGCCGCTTTCTAAGGGTCCACCTGGAACGACCAAGAACTCATGGCCAACATGAAATAACGACGAAGACTATGTGGCAGATTCAAGCTTTCCCGCTTAAACCCAGACTACTCTGAATACAAAGCCATCAGAAACTTTTGCTCCTTGCAGATACATGAAAAGAGACAACGATACGAGCAAGGACTGGTCGAACAATCCCTCTCCAGGCCAAGGATACTATTTTCATACCTTAATAGCTCTACAAAGGCGGGCTGTGGAATTCCTGCATTGTCTACTTATGAGTTAGATATAATACACTATGAGGATGCGCCAAAGCTGACCTCTTGGCTCTTCAGTTATCCTCAGTATATACGAAGGGAGACAAACTGGCAAACCCTCATGTACTTGCACATACAGTACCTCTGGAACATATCGATATCGATGCAGGTGCTACCTTGAATCTACTACCAGAACTGAACTTATCTTCCTCACCAGAACCAGACGGGCTGCACCCACATTTTCTCAAGATGGTAGCAGAATTCATTGCCGTCCCACTTTGTCAAATGTCTCAGCTCTCTCTTAAAGCTGGTCGACTGCTTGTCGATTGGAAGACGGGTGTAGTTATGCCGAAATACAAAGGTGGAAACCGCCTACGAACTATCGGCCAATTTGCTTGACGTCGGTCGCCTGCAAGATCATGGAAAAGATCATTAAATGTGCTATCCACTGATACTGCGAAGAGCTGAACTTCAATTTAGTCACCTTGCCTGGCTTCCGAAAGGGACATTCCTGCATCACTAACCTGCTGGTCGCTAGAGAGATGTAGGCTAAATCAGTGGACGCTGGAAAACGTTTCGCTGTGGTCTTCATCGACTTCAGCAAAGCTTCTGACAGAGTCCCACACTAGGAACTACTCTCTATGCTCTGCGGAATTGACATAACAGGGGACCTCCTACTATGGATCAGTGACTTCTTGCAGGGCCGGAACATGCAAGTCAAAGTAAACAAAACCGTTTCATTCCCGGTGCTTATGTAAAGTGGCGAACCACAAGGCTCCGATCTCGGTCCGGAATTGTTCAAGATGTAAATCAATGATTTACCAAGTATGCTAAAACGGACTTTCTGATCTATGCAGACGACCTCAAGCTATGGTCGGAAGTGTGCAGCCTCGAATACGCCGACCGATTACAGGAACCGCTTTATTTACTACACTCTTGGTCTATCAAGTGGGGTTTGCCGGTCAACAAAGTTAAGTGCTAAGTCCTATCTCTAGGTGCTGCCGAACCACTGGGCATCTATCACATTGGCGGCCACCTACCCAAGGTTGCCACACAGGAAAAGGACCTGGGGACAATAATTTCCTCTGATATCAGAACGACCCTTTGAAGTTAAATAAGACTGCCGAAGCAAAAAGGATGTGGGCGCTATAAGGAGACCATTACCTAAACTGACACCGCAGACATTTAGACTTCTCTTCACCTCCCATATGCGTCCTATTCTTGAATTCGGACTTCCGGCCATAGCCCCTTTATCTAAACATGAAAGTGACAAAATAAACAAAATGTCAGCGATGAGCCTCGAAATTTGTCCTAAGGATACGCAAATTCCCCTACCCCCAGACTACAGAGGATGAACCTTTTCCCTTGGACTATCGCCAACCTCGCGGAGACCTCATCTATACCTACGAGGAAAACTGGGAAACGAGTTAAGGCAGCTTTTTAGCTAAGACTTGGCATCTCGACTCGAGGTTACAGCTGGGAGCTGTTTAAAACGAGGAGGTTCAAAGTCCGCTCAGACGTTGCTCTCTCTACTTGAGTAATGAATGACTGGAACCGACTACCGGACCCGATTGTCAATGCGCAATCAGAAGTGAGTTTTAAACGTTTGCTAAACATCTTCCTAATGTGTATTCCAGGATTCTACAGGACTGATACTACATCCTGAGCTATGACACATTTAGGTGCATGAAGGAGCATACCATTTATCGTTAATGGTAATGAGGAGCCAAAACGAAACGCTTTTATTTAACATCTCTGAGCTACTAATCCTACCTTGCAACGGTGCAGTAAATCATTGTTGCCCCACCTTATAAGCAGGCATTATGGCGTACCATATGGCTATCATATATACATTTGCTACTAAGTGTATATAAATATATGAGTACTGCATATGTTATTTAGTATAACTTCTAGTGCATGCTTTCGCATATCCATCTTCCTAACCATAATATATGCCTTGTGTAACAGGCTAGTTCCATTCATTGTTGCAATAGCATTTATCAGGCAATGTGGCTGCAAACAGGCTGGCACATCATTAGCCTGAGATGCATTTGCCATCTCCAACTTCCAGATGCTGAGCTTTAATGGACAATTATATACATACGCTGCAAATTAATGTCAATTTCCAGTGACTAATTTTATCGATTCATTACCTATGTATGCTTAGTTTGTTTCTCGGCTTTCACTTTTCCATATTCAACTGCATTTAATAAAATAATATGCCGTTTCGTTCACACTTGCTGCCCCGATTCAAAACACAGTTAAGTTCCTGTCATATTACAGAGTAACAGTTGTGCTCATACGTTTGGGTTCACCTTAATTTCCGTTTGCAATAACGTATTATTAACAAGAATTCGTCACAACGATCAATCAGAACACTAAATGCGTGTTCAGCCGAAGGTAAAGTTCCTCCACCAAATCAGTATCCTTCTATTCTTATGTTGAAAAGCACAAGTAGAAGACGAAGTTCGGCAGATGCATGCATTTCGTATCGTCTCATCAGTGCCGATAACGATAACCTGTAATTTTATATAACAGTTTGTAGGTATAGACATCCATATAAACAAACGCGAGAAAAGGGTGTCTTTCGTCTACAACCAGGGCAGCCTGAGGCTGATGGATAATTGTTTTTGAACACAAAGCACTGGCCTAATCCGACTAATGGCAATCGCCTCGGCAAACCGGAGGAGCCGGGAATTAGTATGACGAAGCAGGATTGTGAACGCCTTGTTGACCTCAATTCGATGACCTGTTGTCAATAAGTGCCTGCCGATGGAAGATGCTGGCGGCCTGCGTACACACGCAGTCTGATTTGGGCTTGCTTGCTGGCTAAGGCCGCATTGAACCCATTTTGGTACGTGCTCCTTTATTCGGGAACTCAGTGTTCTATTGGTTCTGCCTATGTAACTATCCCCGCAGTTACATACGAATTGATATACACAATGGGAGTTGGCGCCAATAGGCTGAGTTTCCTTCAGTGGAGGCAACGGTAGCTTATGGGTTCGGTCAAGGATTACAACTTCGGCAGCACAGAAAGTGCTCTGTGTGGCGGAAATCAGACGTCTTCTGGTCCTCAAAGACTCAATGTCACCCCTATAGGGCAGCTCTAGGAATACCTTTTTCTTAGGCACCGTAGGTAGAGCAACTTTCTTTTCTCGGATTTCGCTGTGCATTCGGATAAAGTTTCGAGGGTAGCCATTAGCAATTAACTTGTTGGTAATTAGTTCTATTTCATCGGCTAGACAATCGGTCGAACATATTCGTCTGGCGCGACTAAACAAGGTCTTCACAAGCGTCCGCTTGTGTCGAATTGGCGTAAAGCTGCTAAACTGCAGATACTGTCCCGACCACGTTGCTTTTCGATAGACAGACCTACTTACCATTCCGTTATCCCTGCGGCTGATAAGAACATCCAAATATGGAAGAGGGTTCTGTTGTTCGACTTCGCAGGAAACCCTCAAATTGACATGCGATGAGTTAAAACGCGCCACTAGCTCTGCGATCTGCATTTCTGTCGAACTGAACACCAAGATATCGTCCACGTAACGTTTGTAATAGGGCAACTGCGCTATTTCTTCGCATAGGCTTCGTTCTATCATCAGCATGAGGAAATCCGCTAGTATGGGACCCAGTGGGCTGCCCATGGCTACCCCATCAAGTTGGCGATAGCGTTTGTTACGGAAGTGGAAATCGACATTCTCCGATAAAACCTCAGGTTAATCGATATGGCCTCAAGGATTCCTTCGAGCTTGTAGTGGATCTCGATCAAATGAACTTGTCCCATAAGGTGCTTTGTTCCTTAGACTTGGAATCTTTATTTACTAAGTTGCTGCTACACCAGACAGTTGACTACATCTGCGAATTTGCAGAAAGTTCCGAATGTCGGTTGCCGATTCCAGTTGAATTCTTAAGAGAATCATTACTTCTATGCACGGAGAACGACGATTTTCACTTGCGAACATACCTATCGCCAAATGGATGGGGTAGCCATGGGCAGCCCACTGGGTCCCATACTAGCGGATTTTATCATGCTGATGATAGAACGAAGCCTATGCGAAGAAATAGCGCAGTTGCCCTATTACAAACGTTACGTGAACGATATCTTGGTGTTCAGTTCGACAGAAATGCAGATTGCAGAGCTAGTGGCGCGTTTTAACTCATCGCATGTCGATTTGAGGGTTTCCTGCGAAGTCGAACAACATAATCCACTTCCGTATTTGGATGTTCTTATCAGCCGCAGGGATAACGGAATGGTAAAAAGGTCTGTCTATCGAAAAGCAACGTGGTCGGGACAGTATCTGCATTTTAGCAGCTTTACGCCAATTCCGCACAAGCGGACGCTCGTGAAGACCTTGTTTAGTCGCGCCAGACGAATAGGTTCGACCGATTGTCTAGCCGATGAAATAGAACTAATTACCAACACGTTAATTGCTAATGGCTACCCTCGAAACTTTATCCGAATGCACAGTGAAATCCGAGAAAAGAAAGTTGCTCTACCTACGGTGCCTAAGAAAAAGGTATTCCTAGAGCTGCCCTATTTGGGTGACATTGAGTCTTTGAGGACCAGAAGACGTCTGATTTCCGCCACACAGAGCACTTTCTGTGCTGCCGAAGTTGTAATCCTTGACCGAACCCATAAGCTACCGTTGCCTCCACTGAAGGAAACTCAGCCTATTGGCGCCAACTCCCATTGTGTATATCAATTCGTATGTAACTGCGGGGATAGTTACATAGGCAGAACCAATAGAACACTGAGTTCCCGAATAAAGGAGCACGTACCAAAATGGGTTCAATACGGCCTTAGCCAGCAAGCAAGCCCAAATCAGACTGCGTGTGTACGCAGGCCGCCAGCATCCTCCATCGGCAGGCACTTATTGACAACAGGTCATCGAATTGTGGTCAACAAGGCGTTCACAATCCTGCTTCGTCATACTAATTTCCGGCTCCTCCGGTTTGCCGAGGCGATTGCACTTAGTCGGATTAGGCCAGTGCTTTGTGTTCAAAAACAATTATCCATCAGCCTCAGGCTGCCCTGGTTGTAGACGAAAGACACCCTGTTCTCGCGTTTGTTTATATGGATGTCTATACCTACAAACTGTTATATAAAATTACAGGTTATCGTTATCGGCACTGACGAGACGATACGAAATGCATGCATCTGCTGAACTTCGTATCCTTAGGTTGCCTAAAGTAGGCTTGCGTTTATTGTAGGACAGGGATATTTTACCATTAACACTTCCATTTCACATATTTACGTAATTTTAATTGCCCGGTTTGTTTAATCCCTGGACTTGTCACCAGGGACACGCTAAAGTAATTCGCTAAACACCTTACATAATCCTTATATACAAACCCTGCCATTACATTCCATTTTTATTGCAAAATTATTTGTGAGTTTTTAAGTCTCGCACGCTTTAATGTTTCCAGAAGTTCCATTTCACTTTGGCTCGTAAGCCGGTTCCTGCCATCAGTCGTTGTCCCGTTCCCGAAAGACAAACACCCGTACTTCGGCAGGATACCAATACCACGGTCACCTTTGGAACGCTCAACCCGACACATAGCACCGCACACTCTCGTTTTATTGCCAATCATTTACCTCCTATATTATTTATAAAATATTCTATAAAGCTGGCTTATTGCTACTTGTAAGCACTTCTGTATTTTATTTGCATAGGTTTTGTAACTTGCCTACCACGAGTAGTTATATACAATGGCATTTCTTTATGCACGTGGCTATATGAATTAATATATCTGGTTGCATATTTGAATTTTAACAGAGCTTCCAAATGCCCGGATTCGTTTTGCAACTACTTATTAAATTACATTTGAAATACTCACTGGGTCCGGAGGATCTGCAGCCTTTGTTTGCAAAAGGCGGCCGCTTAGCACATTGCTTTCATTGGTTCCATGATTTTTGGCTCTGCATGGATGCCAAAGGCTTCCAAGCTCTTGGACACGGCACACTGTTATGTTTATGTCCAAAGGAACACATCGTGGGGCAACTTCAAATCTGGCGTAATCAGCCTGATATTGATAATTTGGAAAACGGTAAAGAGTTACTTAACTGATTGCTAATTTCACCTAGAGTACTTAACTATTTTCTCAGGCTCGTAAACTAATTTTCAATAGGCGCGGCCCTGTGTCTCTTACTAGTTTGTTGCCAACGAAATACAGGCAAGTTCGCTGGATGCCGGTAGTAGTCTGGGTGGCTTTTGCCTCGACTTCGGCAAAGAATTTTAAAAGGTTCCTTATGGATTTCTCCTCTTTTAATCACCGGTGATATTCTGTATCTGTGAAACTACTCCCTTAGGTCGCTGTCATTCTCTTTGGACAAAGCATGCAATGTATTTGGAACTGTAACTACTTCACATCTGTTTTGCTGTTAAGCAGGGAACCACTTGGATACGTCTTAGTTCCGGACGTCTTCAAACGCTACATTGAGGAATTAAATCTAATCTTCAAATAGTTGCGTCACGTGATAATATTTTGAAAGAGCACACAGGGTGGTTCAAGCATATGCTACTAACCCATTGCATATGAAGCTGGACCGGGTGCACTGATGTACAATGGAGTTCCAGCAACCCGTAAACCACGTTAAGTGTTCCGTCCTCCAAACTTGTGCCTCGGAATGGTAGGGTGTTGTCAGCCTGTGGGCTTTTGCCCAACAACCCATTATTTTGACTTGCTTATACTAGCACGTTACAGAACACCTTAAATAAATTTGCTGCGGTTTTTAGTCTCCTTTTGCTTCAAGGCGTTCCTTTTCGCAAATGACTCTACTGATATTCAAAAATCTGTCCTGCACTAACTACGAGCAATTTTTGCGTACGGATTGGCAGCATATTAGCATCTAAGGAAACGCCAAACTTAATGATCAACGCTCAGTTGCAGGGATGGAAATCCATCAAGGCAACTTAGAAACTGCCTTACACGCATCGCCTTCAAAAAATAAGGTTGTTTTCTCTGGAGTTTCCTCATCGCCGTGCTGAGGTAATTCATACTCTGCGTATCCTCTGATCTTAGAAAGGGAATAATGCACAAGCGTTTTTGCAAACTTTTGTAGCGAGTTAAACACAAGGTCACGGTATGATATCGTTTAAATCAAAAAAGTATCTCGTTCGCACTTAATCAATATTTCAACACTTGTAGGGAACTGATGGAATAATTTAACTAAGCTAGCCGTAATTGAGCAAACAGCTGAATGTTCCTAACTAATGTTAGATACATTTTTGTTGGAATTGCACGGATCTTGCTGCTTTTACCATGACCGTAATGCTCCCATGAGTCAAACTGGCACATTTATTTTCCTAAACACTGTGGTATGCACCAAGTAATGGTGAGGCTTCGGAGTTCCTTTCTTCTCTTTACAAACTAATAAGAAATGTACTAAACATTCTTAAATTTTAATAACATTGGTAAAATAAAATTTTTCTTCACATAAGTCTCCGTTGTTCCACTTACAGCAATAAGCTTTTAATTATTTTGCCTTTTTACATTTCAGTTTTAAACTATTCTTAATGTTATGAAATTTGAGGAAACGTTTTGGTGTTAACATGCAAATAGTCCGCCCCTGCCATAGGTGCAATATGATAAAACCGGATATTTTGGTACCATGCAACATTCTATATTGGAAATATGGGTGAATATGTCTGTAAACCATATATTAATGTATATGCTGCACTTCCACCTAGTACATTTATGTATAACGCTCGAAAACGGACCTTTGCATCTTATGTATTTAACATTTCAGAACCCGTTGTTTAAAGAAAATTTGAATCGTTCTCAGAAGCTTCAAGTTAAATACTACACAAAGCGGTTGCCTACAATTTGAATTCTTTTCAACGACAGTTTCAAGCCAGCTTTGTTTTTTAAGTTTCCCGCTGATTTAATTATCTGAACTAAACACTCGTGGAACACTTATCCTGCAATCCATTTACGTTCACTTCCACCTACATCGTGTTTGAAAATAGCTTATATATTTAAAAACCACACCTAATGCATCAATAATATAATTTTTTCTACGATTTGCTTATCTCCATCGTTGTGCCGTTAGCAAGCAATGGCGCCAGGTGTACGGTGCCTCTGCCACAAAATTTTTGCTTTGCGGTTTCAATCTCTACAAACGTACAAGGAATTATCGTCCGAAGTAGGGAACTGGGTATGTTTTGATGGTAATGCTTCAAATTTAACCTGACTTACTTCCAATGACAAATTTTGTTCTGCTGCTAGCTGCCATATGCGACTTTAAATAGCTGACGTTTCATTCACTCGCCCAGCCAACGGAAGAACTACAAAACCATAAGGCTGGGTTGACAGAGGTTACACATCTATGTAAATGATAGGTTAACTGGCACTTGCTACTTAGGTGGTCAAAGTTCCTCACTATGCTGCCTCAGGTATTGAGCCAATGTCATTCAGTTCCACTCCAGCGGTTATCATACTGACCGAAAAGTGTTCTTCTTTTGACACTGGCTGGTATTTACTGGTGCATAAATGTGCACGTGATTCCCAAGTTTAGCTCCGCTTACGTAATTATATGCTTCTTTCCAATTCGTACGCATATTGCTTTCATCCAATAAGTCTGTAGTACATAGTGCGTAATCATAGGAGCTCCGTAAAGTTTATGGAGAAGCTGCTGGTGCAGGAAATACTCAAATAAAACCTGAAGACAACAATAATAACGTTCAGGCATTTACCGACGTCAAACGATGTAGCCCAAATTACCAAGCCACAAGCAGGTTTGAGACCCGTCAGCGTGCACTCCGGAATGCTCAGTGAAAAAATGGACTGCCAAAATAAATAAACTGGATTAAAATAAATTTCCACGAAATAAAGAAATAGCGTATTTGTCACTTTCTCGACCAGCTACAATACGTCAAACAATTCAGTAAATCTGGGTCCTATCAGCAAAGGCTTTATAGTAATTTTGCTTTCGTAGAGCGTTTGTCCTTAAATTTCGGTCGCTTAGGCACTGCAGCCTCCAGCTTATTAAAAGTTGTGCACTTAGAAGCAATTTAGTCAATTATTATGATAATTTTTATTTTTCCATGCGGCTGTCTGCTGTAGTTAATTCACAGGTTGTGGCAAAAGTCTGCTGCAATATACGGGTGATGAACCTGTATATTGCGGCAATTCCCTTATCAATTTACAAGGTTACATGCCCATGTAAATAAAAATATTCATTCATTCTTAAATATTTTGAGTCGCGCCACGACAAGCTTTAGCCAAATTGTACACGGAACGGCTTTTCTAAATTTCCAGGTGAGCTTAAATAAACGAGATGAAATTGTAAACTGTGCTTTCGGAAATCAACCAAGCACTGGGTTGATGATGAGGAATAGATTATTTTTCTGCTTTGTGAAGCAGGGATGCTTGCTAAGGTGATATAATGTTTTTTCTTCGTATTCAATCTCTTGCTACCGTACCAGCAACATGCTGTTTCCCATGGGTAGGTTTATTGTTATATTGGCTGGTACGCTTGAGTTGAACTACTTCGTGCTTTAAAGTTCAACATTGTGAAGACTCCAAAAAACGTCTGCTGCGATAACTTAAATCCTTCGCTAATTATTTGGCAAACATTATCTTTAATTACAATTAGTTAAAGAACTTTGAATAAATAATTAAATTAATTTCTGATTATAATTTAGTCTATATACTCGAGCGAGTAATATGCTGTGCCCCGTTAGTTTCAGAAAACAAATGACTGATGCTTGGCTTTATATAGATAAATAAGCATAACGAGTTAAGGCGAAAATATCAGGCTGTTAAGTTAAATTTGAATACAGGACTCCCGCCTGATGAGAATATTCCATATTGCGCAGCAAACGCTCCATGTTTTAATCAACCTACAATTAAAACAAGTATTTACGTAAGTCAATAGGTCAAACACAAAGTATTCTGCAGTCATACATTTAAGGTGTTTCCTCTAAAATAAGGGTCTAAAAATTAATATTTCGCCTATTTTATTTGTATGAACGTAAATGTCTTTGCGAATCATGTTACAAAAATAATACATCTTTCCTTTTATTCGGTAACTTGGACCTAACGCTAAGCAACGTAAAGTAAATTGTTTACAAGTAGATTTACTGTTAACGGCTCGCTCGTTACTTTACATATACTTCATACCAAGGAAAGCAGGCAGCGGTCCGTAAAGGTTTAGAGCACTGACAAAAATACTAATAAAATTTTTTGAGCACTTGGGTTAAACAAAAACGTGAAATTATAAAGACAGTAAATTAATCGCAATAATGAAAGTAAGCTGACATGCTACGTTGCGTCGAAGTACTATTGTCAGTAATGCGTGAAATTGTAATATAGGATAATAATAAAAATATGCCATCATTGATAACGTATTCAGATAAAACCCGATGGTCGTAATATTTTATCATATTTTTTGTTTAATATGCATGTTAGAATTTGGTTTACCTCCTTTAAATTTATTTAAATGGAAGCTTCCCTTTTTCTTTTATCATCATTTTGATTACGCGTCCAGTGCTTTTAAAATAATATTGCTTATTCTAATTTGGTTTATTTATGAACTTATGCAGCCATCATACCTGGCTTCGTAGTTAAAAAGCAGGCGGCAAGAACGTTATTTGTCGCTTCGAAGTTAACAAAAACTCACTTTTATTTCTGATAGATAGTCTATATGGGAACGGACTAATGTGGGCCTCATTGGGAGTTGGCCGAAAAGACAAGTCCTGTACTAATAAAGTTTCTACGGTTAGGATAGAGAAATTGTTAACTTCGGTGTTTTAGCTGCACGGCCGGTAATTTTATGATGTTTACACTCATAAAGAAATTAGCTTTTGATGTAGGGGTGTAGCATTTACCTATTTCCTTGTTTAATTATTGAGATGATGTACGAGTACAATAAGCTAGCACACGTTAATTTATAATATTTCCTCCAGCGCATGTGAATATTTTCGCAGGGAGACGTCTAAAAATTCCTTAGGAAAATTTTACGTGGTACCGTTTTTTATTTAAATGGTTTTAGCTTCTACACCTCCGGTATGTATAAGATACTGCTAGAAAATCGTACCTCTCTCGGTGTCGATATACCCATTATATACACACGAAGAATGTGGATTATTAAGTTCCGTCAGTAACGCGTGCAGCCACTTGTTATACAATGGCAAATCAAACATGTAGAATGGTTTCTTTATTTGTAAACTATAAAGCGCCGTTAAAATGAAAGATTGCGTATCGTGCGTTCTTTTGTCAATAGTGCATGAATCGTACATGTCGCGGTAACCAGGTATGTTCTCCATCTGTAAATAAGGTATAATGACAGGTTCGTTTGAAATATTTTCTAAACGGAGGAGTGTATACCTTAAATTGATAAAAACTTATGGTGGCACAAAGATTTGGGTTGCACCTTTTATTGTGACAATTACAGTACCTTATTTTGTGCATTTGCTTAAAAGCGCGACAATTAAATAGATACTAATACATAACAACATGTGGTTCTCTCATTTTAAGTCAAAAGTATTAGCTTTTTTCCTTTAGTTTTCCGCAATCCAAACTGAAGTGATTAGGAGGAATGATAATTGCTGTGTATACACTCGCAATGGAAGGAACGTCATTCTTACTTAGGGATTATAAATTCCTTTCTAGGTGAAAGAGTCGCAATGCATGTATTCATTATACCATGCACAAGGATTTGAGTTAGAACCTAGTTACCACAAGGTAAGCTGCTTACTAGTCAGTAAGTTGCTTACTATTTGAGATCAAGCGAATAATATACACAATGGAGTGTTTACAAGTGCACAAAACGAAGTTAAAATGTTTATTGGACAAAAGTAACATAACTAAATTACCTAGAGAAAGAATACCTAATGACAACCCTGCTAAAATAAATTGATGCTTTAGGACCAAGAAATTGCAATATAACTTGTTAGTTGAGATTTTTGTAAATTTATTTGGCTTTCACGCCGCCATTAATGACGAGTTGCATACATAACCCTTTGATTCGCCAGCAGCTTTACATTCGATACTATTGGTAAGGCTCTTAGCAAAATGTTGCTTCCTTCCCGGTATAAATGATGCTGTAATGTTACCGCGAACATCCTGACGCCTGGCGAATTAGACAGAAGCTAATCATACTTCGCAATGTATTCTATATTGTGCTTTTTCAATTATTAGGCAAAGCACGATATAGACTACTAAGCTACCTCCCTGCTAGATTCCAGAACAAAACTATTAATAAAAATTTTTCGAAAAGCGTACCGCTCTCTTTAAATGGCATTTAAGATGTAAATATTTCACGTTGAACTCCATGCTGCGTTGACAGTAACTATGCATTTCTTCACTGCGGCTACAAGTCTACACAAGCTTATAAAGCTCAGTAACGTAGCGCCGCAGCATGGTGGCTTGGGCAATTGCTACAAATTGCTTTGTACCTATTGGCTACAGGCATCCACTAGATCAAAGTAACCTGTCTTGCGGGTTGAGTCCGTATCTCCAACCTGGAGTTCCCGAATGCCAGGTTTTGCTTAATGAACCATGTTCTCCAAGAGGAGATATTCCTAGCATCAATAGGTAAACCGTAGGTTGGATCAAGACGTTTATCAATGCAGAAGGAACTTGTTTAATATGTGATGGTCGGCTGTATGATTCCGACGCCTTGGAAGTCCTGCTATACGTACTACCAAAGTTAGTCTAATGGTTTGGCTCATCCAAAATGTATAACGGAGCTATTAAATTCGATGGATTCTGACTCTCTACTCCCCAAAATTATTAGGAAACGAAAAGCGAATGGGCAATCGGACGACCAAGCAGGTGTACAGAGTGTACCAAATAGAATGTGAGCCTGTTGACAAATTTTGGTGCTAGGTAATACAACAAAATGCCGGGTTATTCAAATACACTGTATGTGTGAATTCCTAATTCACCGATGTAACAGATGCTGCGCAATCCCGGTTTGTTGGTGTAGTGATGCTCTTAACTAGTTATAAGCAGTAAAAATATACGCACATTTGTTACCACGAGGATTGGACAGATTACTACCATTGAACCCTTTCATTAACTAAATCAAACTACTGCCCTTACAAAATTTCATCAGTCGTTCGTGTAGGATTTTTCCTTATGTACTGATAACGATATACGAAACTTAGACATCCAAACTCGTTTTTTTAATTAACCATTTATTACTTCATCTACAGAGAGCTGACTGCCCGAAATATCCAAGTGGATTTATATGGGAATGGCTAATATTTGTCATGGCGGGAAATGGTTTCGCTTCCGTTGTGCTCGGTAACATCAAAGGTTGTTTGAGTGGATCCAGAGTATATTCTTAATTTTGGTGATATTATGGTGCGGGAAAATAGAAAATAATGTTATAGGGATTTGCTTCGTTAAAGCGGTTATGATAAATTAAAGTGATGACTACAGGCGTAGTTGAAGTTCGCGGCCTAATGGAAAGCAGGCGAATGCTAAATAAGTGTAGCGTAAACTGTTGTTTTATGGAGCAAATAAGTGTTAATACAATTGTTTCATGTGTGTAAAGTTTGTTCTTGCAGTAAGTTACTTGCTTGGATAGGGGTTTATATATACATCTTGTCTGCATATTGTATTCTTTGTACTCATTAAAATCGCGAAGAATGCAAGTGAAACTTACAACTAATATATCTTACCAGCTACCACCTTTTGTACTTACTTAGGCAAAAAGCGACCTATTCACATCTCTTTCAAATCCAGTTAGGAAAGCATCACCATTTTGCCTGGTGTACCGGAACACAAAATTTCCTCCAGGCCAATTTTTCATGTAAAAGTTAGCCACTCTCGGATTTATACCTGTAAATATCTACCTGTCCGTCCACCTATTCGTAAGTTATACATTGCTTTTTCCTCCGTTATTAGTTTAAATGAACCATGTTTCCTTCAGTAAAATATATTCTGCCCACGGCACTCCATTCTCATAGCCTAGCCCATGCGTTTTAAAGGTGTAGTCCGCTCCCAGTTTAATAGCCATTTCTGTATTGACAGTACGCATGCTTACTTTTTGGGCCTAGAAAGGACACCGTCAGACCATTTGTTAAAAACTCTAAATCGATGGTTTTCCAAAACATACTTATTACTTAGTAAGTCTAAGCGATATCCGACTTATCTGCCTGCAGTTGAGAGGCATTTGGTGGTTTAACACTTTATTTTCCCGATGACACTGAAATCCTAGCTGTGCTCTTAAATCGAATATGCTAGCCGAAATTAATACCGTCGTAACATAAGCACATCACAATGCTATGGAATCAACAGCACAGGTCAACGTAACCTTTCGATAGTTTAGGCAACAACGGTTATCAGCAAAGCCTGAAGGTACAGCACTGGCCAGCCTAAGCTGGTGTAGCCACCCTTAGCTGTCATGCTTGCTTTCAACCAGGCACGTCACACTATATAGAAGTGCTGCAACCGACGTTAACCGAACTATATATCCTTGCTCCTGATTGTGTAGTGTACCGGAAAACAATCTCTTTCAGTATTTTGTAACATTGGATTTTACGGTTGTTTTAACCTTCGAAACATCCATTTGTTTTACTGACTGCACATCCGTGGACGCAAACCGTTTTGGTGAGTACCTCGCTGCACGTTTCTCGCTCTGTCTGGTTCGCTTCCTATTCTTGTAGCCTGCACAATATACGTTGGGTTCAGTCGCCTCCGACTTCCATCCTGTCGTATTAGACACGTCTTAGGTGTCATTGCTTACCGACTAGTATCCCAGGCTCCGCCCAACATTTGCCAACCTCCTGTCAGGAACAGCCGCCGCCATTTTGCGTTTTCATTCTGGTGAGCTCGTTCCAGCGATTTTAAGATGCATTACTTGTGATCATATTGTTTTCTCACCTACCACATTTTTTATCCGCTTTTTGCAATGAATTATCTAAAGGATAAGCCGTCCCCATGCGCGGGTAACGCTGTTCAGCCTGGCATGGTCAATTCTGTTGCCTTAGCTCCTCCCCCCTTCTGGGAGAATGATACTTTATTATGGTTTTTGCACCTAGAATCCGTATTTTATATTAGTAAGATTTCTTTTGATTGCGCCATGTGTAATCAGCTGGTATCTAGCCTTCCTCAGAGTATATCCTCGCAGGTGAGAGACATCATAATTTGCCCCCCTCTAGTGGTGAAATGCGAGACCCTAAAACAGGTCATTATTCAGCGAATCACGCCTTCTGACAAGATCCGTCTGCAGCAACTATTTAGTGATCTGCAGCTAGGAGATAGGATGTCCTCAGCCTTGTTGCTCGAAATGCAACAGCTCATCGGCACGTCCACCAATGACACCAGGGTTCTCCGCGAGCTGTAGATGCAACGCCTTCCTGCAAGCACTCAGGCTATCCTTGCGGTAGCAAGTGATTTGCCACTTTTAGCAATTGCAGATCTAGCTGACCGCGTCATCGAACGGCACCAGCCAGAGGCTAAAACCAAAGCACGCAAGCAGCTTTGTGCTGGCGCAACCACAACGACAGGCGCAACTAGCCCACCGTCAGCAATAGATGCATTATCATTGCGGATAGCGGCGCTTCAGGGCAAAATCGAGGAACTCACTTTAAACCGCAAGCACCGCAACCACTGCGGATCATCGCCACGTCGCACAAAACCGGATGCCGCAGATTACTGCTTTCACCACTCGCTTTCCGGTACTAAGTCCCGTAAATGCGTACAGCCGTGTAGCTACTCCGCTATAGACGACCCCCACACCGGGCTGTAATGGCCACGAACGTCGGCAAAGCCCAAAGTTGTCTCATCTACATCAGGGACTATGACTCCGATACCCAGTTCTTTATTGATACCGGGGCGGAAGTCAGTGTCATTCCCTTATGCCAGATGAGCCTACCCCTACTCTGTCGACAAGCCTCAGTGCCGCCGGTGGCACGCCAATAGCCACCTATGGTCATCGGTCACTTACCCTTAACCTAGGTTTGCGGCGCACGTTCCGCTGGGTATTCATCGTCGCTGCAGTCCCCTTTGCCATCATCGGAATTGACTTTCTCAGACATTTCGACCTCTTGGTCGATGCGAAACGCCAGACGATAGTCGACACTGCAACTAAACTCAGCGTACGTGGCATCACCGCCGATGTCACATCTATATCCCCGGTCTATGCATTTCCCCAGACCTCGCCAGAAAACACTAATCTCTTTTCTCAGTATTCCAAGCTCGTTCAGCCAATGAACGCAGCTTTGCCCGTGGCAGCTCAAGTCACCCACCACATACGGACAAATGGCCCACCTGTGTCTTGCCGCCCACGCCGACTATCGCCTGAGAAACTAAAGGTAGCTAGGGCGGAGTTTGAGCACATGCTTGAACCTGGAATAATTCGCCCTTCCGACAGCCCTTGGTCCTCGCCCCTGCAGCTGGTCTCCAAGAAATCTGGTGACTGGCGCCCTTGCAGTGTTTACCTCGCACACAATCACCTAACTGTCCCAGATAGGTATCCCATCCCACACATGCAGGACCTTACCGCAGGCCTCACAGGTAAGGCGATCTTCAGCAAGAGCAACCTGGTTCGCGTCTATCACCAGATACCTGTGGAAGGCAATGATATTCCTAAAACAGCCGTCGTCACTCTTTTCGCTTTGTTTAAATTTTTAAGAATGCCATTTGGACTGTGCAACGCCGTACAAACCTTCCAACGCTTCATCCATCATGTCACTCGTGGCCTTGACTTCGCATATTCCTACCTCGATGATATCTTAGTAGCCAGTTCATCGGAACAAGAGCACCTCGAGAACCTTCGAACTCTCTTCCAGCGCTTGACCCAACACGGTGGCACAGTCAACCTGACTAAGTGCGACCTCGCCAAATCAACGGCAGAATTCCTAGGCCACCTCATTTCATCGCCTGGTATCGAAGTCCTTCCTGATAAGATCCAGGCAATCAAGGACTTCCCAGCTCCGACTTCGTTCAAGCACCTCCGTCGATTTTGTGGTTTGGTCAACTACTATCGACGCTTCATTCCGCGCTGCGCTCAGTTCATGCAGCCACTGACTGACCTACTCAAGGGAAATGACCGTAAGTTCGCTTTCCCTGACACAGCACAGGCAGCCTTCGCCGAGCTAAAGGATGCTATCTCCAACATAGCCCTCTTCGCTCATTCCGAATCGACTGCACCTCTTTCTATTACGATTGATGCCTCAGACGTCGCGGTAGGAGCCGTCCTTTAACAACACCTTGCTGGGCAATGGCAACCCCTTGGGTTCTCCAAGCGCCTGCAGCCAGCGGAATCCCGCGACAGCACGTTTGGCAGAGCACTGCTGGCCATTTACCTAGCGATACGTCACTTCCGGCACACAATCGAAGGCCGCGCTTTCATGGTCTCTACTGACCAAAAACCTCTTAACTTTGACTTTAACTCTTCTGGCGACAAGTACTCACCACGGGAGACAAGAAACCTAGACTTTGTCACGCAGTTCACTGCTGACATACATCATGTCTCAGGTGTCGACAATCCCGTCGCCGACGCTCTCTCACGCGTCAACCTCACTCTGCATTCTTTGCCTACCGTCGACCTTGCCGCCATAGCATCGGCTCAGGCTCAAGACGATGATATACAGCGCACACTGCAGTCCACTTCGTTGCAAGTGCAACCGGTTCCTCTCTAAACCACGGAAGGAACCTTTCTCTGTGAAGCTTCCACAGGTTGTCCTAGACCCCTCATGCCAGTCCCCTTCAGAAGCGCAGTCTTTGACACACTGCACTCACTATCACATCCTGGTATCCATGCATTATTGAAACTGGTCACCAAACGTTTCGTTTGGCCACGCGTAAACAAAGATGTTCGTACCTGGGCTCGCGCCTGCCTTCAATGCCTGCGCTCTAAAGTACATCGTCACGCACGCAGTCCTCTTGGTTCATTCCCTGCCTCGGTCTCTCGGTTCTCGCATGCATACTTAGAACTGGTAGGTCAACTGCCTCCTTCACGCAGATTTGTATACATTCTTACATGTGTAGACCGCTTACTAGATGGCCAGTAGCCATTCCCGTAACAGACTGCACAGCTGAGACTGTTATCCGGGCATGCTTAGATCGGTGGGTCTCGCACTACGGAGGCCCATCCACCATCACAACTGACCGAGGAACGCCTTTTGAATCTTCACAATTCCATACGTTCTGCGACTTTCTGGGCTGTCGCCGCATTCATATCACGGCGTATCACCCAGCAGCCAACGGGTCAGTCGAACGCTACCATAGGCAGCTTAAAGCCTCTCTCTGCGCCTCCTCCAACCCTAGCTGGAGCGAAAACATTTCGCTCGTACTCTTAGGCATTCGCAGCAGCACCAACCTGACTTGAAATGTGCACCAGCAGAGCTGGTTTACGGCACGACGCTCAAGTTGCCAGGAGAATTCGTTTCACCTCCCGCATCGTCGGGCATGCCTCCGCCTAACTTTGCGTCCTCCCTAGCTCAACGCATGCGTTCATTACGCCCGACCCCTCCCCGTGAAAAGACTAGAGATGTGCAACTGCACAGCGGACTCTCTACCTGCACTCACGTCTTCCGCCGCACCGACGCAGTGCGGCGCTCTCTCCAGCCTACCTACACTGGCCCTTTCAGAGTTCGGCAACGGAATCCGAAACAATTTACTTTGGACCAAAATGGTCACCGAACAACGGTATCCATCGACTGCCTCAAAGTGGCTTCCTGTGACGAGCCACTTGCAGCCCATCCTGATGTTCGCGCACAAGCACCCGCACCCGTGGCAAATTCCCGAGCACTGGATAGCCCCGGAACCCTCCGTACCCATTGACAAACAACCTATCCCGCCGCGACCCCAGGCAACCAAACCGACGAGGTAGACAGGTTAAAACGTCCGGTCCGTTTTTCATATTTTGTAAGCGTTTGCTATTCCAGTAACCCGCCTATTTTGTCTTTAGTGGTTATCCTGCGTCTCATCCACAAACGTTTTGCAAAATCGACAAAATATCTCAACACATTTTGAAAACCAAATTGCGTGTTTGCTTTTATCATGCATAGCATGTTCCCTCTCCGGCGCCACGCCAATTCCCCAAACCTTGCCTACCCCCTCTGAGTTCTACCTTCCAGAAACGCAACCGCCGGAACTGCCCAGGCAACCCTCAACTGAATCGCCACCCGGCTCAACGCAACC
>OX104059.1:253447-298826 GCA_944474145.2 Dicrocoelium dendriticum | reverse complement strand
CAGTTCTCTATCTATACCGAATGCTTTCTCTTTCGACCATGCGCCTCTTCAAGAAGACATGCCATAAACTGTGAGGAGTATAATATATATGTAGTTATTTGTTTAATCAAAGGAACTCATGGCATACGTTTTATTTCAGTACGCTTCTATTGTTATTATTAATTGAGATAGTTTATCCTAATGAATTATATAAGATTATTAAACACGCCGTACGTTTCCGTGATAAACCTGGAAGACAGTATTGTATGTACGAGCGGATAACTAATGCGAATTGACCTCAGGTATTTGAGTAGAAAATGTACAACAGGAGCAGGTTTCTAGGCTGATGAATCATAATGGAGTTGCGGAAGGCAGTTTCCGTTGGTAAAGCGCGTTTTGCAATTGAAACTAACCGCCATTAAATAATCGTTCAGGTTGTTGCCTTGATCAGGTACAAAGGTTTGGAAATCTAACTGAGCATTTTAAACATCAAAGTAACACAGTACTAACAAGTACCTATCGTGGATAAAAGTCAAGCAGCTAATACTCACAAATTTAGTTTAAAACTGCTCGATAAGAAAATAAGTTTTTGCCTTGTACTGCATTTTTTATCTATTATTTTGCTAAGTAAAAGTTTAGAAAAAGTAGATTTTTCAAGGATAACCTACGTCAAACGTTTTAACAAAAGTGTTCGTTAATTCACTTACCTCCGCACACAGGTTGGATGAATATAAGCCGGATATTATTGCCGCTGGGAAAGTGGTACCAAATATGGGGTGGTAGCAATCATACGAATAACTGTAGAATCAAAGTTCATAACTGACAGGGGATATATCCTGATTTAGTAATAGGGTGCTCGGAGCCTCGTGCAGTAAACAAGCATCACTCAGGCCTTCAGTAGTTTAAGGTATAGGGTTTAATATTGTTTATAATTTATAAATGTTCATTTGTTAAACGCTTATATTTACCGACCATATGCTTCGCTGGTTAGGCACGCTACCTACTGCTGCCTGCTTCTGCACAGCTGCTTAATATCCGTTTTTGTTTCTTCAATAAATATTCGGTCCAAGTTTTCGCCCTGGAACCATACTCTTCATGCTTGCGTGGGGCCAAAGTTTGCGAGTAAGATCACAGTATCAACCAATTAGTAGTGGTTTTAATTGGGAGCAAAAGTCCGGCAATATCTAAAGACGTTTTCCATAAAAATATTTTCCTTTACTCCTTTAAATTGCGTTTTTACAACTCGTAGTTTATGATATTCTCTTGCTGGGTTATGTAGTGCAATTTTCGGCTTCTCCATTAATGTCACTTCGCTGTGTGTCCTTGTATCCTAAGTGATGACCATTTTAGCTTACCTTTTCAGCGCGGGTGTCCCTGCGTCCTAAATGTCTACCTCATAAATCTTTATTTAACGCTTTACTGATTATCAATGTTGGGGACGTCACTCTACTGGTCAAATACCTAACTTTCATCCTAAACTTGGAGCTATTTTTTGAGTCACTTAAGCAGGCGACCTGGGCCGATTAGAGCAAGCAAATTGTACGAAAATAAAACAGCACGCACATAGGGGTCATTATGTCATTTGTCTTTGTAAAACAACTAATGATATTTGATCCAGAACTGGCTCTTAGCGCCATTGACACTATTGCTGGCATCACAACCAACTCAATCTGCCTTGGCCCACAGACGTCCGTCCATTAGGCGAAAAGTTTCTTTAACACGCTTCGTTAGTTTAGTTATTGAAAACATTCCGGCCCTTAGCATCTTAAGTCGCGTATCACAACCGAGCTGAGGACCTACACAACACAGCATATCCGCGCCGTTTCTCTCCAGCATCTGCAGCTAGTTAGGGCGCTTTCAGCCGTCGTTCGAACCTGGAATATTCAGTACTGCACATAATACATGGTCATATACACTCCAGCTTTTACCAAAGGAATCCGTAGACTGGCATACTTTCGATGACTTGTTGGTACTGCATGAATTTATGGACCGGTCTGGATCCCTTTACTACAAATGCAAGATGTAATTAATGCAAGAGGTAACTACGCGCCTTACAAGTAAGCGTGTCTAGCAAAATGGACCTCGGTCTTACCTATCAACCGATACCTGCCAGTGAAGCAAACGTAACTACAAAGCCGTCGTCACGCCCTTCGGCTTGTCCAAAATATTACGAACGCATTACGACTGTACGACGCCATGCAGACTATACAACGTCTTATCCACCACTTTATTCTTGGACTAGAGGCAGGTTATTCACACTTTAACAACAGGCACGTACCCTGTTTATAAGACAAAGAACACTACGCACATCTTCAACTACTCTTCAAACAGCTGAACCAAAATAACGTCAATGTTACTCCGCTTAACTGCAAAGTGGCACGGCCCTTGATAGATTTCCTATGCCGTCTCGTCTCATCATATACATCGAGGTTCTTATGGATAACGTCCAATCCATCGAACGATTTTCAACCCGAGCTTCATTTGCGAAGATATACCGATTTTGTAGCCTAGTCATCTAGTACCGACGCTTCCACACCAGCAGAGCAAAACTTATACAGCTTCCAACTAACCTAGGCTGAAGAAATAAGCGTTATTTTGGTTTTCCCGATATAGCGCGCCCAGCTGTTATTGTGCACAAGAACGCAATCGACGACGTATATCTTCTCGCCTAAACCGAACCGCCTACTTTCCTTTCACTGACAACGGAAGCTACAAGGTTTAAGCTAAGAGTTTTTTCAGAGATACGGTGTTTGTTAGTGGCCTCTACTCTCATACTTCTTAAACCTCCATAAACTTAATTATCCTGAATAACATATGTATAATAATACACAGCATTTCGCTTATGACACCCAAACGTCCACAGGTCTGATGAAGCCTTTATGTCAAAACAAAACTACGTGTATCCTTATACGTCTATTAACCGGTCGGCTGCCAAGTTTTCTGGAATACTGCCTTCCCGATCGGTGCCTTATGTGTTACGATATATACAGTACAATTACAAAATCCGTGTACGCAAATTGGCCATCGTATTTGTGCGCCTAGCCGGCGTAGGAGACCATTGGAAACAACATTGGATTTTTAACAGCAATTGTCTCAAGGAAATCGGTATTCCCAAATCCCTCCGAGGTAAACCTTTGGACGCTTCGCACACCTAGGAACGAACAGCACTAAGAGCAGGCGAAACATTTCTAAGGCAAAAAGCTAACTTACAGTTAGATGTCTCGGTGGGAACCGCCTCCGCGCGAGTCAGCTGCGTTTGGATTAACGAACTACGGTGGCACAGAAATGGGTTGAACAGAAAACTATTATATCGGTAATAAATACGAAGAATCAGATGTCTGTGGTTACGTAAGGACGGCAAAAGATAGTTGAGGAGAGGGCAACGGGTACACAATTTATCCGAAGTCGGATATTAGACCTAGAATTTACTGTCTCCCAGATACACGAGTCCAACTTCCCCTTGCGACCAATAGTAGATAGCATAGGCTAACCCTCACGTGAACCCGCAAAGAATCTGGTGAGCCTACTGCAATCCCTAACAGCGAGAACGAGCACATTAGTAAAATGTCTTATGAGTTTTCACTAATGATTCGGGGGTGAACATCGAACAAAACGAATTAGTGGTCAGCTTTGATTGTACCTCCTTGTTGATGAATGTACCCAAGGAAGAGGCGTTCCGACTAACGAGAAGCTGCTTGATAAAGGACAGCAGCTTAGAGGACAGAACAAAGCTGACAGTGGATCAATGGTCTGTAAGAGAGTGTGGGTCTCGGCGTGGCTTATTTCGCATTCCAAGCTAGAAGGTACACTCCAGAAAAGTGGGCGACCAGAGGATCTCTACCATCGCCCGTAGTAGCCAATATGTACAAGAAATAGTTTAAAAATAAACGCCTTAACAATTTTCTGTCGCGCACTAAAAATGGTGCCAATACCTGGATTAAAATTGCGATTAAAAAGCGATAGAAAAGAGGAATAGCTTCATTGACCGCGCGATAATTTTTACCATGAAACATAAGTTGCATAGCGGTACACTTCATTTCCTTGGATGCCGGGTCCCTAAGAACTAAGAAAAATTAAAAGCGGCAACTTACCGCAAACCAGAAGACGCAGATGGAACATTTAGCTCTGCTTATAGCCACACGAAGTGCCTGTACGCTGGATTGGATTCATAAATGTTTCACAGATCAAGTGCTCTGTGCACGGAGGAAAGGTTTGATGAAGCTTTTTTGTTTCAAAAGCGGAACATTGTTCCTCACCGTAAAGCTATTACTTAGCCATCTACCAAGCTTTCTGAAATGTTGCCTTCCCGATCGCTACCAAATAAGTTCCAAGAGCTTCAGCGAAATAGTGCTGTAACACATTTGAAAGAGTTCTCTTTGTCACCTACTTAGCTAGCAGGAACTCAACACGAAATAAGTGGTCAGGCTCAATCCGTCTGCGCTGACCACAAGCCTCTTTTTAGCCTTTAACTCATCTTCGGACAAATATTGACCATGGGAAAGTGGGCACCTCGGCTTTGTCACGCAATTTGCTGCTGATACATTCCAGTTCGCTGGTGTCGCCAACACAGCTGCTGACGCTATTCTTCGCGTCAACCGCATGCTTCACCCTTCGCGTGCTGTCGACATCGTCGCCCTGGTGTGGGCAGATGCCTTAAACCATGACCACAAAGGAACCCTGCAGTCTAAGGTAATGCATATGTAATCCGTTGTTCTGTACACTACAGAAGAAACTCTCCTCTGTGACGCGATAAGTTTGTCTTAGATCCGTCGTGCCCACTCCATACAGGCGAACGCATTTCTAGACTATTTGCGCCCTCTCTCATCTTAACAAACGAGCACATTCAGGCATGTTGAATGTGTGTTTAGTTTGGCTGAGCGCAAACAAAGATTTATGTAACTGGGCTTGAGATTGTCTTCATTGCCAGCGCTGCAAAGTATACAGGCTCTTTCCTAGTTCTCCCGGTGTATTTACTTTGCCGGATTCAGGGTTATCTTGCGTATATTTATACTTAGTAAGACCCTTGCTACACACTTGCTGTTCCGTATACTTATTTACACGTGTCGCCCACATCACTGTATAAACAGGATCTACCCCAGTATCAGACAGCACAGCCGAAACGGTCATCACGATTTTCTGCCTCCAGGTCTCTCAATTTGGGTGTTCATCTACACACAATGCTGATAATAGAGCACCTTTCCTTTCTTCGCAAGCTCGTACATTCTGTACCCTCGCTGGCTGCCGACGTGAGCAAACGACGGCATGAGAGGCAGTGGCGAATAGCCTGGTCGAACGCTTTCGGTGACAGCTTAACCCACCGCTCTGTGCCAATTCCGAACCTGACTGAAGGGAAAATAATATATTACTCCTAATTATCCGCAGCAGTGCCAAACTCACCTGCAGTGAGCACCTGCAAGGCCGGTTAACGGCACAAAGCTTAAGCTTCCAGGATAAATCAATTCGCCACCTCGCAATTGTACAGGCCGCCGTCAATCTCCCTAGCCTCTATTTCTTGATCCCTGTGTTCAATGCGACCGATTCCTACGCAAGCGGAATAGAGAGGTGTAAATGCACAGTGGAATCTCTACATGCACACAAGTTTTCTGACGTGCAGATGCAAGGCGTCAGCTGCTTCAGTACTGCAACACAAGCCACCTCAGGGTGAGCCAAAGAACTAAACATTTCATTCTAGAGAATGATGGCCATCGAACAGTGCCGTCAATCGATCGTTTCAAATAGCGCTTTTCCAATCTTGCTCTCCAACTCACCTAGCTAAACCGCAAAAGTAAATTCACAAGCAGCTGTAACCTATGCACAAAGCACAGTAAATCTTTACGTTTTCGTTGATCATCTGCAAATCCAGCACACATTTACGCAACAGACGGACACAGTAGACAGGTCAAAGGTTCGCTCACCTTCTCCGAATTGGTTTACGTTTTCTAGTTAGCTTGACGCGTGTACTTCCCATCCTACTTTATCATCGTCTGTTTTAGTCATGAGCACTTTGTAAAACAACAAAAGCAAAACAAAATTGTTTTATGTCAAATATATCCAAATGTTTTTCCAAGCGGCAGCACACCGCTTGTTCCGACTATATCCCACTGTCCCCGGGTTATACAGTCTAGAACTCAAAGCTACGGTGAAGCTGCGGATCTCGTGGCCCATCTGCTCAAAGCTTCCGGCTGCATCGTACTGGATCAAACCGACCGCCACTTACACATGTTTGCTATAACTGATTGGCTCGCCCGCTAGATCCTAGAAACTTTTCCTTAGGGACCTTGTCTGGGGTGCTTCGTGGAACTGAGATTGTCATCGCCGTGGACTTATTGCGGTGGTGAGTGGAAGCCCCACCAAACAACGAAAATGGATGCTGTTTATAGCGAAGTTCATGCGCGCCCATAATTTAATCTTGCGTCAATCGCAGTTCTTAGCCAATTTGCCCGTTCTCAACTAGTCTCCCACCTTGTCATCTTATCCACGGCTGCTATGAACAGACTTCCCAGGTAAGACGCACGTGCTTAACATGAGTAAACCAAGCATTAATTATTTTGAAACATCTGATGTTATTATCCTTTCTATATTCGGACAGCTCAGTAAGCTCACTTATTTCATTTGGTGAACACTAACTCCTCTGGTTTTTCACGCTGCATACTGCTTCTTACTTCTGCATACCAGCCATTTAACATTCGTCGTTTTTGTCAACGAACTTTAGGTTCAGACTAAATACCAGTTCCACTGCCGTACTCGGCACGCTCGTTTGGTACTATCTCTTGTGTTTAGCACCTAATTTACACATCAAACTCGCAACAGACAAAGCACGATTAAGCCATCAAATATATTTTAACTAATTTTCTTACATGAGAATGAACACCAATAAATCGCCTGATTCTTGAACATTCAACGCAGCGATACATTAAATAATTTTGATTCGCCAGAAGCTGTCACTCTTTTATTTGAATTAGTGTTTTAGTGTTAATTCCACAACGACTCAATCATTATTACTTTATTACCATGTTACATTTGCAAGGCAACTGATTTTCATGTATACATAGTTGCTCCGCTAAGGATTTACTTACTTGGATTGCCTTGTTTAAAAACAGAAAAAGGTCATAACAAACCTCATTATCAAAGTCTGTCAGTGCAACTAAGTGTCAAATCCATGTTGAAAAACAGACAGCTGGGATCCGTTTGCTAATGTGCGGCCACACAAGTGTGAATACGACTTGCGGTAAATGAAGCCTTTATATTAATTTGTATGCACCTATCCATTGTTCACGGATATTTGGTCTTTTGTACACTTAACCGTTTGAGTGGCGCAAAGCCCTATAATGTATTGAGAACGTTATGCATCTATGCCCTTATTTGCAGTTGCGATGTAGCTCTTAACACTAGGTACGTACAACATACTTACATGCACAATACGTTTGCAGTGCTACAAAACTATGTATGTGTTGTTGTAAACCCATGGCTACTGTAAAGCAATTGTTATTTGGGGAAAAGGAATAATTGAAAACGGCCAATTTTCTAAAATGTCCAGTGCTAGATTTCTTTAGGCTCTGCATCATTTAAGCATAAATCTAGTTTGAACATAGAATGCTTTAATGCTTAACTTAGTCCTGTAAACTTAGGTACGAAACAAAGGGTACCCATGTTACCTTGGTAAGTCTTTTGGTATGAACCGGCTTGATACGTAATACAGGTCAATGACCTTGTATTGAAACTTTTTTCGATGTTTAATGCAAATAAATCAATATTTCGAGAAAAAACGTTACACATGACTGCTTCTTTAAGCTTTGTTTTAATGATAACTTCGTAATGAGTAGAGTTTCCATTAGTTTCCGGCGCTTGTAAACTGGTACATTCGTAATGGAAACCCATTAAACATACATGTTCGAAAGTGCACCGCAGCTGAAAGAGAAATCATTCCAAACTATATATATATATATGTATGACATACTTTAATTGGTAAAAGAAAGTAGTAAAATTAAGTTGGAAATCTCTCGTGGCTATCCTCTGCATGGTACAAAACAACAACCTCGATTGATGTTGAATGAAAAATTAAATGTGAACCACTAGCTTTGAGATACTATGCATAGTACATTGCTCTGTATGTTGTAAGGAGAGAATATATTTGGGCTGGCTAATTTTGTTTGAGCACCGATACTATGGTATCTATTAATGAAGGACTAAGAAAAGAATATGATTTATCCACACTAGATAATTATTCAGTCCTTATATAATCAAAGGTTTATCAGTAAGTGATTAGGATACAATTTCATCTAAATTATTTTTTATAATGCAACAACCATTAAATCCAATTTTTTAATAAGTTCTGCAACTTTATGCTAATTAAATATTCTTACAAGATTGTATTCGGTAATAACTAACTGTTTTCCTATAAATATTTTCTATACATATTTGCGTGCCGTAGAAGAAGGCATTCGGCTTTGCTTTGTGAACGTGTTTTTGTATTAAGCGTCAGCCATGTTTTCGATTAGAGTTGCATACGCACAAAGTTGTTAAGCAACAGTTAAAATTGTACTTCTATTACTAACAACGACATAGCATATTAATATGTTTTCCATGCGCATTTATTATTTTTAATTATGTGCCGAAATTTCTACATACCTGTTCACACCCGCTCCCATACGAGCAAGGAAAATTAGCCTTTGAAAATGATGCATGAATATCTGCAACTTGAGTAATAGAATAAACAGGGATTCGGAAATTTCCCGAATAAATTTCAAGATTGGCATTTCATAAGCCAGTTGAAATTTTATAGTAGTTGAACGGTAAATCAAATTTAAATAAAGTTACTTGATTTGTTTTTCTGATTGGCTGGGTGATTACAGCACTCCTATAGCAAACATATTGACACACTGTCGGAATTTTGATCGCGGTTGACATGAAAACGTGTTTTGGTCAGTTCCCTTAACATAACCGTTAAGGGTTATGTGGAATAGACAAACTATTTATTTTGTTATATTATTATTATATAAACGAATAGACAGAGTTTAATTGAGGCAAATTTCGGTACAACTTTAGGTATTGCATCGAAACTCATTCACACAGAGCGTACCAAATTACTCCAACAATCAGTGCTTAAATTGATATGAATGCATTGCGCGTTGGGCTCAGTGGTTTAAGAATACAGGTTTAAGATTTGCACCTAGAGGAGTTGTCTTTTGTTCACTGTACTTATAGATCGCAATTCCGCTAGAACTTCAATAGCTTCTGAGGATGGCTTAACACGCTATCCAATATCTAGAAAGAAATTCAATAAAACGCGTTAAACGCTGTATCGACAAAGCTTTAGTTAATCTTCACCTTCCATGTCAATCACCAGTGGGCCACCGCTGATGATCAATAAAACAATATTAAGCGCTTTCTGAACCCACTGGCTTATATCGATAATGGACACTTACCATAGTTGGCATACAGACCTTCCAAAAATCCTGTTAAGCTTAAAATGCTATTATGTCACAACGCAACCGACCTTTTCCTCTACATTAAATAACAAGCTGTTAGCCAACTCACCGAAGCTGATATATCACACCAAGCCAGTTGTAGGTGTAAAACAGGCTCCATACAACCAGTTAACAACCGTGTTGTTGTTTTGAAGCTTAATTCAAATAAGCGCGTTACATCATAATTGACTGCAGCAGAAAAATTCAATATAAAAGAAGCTGCTCAAATTAGCGTACTGTTTATCCAATATCGGCATCACCAGCGAATGCATAACTCATATTACTTTTACTGTAACTAGTCACAGGCGGTCTGTTAAAGTGTACCAACTTAAACTGTAAGCTATCTAAAAATTACATATGCACTCAATTGTATTTCTTGTGTTACAGCAAATAGTAATTTCCATCATGTGACACACCGCAGTAGCGACATCTCACTGCTATTACTGTGCATGATCTGTTTTCTGATGATGTTCCATCCTCTCTTTAATTTCGGCACGGTAAGAGCAAGCCACAGATTTACCCGACGTTAATCGCGCCGTCAGTTTAAAACCAAGCATTTGCGCCCAGTAGGGATAAGTCTATTTTATAACCAACCGTAAATCAAGGTGTCAAAGCATAACGGTGGAACTCGTGCCACCTAGGAATGGAGTGAACAAATGTTACTGCGAATCCTTGCCTACTCTACTGTGCATGACATTTCACTTAGAAGTACTAAATACTATAAATTCTACATTTGCTCATAGAATTGCGGTACCTCTGATTTACTCTGCTATACACCAGGAATTTAATCGCTCCATAAAGAAAAATAGTTACACCGAAGCCCACAGGAAGGAAATGCCACCGCCTGCCTAACTAGTAGGGCAGTTGGAACTCAGTCGTTAAGGTTACAGAATAAATAAAAATGTTATATACCTACACAAGGAATTAGTGGTTTAAGAATTGTTAGTATCTTCAAGCCGCGTTTGGTTTAGTATAAGTTGACTAAAGAAAAATCCCTTGATTTTAGCATGACGCTGAGGGTTGTTATTAAAACTTTTTATACTTCGCTTGGATGCTTTGAGGATGCTGTAAACCCTACTCAACTCGACCTACATGCCTTGGAAACTGGGTGCTAAATCCAGTGTACCTTCTACTAGAGAAAAATGTACATCGAGAAACAAGTACTATTTGATACATGGCGGTCTCGCTATTGATGGCAACTCAATGAAGCTTCGCCCTAGGTTAGCCAACATAAATTTTCTATCTTCATGCTTTCTTGAACTCTGTGAATAATGTGGGTTATAATATTGCGTGGCTAGGTATTCGTTAAGTTTACATGTAGGATTACTTTTGCCCGAGATGCAACCATCACTTTGCATTGTATTTGCTTCTTTAGAAAAACATTTTAAGGGACGTAGTAAGCCCAAGCATGATTAGGTCTACCTACAGCGGCTAAAACAGCGTATTGACATTGCTGCCATGTTGCACCGTAGTGTACCAGTATCCATCCTGATTATGGCATTTTGCTTTGGTTTATGGTTCGACAATTCATATCCTCTTTCGTGACAAGACAATTTAATGCAGGCTCCTTTTAATAAAATGCAAGCAAATACCTTCTAAACCGTTGTCGTTCTAAATGTCACCATGTACCCAAGTTTTTACCTTTTCTACACAACATGTAAGCAACTTCCTATACATCTACGTACTTGACCCATCAATCAACCATGCGTTGTCAAAAGATGAACGACTTGAAAGCCAATAAGAACAAAATTTTTTTAAAAACTGATCGTGGATCAAATTGTCCTTGGACAAAAATACTAAAAGACATGTATGTATTTTTTATAACGCATAGTTTAGCCATTGTTAACAGGCGACTTGAAATGTACCACTACAATTGCTCTTAAATTAAGGTATTTTTATTTGGTCTAAACAACATATAGCCATTTTGCAAATTAGTAAGCAACTTAAAGTATAGGTAGACCTTGCTAACAGTACTTAATCACGTCCAATACATAGTGTTGCATTTCGCGCTGTAAACATCTGCCTCTTCTGAGTCACCAGCGTTAGTAATTTAAGAAAAGTTTATGCGTTTATTCAAAGCCTACTTCTTTTATAACATTAGAATGCATCTACGTCACCAAATTGGTAATACTATGGTAGTTAAAAAAGGTTTCCGAAAGCATTTCGCCGCGTATAGAAGGCAATGTTATGGCAGCCAAAATATCTGCTTTTTCTACAGCACTATATAGGCAACCGTTATAAAATTAAATAAATTAATGCAGAACTAGCAAGAAAGATCCTAAATTATATGGTATCGCTATGTATGCTAAACATTGAATCGAACACAGGAACTATGAGTGGTGGCCTAATGGTTAAGCGCAGTGATATTATTGAGGAACCTTTTCACAGAAAGGTATCGCAATGCCACGGCTACCCTGGTAAGCGAGAGGCTGCTTTGCAGCAACATTAAACAAAATACCTATACACGTATGCGTGGTAAATACACGCAAAACGCATTCAGGTTTGTTACAGAAGCTGTACTAAGTGATCCTACTAGTTAAATCTCAATTTTATTAGTTTTGATGCTGGTTTTATTTTGACATGCAATAGATATAATGAGTTTGTTATCTAATATTGCATAGTTTGTGTGCGCTTGTACATATTGCAGATACGTACCCGCAATTCCACTGTCATTAACGATGTTTACACGATTTACGTATAAACAGTCAGCAATGGCAGTATTAACGGCTTTGTTGACCTTCCGGAGTGCTTTGAAGACACCAGAGGACGGCATCCAGTAAGACATGTTTCTTCGCAGTTGCAGCCGGCATATGTGTTTGAAGGTAGCGTTAGATGACACTGTTGCTTCTAGCTTACTGTTTTGCAGAAACTGTCCCTCTGCGTATCGCTCTGCGCGTGATGCTAACTATTGGGATAAACGCAGAGAATGTAGTACGGTAAATATTACCATCGTTAACAACAAAGATTATTATACAAAGTGAACCTGACTTAAAACGTTCAGCGGCTGGAAAGATTTATATTACTGCTTACAGGACAGTTTATTAGTTGGTGTAGTAATACGCGGATGTGGAGGACCGCAATTTGCATTGTCGTTCATGGTTTATCTCTCCTATGCTTTGTTTTCTTATTAATGCTGGTAAAATGTGCATAGTGGTAAGACTAATTTTGCTTAGAATTTTAAGTTATGGTAGTTTAATAGGTATGCAAGCTTATTGTGCATTATTTTGGCAGTTTCAATTTGGACGTCTGAAAAATAACGCTACCCTGCTTATTGCATATATTTTCTACATAAACTAAAACAGCAATTTACGACTGTTTAACTTTATTATATATATATATAATATATAAATATATAACATTAGATCTTTTTATCCTTTGTGCGCACAAATTTTAAACTAGTTAGCAAACTTATATACTTGGTCATGCCTTGCAATGCCTGTCTATATATAATCGGCCATTTGCAGTCAACTACTATCCATCTTCTCCCATAAGTGATTGTAAAGGAGCGCGAAGTTATGCTATATACAATATTAGGGGCAATATTGAAACCTGTGACGCAGTGCTGCAGCCGTTATAACCTCACTCGATGTCTCACTTTTCTGCCTATCTTAAATTTATAGCGAACGCCGCAACTGCCCTGGACGCTCACGGTTACTGGACCATTCCCTGGTTATCGTCTTTCAGCAGCCACGATAGTTCATTTTATGCTGTGGCGTTAGAGCATGGTTTGGTCCCCTTCGATTTTACCTTGATTTGCAGCTCCTCAGATTGTTCGCATCCTACTCTGCATGTGGCATATGAAATTATCCAAAACCGTGAACAGAGTAACTAGGAACATTCTAATCACAAAATCGTCTTCCATTACGTAAAATACAAAGACATAAACTTAACCATAAGGAAATAATCCGCATATTTTATATACCTCAGTGGTATATACCATTATCTGAGGAATTTCAGTCATAAATGACTTCTGTATTCCCTGCTCCCAAAGTCTAGTGGCTTGGTGACATGGGATTACTTATTCTCGAAATCAAGTTAATATTGGCACAAGTAATAGTGAGTCATGTATTTAAATAAATTGTAACGTTTAGGTTTGCTTCATTGCTCCACAGAGAGCGACATGCTTGGTATTGAAAAACTAGAGTATCGAGACGCTTGACTTAATTGTAGATAATTACTAAGTAGTGGGTCCACCAATAGTTATCATAAGCCTCTAAGTTTAAAACCTTGTGTAATACCACGGAAATATTTAAACCATTGTTTTCCTGCGCAGTATTTGAAATTTTGCATAACATTTGCTAACGAAAACATTTAGAACAAAATGAATAACGTTGACAACAGTTTGCTTGGTTTATGCAGATGTAGTACAACTTTGTTTAGGTAATAGATTTTGATGAATCACAAAAATTAATGAAAAGCGAATATAACCATTGAACTCACATTATGGCATGTAGCGCCACCCGAATAATTTTTCTCCACCATAAGCGCAGATACTTCGAACACATTTCCTTTGCAAGTTAAAATCATAGGCATATTAATTATAACGTTTCCGGAATAAAGTATGGTTAATTAAGCAATTTAAGTCAAACACAAAAGTATAATACAACTACAATGCAAAAGTCTTTGGAAGAGACAGCTTGCTTTCAGCATATTCTGTAAATATTGTCGCAGTTATGGGCTATGCTAGCGCTAGTTCAGCAGCTCTATTGCACCCAGGCTGCACTTGCAGCATCACATCATATCAGCAGCATTTCTATGCGTCGTCTGTGAAACTTAACGTGGTAGACAAACGCTAAAATTATGATTTCATTTTCCTGCATTGGAAAGGTAAGTTCAGAACCAGCAACTAATATGCAAACTTGTCAAGTAAATATTTGGTCATTTGATATTGAAATGTGAATATGTTATACCACAATACCATGCTTCTCTATGGTCCGCTTCGCAATATATGTACTATTTTACTATATTATACGGCGTATGATCTACTTGCTTACTATCATCAGGTTGTGTGTCCCAGTTTGGTCCGGTAATTGTTTGACAGCTTGGTGCTTCAGTATTTAAAAATCTGTTTACAAATGCCAATACTTCGCTGAGCGCCATGGTTCTTTCGTTAATCCCCAGTTTTTCGCTGTTCACGACAATTTTGAAAGATACGTCGAGTCGACCTGAATTTGCCTTGATCGAATGTGCTAATACACATTTGCTAAAAGCGCCACTTTCCCAAAATGATGCGGCATGCTGTTTTAGCTAAAATGACAGTTGTTATTAACAAAAGTAAGTTGTTTGCAGAAATATAATACCAGGGTTTCAACAACAAGTTAAGCTCTAGAAAGCAAACTTACATTTTCGCACGCACGGTTGATATCTTGAGGAAGTTTTGTATTTAATATAACTGGAACTTCTGGGTATAAATGGAATAATACGGCATCTATATAAATTATTATACACTATTACAATCATGCATAAATATTAAGCAATTTTTAACCAAACTTTTGTACTAGAAACATGTATAAGCAGCGTGTATTTATTAAAAGCTAAGGCAAAGTGAGTTGCACGCACGGCAGCTACTGTGAGCCCATAAGTATTGACTGCGTCCGCTTTTTCGTTACCTTCATTCAGAAATGTTTACATCTGTTATTTAAAGTTTGGATAAACAATACAATAATCTGAACTACTGTGAATAAACTGTAGGCGCAGTAACCTTTATTTTAGTTTTCCGTTTGATAGAAATGAAAAAATAGGAAGTTCATCTCGAAATCTTTTTGGTTTTTTGGAGTATCAAGACGCGGATTAAATTTTGTTTAACTCCTAAGCTCAAGGCGTTGTATTTACCTATCCAGCGTTGCGGATAGAATTTGTTAAGGAATTTTCTCAACGCAGTGCTGATGTACCTTATCTAACTTATTGCTTTAGCATGATTTAGCATTTGCCGTTCCAGCACCCAACGCATTTCGATCTATCAGGAAAAACAGTTCAAACAAATTTAATCTACTAAGCCGAATCCAACGGGGTAAAGGAGCCGACGGCTCATAAAACGCTGAGCATGGTAAGCGGAAGTTTTTTGATATTGCCGCCATCCATTTATTTTCAGCATCCATGGTGGACCATAAATATCTTGTTATTCGCTATGAAGGCACAAAATTATATTTTTTCAAGCTTCATATTGAAACAAATATGGATGAGGCATTGCTGTAGCCATGACCTGTTTAAAATTTATTTGTGTTTACCGCCCATGTACGTCCAAGTACTCAGGTGGTAGTATTGTCAACATTATCTGCTAGGTTTGTGCGATTATTATACTGCTTGTTCTGATACTTGCGTACAATAATAATGCTTAACCAGCAATATTAATTATATATTTATATGTGCTTGTCTACCAAATACTTGACATACTTAAGTTTAATGTGTATATACCACGCGCTTGTCCTAACTGCGCACCTGATGATGTTTAAGACTGTGTTGCAACTGGTGTAATTGAGCACACATCAACCAGTGTTCTTGCATACTGGTTTGTTTGTTTTATGGTTTTCAGAACTGCATTCCTCCAACCTTTGGCCAACAGAATAATAGATATGGTACACTAGGCTAGAGGCTGTCCATGATTTGTATTAGTTAACATTATAGTCATATTCATTGCACGCAAATGGAAACGAATTGGCAATTTCAAGCGAAGTATGACCAAGCCATCCGTAGATTTCTACAGTTAAGCAGGACATAATGTAACACCTTCTGCAGTGAGCATTGAGTAAAATGTAAAAATGCATTCTCCAAACCTTGCTAGACCTATAAATATGTAAGCTTTTACACTTCATATAAAATTTCGGTACGTAGAATTCAAACTTTTGGAAAGCCAATAATACTTTCACGTTTGCTTTTAAGCGTAGTTATAGCCTAGTAGCAAGTTCAGCAATATGGATCGATAAATCTTACCTTTCATTGAACAGCGCGGTTGACCACAGGAAATAGCCCTTAAATCAATGGACAGTACTTGGTAAAGCAGTCTTCTATTCCTTTGATAATGACCCACCGTTAACAGTTATTTGATTCACTTTATGATGAAAAGCGGCAGCCGCGAACTTTTAAGTGTGCAGCTACATAGCTGTGTCCATGGCGCAAATTCTATCGTGGATAAAGGGGAGTTTACCTGCTTCTGCTGCGCCAGAAAACTTACATTGACATACTTACCACTTAAAAATTTATGTGGTCCAATGACTTAGATTGTCTTGCATCAAAATCCAAAAAATGTTACTTTTGATACACTCAGACAAGGAAAGCTGACCTTCCACATGTCGCTTGTCACCTTATAGCAGTTTGCTTAAAATTTGTCCCATAATTAAAAGTATTTAGCGCTGGGGAAAATATTGGCACTCTGCCTTAAGCGCCCTTCCGGTACATGGTTTAGTTGCACAAAGGTGCTTTCACTAAATGTCAAAAGTGGTGGGTCAATTTTGGGTGTTCCAAGATAGCTACTATGCACCAAGCCAGAATACAGGTTTGGAAGTGGCTAAGCTTCAGGAGGAAATTCAACAGAATATTACTTCAAAGGTTTACTGTGATAGCGAAAGGCGATTAAGTGCAGTAAAGCGGGTGCTTCGGCTGTTCCGTGCAAAAGCATGTTGCTGGCTTCAACTTTAACTACACCACTAAATCCAGTCTAATTTATACCCTACCTCTGTATTTGACCCGAAGTTACGCCCCATCCAAAACACAAAAATAGGAACCAAACAAACAATTCTCTATTTGAAAAAGAGCTCCGGCTGCCAATTTTTCCGCGTATTTCTAAGTGGCAGTTCATAAAATCAATGTACTAGTTCCATTACTAAACAAAAGCGGCAAGTTTATGCTTTTAAGTAACAACGACTTGCAAGCGTTATGACGGTTTCCTAAGAAAGTGTTCCGGATATGATAGCCACATTGACGTATTTTGACTGCAAAAACGTTCCAGACATCCTGTTACACCACAGGGCAACTAAAGTCCTGCGACGTTGGTTAACCACCACTAAAATACAAACACACTTGCATGCGCACAAAACTACTTTCAGCAGCAGAGGAAGCTCCATTGTGTTCTATTTCTAACCTTCGTAAAACATTGCTTGCTTATCACCGAAGAAACTTATAACACTACCTAAACAAAGAAACAATGTTATGTTTGAATTGTCTATTGACTAGTGACTACTTTTATGTAGTTCGTTTACGCACCTGACCGAGCAAAATGTGTTTACTGGCTGTTTGATTGTCGTTAACCGCACAAGCCCTACTTAGTGCCTTTCTGGACAAAGCCAGTCAGTATTATTATTTCCCTATATTTTAGATGGACAGAGCCAAAATACTTACACAGCAGCAATTTACCACATGGAACCAGGCAGAAGAAAACGTGTATTTTTACAGATATGAATTGCCACGGATTCGTAGCCTAGGTTTTACGTGTTCACAATCAGTTTGCTCAACAATTAGGTCTCCTTAAGCTTGCTTTGCCTTAATTTTTAATTCCCGTACTCCTCGCATTGCAACTCCACCTACGCAGCTGCAGTTTCCAAAAACGTTTTGTAAAAGCCACTGTAGCAAGCGCTACAAATGACTAACGCGCTCAGGAAGCAATAGCTAATAACAATACCATAACTTATCCACCAGGGGCTTAGCTCGTCCCTGCACTTCGCCTTAACGTCCACGCGCCAGGGCTAAATTTTACTTTGCTTCTAACGACAAGCTATTTGCTATTCAACAAAACGTCCGCATATGCCACCTGCAAACATTTGCCGTCTATATTCGTTTCAAACGATTAATTTACTTTTACTTTAAACGGTTATTGCCGCGGTTAATAATGTTTCATTTAATGATGGACCGACGTTTAACAGGTAACCATACCCATTTTATCTTGCAGCTAATATACCCAAGCGGGCTTAACTCAGGGCAAAATGGCAGCTTATTAACCAATGATTTTATATAAGTTAAGTAGCATTGCTTTCATCGCCATGTCAAAAGGTGTAATGGATTAACCAAAATCAGTAAAGCAAATATTTTCTCCTTCTTTTTACTGTCCAATAGATATATTAACCATGCGTACTGCAGTATTCCAGGATACAGAGTGTTTTCGTAGCCTCAATAAGTGAAACAGTGCCAAGGTACTTCCCCGGAGTAGATGGGGCAGAGATTTAAGTAACTAAATGTAAGTGGCGGAGTACTTTATCCAACCGACTTTAAAATATGACTAAACCACGTGCCTACCAACAGATTCGGATAGAGCGCAACATGTTTGACACACATGAATACAAATATTAGTACTACGGCACACCAAACAGCTGTAGCTTTTTAATAATTTCAACGGTGACATTTCAGTTTGTTATTAATGTAGTGTTTTAGTAAATAGAAATACACTGGTTTTATTTGTGTAAAATAACCTATGCAAATATATATAGTCGCTTCATTGTCAGCAATAGAGCGTGCTAACTATTCCCAAACATTTTAACTTCTGCTTGTGCGGTAGACAGCGCTTTTAAGTAAGGTATTCGGAAGATTAATATGTGGCTGTCACAGTGCTGCGAGGTATTTCTCAACCTTGGGTGCCAGGCATGCATTATATATTTGACATTGGGGCCAACACTTTTATTATCGTCTGTCGTAACATAGAATTGTTTATTCGTCTGAACGCGCATCCTAGCAAGGGTAAGTGTTGGTTAACCGTCTTTGCTGCTTTTCATACTGATTGGCGCAACACACGTTTGCTTGAACCAACATGCCTGGGTCGATTTCGACAGACGACCGGTTAAGTGCTTGCGGTGCTAGCAAGTAAGTTAATGTCTTTGGGTGTCGTACTGAGTGGAATACGCACTTGCCCAACCTGAACGTTAGCACAAGGTAGTTTAATTATTGTTGTACCATTTGAAGGGCAGGGTAAATTAAATTGTGCTCGTAATTCACATGAAACCTGCGCCATAAATATGTTTTCAATAAAAGGCAGCAACTTCGGAGCGCTTGTCCGCGCAAGGTCCTTGATAGGTATATAAGGTAATTGTGGCTATAGAACTGATCCCTGGGGCACATCAGCATGCATAGTATGGAGTCAAAGAAATTTCAACCGTAACTACCACTTGTTTTGCGGGAGAATCTTAGCGCATAATTCCTAGACAGGGTCACCCATCTCATAACATTAGGGCCAAAAACATAGAATTCGCTGGTCTAAACAATGGAATGCTCTCAACAAATGCAATTAAGTCACGGTAATCGCCACACCAGCGTTAGTTAACTCGATCCAACTATTTCGCTCGATTAGGTAACGCGTTTATAAAGAGATACTGCGCGGTAGTTTGTACGCTCAGTCCTGCTTCTGACTTTGTGAAGCGGACTTATAGTTACAAGCAGCCACACTGCAGGTACCTGGTCCAGTTCCACGCAACGCTGAAAGAATTAGCAAGAGGAATGTTAGTTTTAAGGCTGCTACACTCGGTGTCCCTGCGCAAATAAAATCGGCTGTTTATGCTGACGCAAAATGTCATCCTTGAAAATAAAAGCGAAGTGCGTGCGTCTTAGAGGAGTGTCAAAACTAACTGTTATTATCATGAAACCCTAACCCTTAGATGGGATTATGCTCTTGCGTTAACCTTGAACTTAATTCTATTTCTTGGTAGCCGTTTACTCCCAGGGTTGGGTTTGGGTAGCGGAACACCAAAACTACAAGCCAGCTGATTATGCTGTTTAATCACAGGCGGCAGCAAACTAATCGAAGAAGGGTGAATCTCTGTTTGCTACGGCGGCGCACTGTCTATCGATTAAGTAAAATAAACTACCCATCCTTCTCGTATGCCTGTCATTCCGCATGAGGTACATGAACGCCAGCGAGACCTCAACGGCTGTATACCATGTAACTGTGTAGCGTTTGGTTTAAAGTACCAGCGATGGGAACGTTCCACGAAGTGTTGAGTTTTCGCATGGCAAGCGTCTCCTTATAAAAAGCCAGAATCTCTGCTTAAGTGCATTATGAGGTGGCGGAAGTGACGCGCAACCAAATAAAGGCACTGCCTGTTGCATCACACTAAAATATCTCCCTAATTTATTTGCCACTAATACAGAGGTATTTGCTCACAACTTTTCATATACCTCTTTAATCACTTTAGCACCCTCATTCTCACAAAGGGCTATGTATGTTGCTGTACATAAGTCTAGTTTATATTAACAAGTTTCTGCTTGTTATCTATCTAGAAGCTTGCGAAACGGCATTTCGTGCATAATTTTTATCCTACCCGGTTTTGCGTGCCCCGAAACGTTTGAGAATAAGAGTTATATCTTTCTTTATTTGATAATGTCTTCGCGACAGTACTGATAGCGCATGGCTTAGATGCTTGGCGCTTTCCACTTTGACCAGTTTGTTAAAACGATTTTGAACATTGGTATTAAGGCTGGGTACTTTCTCGCTCTTCAAAAGCCAATAGCTAGCTAATTGAAGCAAGTGTTATAAAACACCAACCGAGGTGAAAACAGCAGTTATTCGAGTTTAGAGGTGATAATGATGACAAGTATCCCGCATCTAGATTTTGAAATTATGTTGTACTGCTTGCCAGGGCATGATGCAGTTTCGTTTGACTGAGAGGTGTATTGATACACCAGCTTATTCGTTCGTAGGTTTGTTTTAGCAGGTATGCTCCTGTCTGGGTTTTGTACGGCTGCATCTGCTATTAGCCGAGCTTTACACGGAATGCGTTTTCTATGTGTATATCAACGTTTATTCTCCTCCTTATTATCCCGCTCCGAACGAGCCAGGCTTTTTAGGATTATGGTGCCTCTTCTTCTTTAACGAAGGCAATGTGAGCCATCGCGCCACAATATTATCCAACAAGTCGTTTCACAATTAAATCGACACTTACCAACACGTAAGTATCGGTCTCATGACCGTCGTGCGAAGGAAGCACTAGCGCGATTTAACTAAAAATAGTGCTTATAAAATGCAGCTTGATGTGCCCTTTCTTGTTGCTTCTTTTGATTGCTGCGTGATCCAAAAACATCGGTTGAGGTGAATGTCCTATAAGGCCTCTGTTACAAAGCAATTGCAGAGAAACTTTATTTACACCAATGGCGGATTACAGTGATATTCTGCTAAGTACATGTCCAAAATAGTGTGCATCATTCTGGAGGCGGGTAACTCGCACTAGGTTTGTGCTTTTGGCAGAGCAAGTTCTACGGCCCTTTATTGACTTACAACCTACCCCGCAATGTGGTTGGGACATTTGTGCACAAGAAAACCATAGCATAAATGTTAGGACACAATTTAAACTTGGTGTGAGGTTGGGCATTTGTAGGTACTAGCTTCATTTTAGGCGATGTTGGCCTGCTGTTTGTCGCTCTATTTGCTTGGGCGGCAATTACAACGGAGTAAATATCAAGTATTGCACACGGCAGAACCTGCGCATCCATCTCTTTATACTTGACTGAAGTCCAGGAGGCATTGTGCTCGAACAGGAGAGCTTGGGTTTCACAGGCAGAAGATTCGTGGTTGCTTGACATACTCTTGTTACCAATCCAAGTACGTATGGTGACTCTATATTTTAACTGTACGTACCATTTGACCATCAGACACATGGGCACTTTTCGCCTAAGATCTGAGGATTAGTTAACATCCTAAGGTGAGGATGGTTCTCGCTACTTAGTTAAACGAAGGAATCGTCTTAGCTTGAAAAGCTCAAAAATATATACCTGATTTTAACTTATCCAGATTTAAGTGTACTTCAGTCGTTTTATAACGAACTGCTTGATGAAACATTTAAAATGCTAATGCGACTAAATCAGGGCACTTTTATCTTGGAAAGCTTCTGTTTTAATATCCGATGTTGGCATGTTAATGATTTTATGGTCCAGCATTCAAAGTAAGAATCAGTGATTTTATAAATGCGGAAGTGGAATATCACACTTAAAATGTTATTATTGTGTACATTCCCTATAACTAAATTACGGAAATCTAGCAACCCAAAAGTGTACCTACTGTCAAAAGACTAGTATGCACTATAACTCATGGTACTAATCAGTAGATACTTATAGAGATTTTAGAACTCGTCGCCTAACTCGCACGATTCCTTCCAATTTCAGGCTCCAGTAAGCGAAAAGAGAATTATTTGAGTGTTATTTCCTCATTAGATCGTTTAGCCAGGAACTGCTGAGGTGTTAGGAGGCCTTGGTTAATATAAAATTACATCCTGCTCAAACATTAACTACTCAAGTTTTCTGAGCTAGCAACCCCTGTTATGGCATTCACTTGAAGGAAGCTAGTGGTCAAATAAGAAGCCAAAATTACATTATATGGAAAGCCTTTCGAAAACCGGGACAAAACCGATGCGTGTGCAAACGTATAGAAAGGAGAATGAAATTATGGAAATAGGTTAGTAACTTGGAAAGTATCAGCGCTGCTACCCAAGGACGACAAGTTGGTACTCAAATTCCTTAACTTTTGAGCCTCTGTTAGGCATTTCTGAAAACATGTTCCAGCGCTCAATGACTAGACGTGATAGCAAAATGTCTGTCTTAATCCGATAGTACAATGGTTTGTTCAGCCACATAGAACGTCTGCAAAACCTAGCGGCCTAGCTAGACTGAACAACAAAGAAAAACCCAAGTTAACTATTTCAGTTAAACTACAGCACGTCAGGCTTAAGTCTCACCTAAGCCTTTGATAATACTTACCCCAACTAAGCACTGCCCAGAGGTGTTTCCTCCGTAAATTTTCAATTAACCTATGGTCCAATCATAAAACACTCTACATCTCCAATTGGTCCAGGACTAGACTCTGGACAATCGTGAATACAGTGTTTCAGATGCGGCGGATGAAATTTGAGAAGCACCTAAGAAAGATACCACCAGACAATATTCGGAAGAATTGTCTTGCTAACCAAAATATACTGAGCATTCCACTTGCGGTCTTCTTCCGGTTGTCCTCTGAGTGGAAGGTCAAAGAGTGCATTACGCCTGGCGTAACTTGGCAGTAAAATATATTAACATATGTAGGGCATCTGTTATGCTTCATTGAAACAAATCAGAATAAACTTATAACAGTTTCGAATAAGCGTGGTAACTAAGTCAAAAGATAATATTGAAAATTCCAAATTAACAGAGGAAAGGTATAACGTAGCAAGATACTAATTCGTTTTTAATTAAGTTCTGAGGAATATCAACATTTCTACAGTTACTTCAAATGCATCGGTCGAACTGCTTTGGCAACCACACGGCACTTGCTAAGCACCGGCCACCGAGTTAACCCCGATGGATTATTCACCGTTGTAATGCGAAACCAGCGACTACATATTCGCAGGCTATTGGAAGCCACAATCTTCCATGGAGAGCGGCAGCTCTTTGTGGGCAGAAACAGGTGACTGTGACTGAACGGAGGGTTATTTTTAGTACACCTTGCGTGCGGATTGTGCCGTGCAATCTCAATATAGACTGCGATTCAAATTGAAGTGAAACTTAGTCACTGTAATCACTGGGAATGTAGCCGAAGTAGATGGAAATTGGTTGTTGACTGCTCGAAAACACTGCACTCCAAATGGCCCTTCATTCAGTCATTAACCGTTGTGTCATACCTTGCCGGTCTTGACACGGTAGCTAATGGGGTAAAGGTTTCGGCTACTATTCTAGTGGTATTGTTTTCGGGGCCTGTTCTCTAAGCTTAAAGTAATACACTTATATCGAAATGAGTTACTTTTGTTCAGGTAACTGACTATAAATCTTAACATACCGTGGCTGTGTGAGGCATGATGATTGACCAAAAATTCGCTAACTTGATCTCAGTTGACCGCATATTGCGTATATCTCAAATTTCTAAATGATTTGTGGGTGAGGAGTTGACACGAAATGACTGAGTCATGTCACAGTGTACGTCCCCTGCTTTTTCAGTTTTGACTAACAAATATCGATTTATTTTGGGTCAATGCGACAGCAAAACTAAAAAAGTGCATTGTGTGTCCAGTTCGAAGGAGACGCTAACATTACTTACCAAATATTTTAATTCATTTTCAGGACTTGATGATGCGCAAGACGATCAAAAGTTTGCTTGCTTAACATTTGTGAAATAAAGTTTCATTTGCGATGCCCTTGCAGGTTTCTTCGTAAACCGTTTGGCATTTGTTGTCGTAGGAAGCGTCAAATTCGAGTTAACAGCATGTGTAAAACCACATTTTGCCGCATAACTAGTTTTTGCAAAATATTTCTCTGTGTTAACGCGGCCAACGCGGCCGCTTAGGTCCACGCTAGGCTCCTTTTCAATAATCCGTTTTGTAACCTTTTCTTCTAAATAAATAGGCAAATAGGGAATATTTTGGTTGACAGTTTAGCTTATCATGATAGATAATATAACTGTTTCCTTCGCTAATTTGCATAAGAAACCTTAAGTTTATACGTCCCACAGGAACTGTGAAATACAACATGTTGGGGGAAATATTCATGACCAGTTCTAATTAAGTAACCATACACACTCAAGCTCTTGGTATAGCAAAATCTATTTTATTTTTGGCAGTAGCACCACCCACTGCAAGCAAAGTAAGGTCCACCTTAATTAGACTGAGCAGGTTTAAGCATGGATTGGAGCAAATGGATTTAAGGGCCCAACAACAAAATTGATGAGATACAATCAGAAATTACGTGATTAATTTTTCGCAGCCCATTCTTAGTCACACGCTTCCGAAAATGCACCAGACACCTGTTACGAGATTCTGAGTCTTCGCAACAGTGGGTCTTCCAGTAAACCCTCCGGGTTCTGAATCCTGACCTCCGGATGCCATGGGTTTTTGCTATTCTGCCATTGGTGAAGACCGTAAATCTGCTTGACTGAGAATTGCATAGGATAGCAGGTGGCAGATCATCCCCTGTCATACCAGTTACGAACTGTTCCGAGGAGATCGGTCGGCCCCAGAAGCTAGGATTTTCCACATGGCTACTGCGCACGCAACAGCAATTGGAAGCTATTCGGATGAACTTCGCTCATTAACTTTTAGTGAGGCTTTGGGTGCAATTTCGGAGGTAATTCGTCACGATGGCCCCTCAAACAACAGACTCAGAAGCGTCCGGAAAAGCATCAGGCAGCGCTGTTTTGATTTTCTGGGTCTCGTCATTGGCGTGCTTTCCTCGGGCGCATGACTTCCGGCATTCTACTAGCTTGTGCCGTTAAGCTATAGATGACGTTTAAAGCCCATGGTGTGTTTTCATTGTCATCAAGAACTCAGAAATTAGATCATGAATACTTTGGATATAAAGAAATCAATTGCCGAACAATGTAGAAAAGTTACGATTAGTGATATTTATTAAGGAGTTAGATTTGGCGATTTCATATACCGCCGTTCCACAATAGTGGGATGGTGGCGTTTGACACATGTAAACAAAGACGTCGTAACGGTTGTGGCAAGTTGCTTGATAATCTATTCATTAAACACACTCATTGCATTTGAGCTCTTTAAGCCGGGGAACGGAGTGTCATAAAGATCTGGCTCTTTCCTTTCGGTTTTCTAATACATTTTGTTAATGCTTACAAATGTTGAGCAATATAGATCACTTAGTATTTCTTTAGGTTTAAGGAATTTCTTGTATTATCAGAAAACCTATAGCTATAACAGCAATTGTTCTTAATTTAGCTAAATAGGGAGAACCACATTCGGTAGTATGTAAAATTTACATTGCCGCAATTGTTACATCATAAATGTTTTTCAGATCCTATCCTCCGATGAATGATACATTTGTGTATAACCAGGTGGAATGGTGGAAATGTTGTTGGGCTTAAATTAACTGTAGTGTGATGGTTGCATCCACTATATTTTGTGGTCGTTTAGTTGTTTTGAATATCTTCCGGATGGCCTGCTACACTTAAGGGCAAACCTGGACGCAAGTCTTTCAGCAGGTTATTTGTGAGAAATACTATGCAAACGTGCAAAGCTAAAAAGCTGGTTGACTTCACGTACAAGTGCAATACAGTGGCTAAACTAGGCCTGGTGATCAGTCCATGCAAAATAATCAGGGTTAGTTGCATGGATATGCTAATCGACTGGCAATCTTGGCAATTCATTTCAATTATAACTAGCTTCTTTAAAGGAATATCTTCCTGGTTTTAGTCAAGAATACCATGAACTGGAATGATCGAATTGCTCTTTTAATCCTAACCCGACAGCTAGTAAACATTCACTTGCCTTAATTGTTATCAGTTGTGGGAAACAATATGAATGCGAAGTTTAATACTTCACTACTTTTCGTTACCATAACCTGGTATAAGGTTACACGTGTTCAATAGGTGCTCCTTTAGAGGTTGACCTATAACGGAAGCAGTAGAAAAACTCACTTGTGCAACCAATGTTCCCATAACTACGTGACTTCTTGCTTGCTTATAAGTCATTTAAGCTGACATGCGTTTATTACCGAGACAGTTGATTACCTGAGATAGTGAAATACGGATTGTTTGAATTCACTAAGCGGAGAAAGATGCTGTGTGCATTAATACTTTATTTAACCATTTGAAACTGTGATATCTGTAAAAAATGAGCGCTGTCGTACATTCAAATTCTGCATTTTTGCCTTTGGCGCGGTATCCGAAAGAAACGGTGCTTATTTCAATATCCATTGTTTTGCGGCTATCAGCTAGTGAAAAGAATGGTAAAGAGTTGTAAATGAGGAAAGGGTACGCATGCGACTCCAAATACATAATACCAACAAACAGAAATAAGGTGGAAAACAGAGCAGTTAAATAAACGATCAGATCTGCATATATTCCGATTGGCTGCATTCATAGTCCAACAGAATTGCTCCATAAGGCTTGGATTTTCACCCATAAACGAATTAAACATCCTCTTTAACGCATTTAAATTGCATCCGGTAAACTTAGACTGCACATGCACGCACATTGTCCTTGGAATCGAGCTAGCCCAAATCAGCCAATGACTGTAGGCATAATAACCCTTGCATAGACGTATGAGCTACTGGTATTCGGTTGAGACGCGTGGGCGTTCTAGCCTCTATTCGGCAACGTGCGCCTACACTGAAGCTATTTCCACGCAGCTTAGGGGCACAGTTTGTCCAAACACGTGGTGCGATTTGTGGAGGGACCAGTGGGAGTAAGTGGAATATTGCGCATGTCTTGCGAACAGATAAAGGGAAAGCTAACACGACAATGCGACAACCCATTAGCGATCTCATGGCTAATTTAGGCAGTGGTGCAGCCCAAGGTTTGGTATGACTTAGCAATGATCGGGACCTTGCACAGATTCCAGCTGCACGGCTGCGAATGATCGGGGACGGTGGCATCAGAGTTGTACGACAGGTTGCGGTAAAGCGACAGAAGAACTTGCACAACTGAACTACAGAATGGAAGGTGGCCGCCTTAGGTTGTAGAGCCATAGTCCGCTGGGAAGACCAGTGCCGAAATACGCCTGCAGCAATTACGTTACAAGGAGAGTAGGCACTGCTTTGTTACAAAAAGTGTTGCTTACCATCATGATAGATGCAGTACCCCGAATGATGTTCCCTTCCCACAGTAGTTGTACCTGAAAACCCTAAAATTCCTCGAGGTCGATGCAACACAATTCCCTAACTAACGGAATAGAAACACGTCGTCCATACTTACAGACGGTAGTTAAATAACGAGTCAAATAGCAAAATCATTATATATCCTGCAGGATGGACGCAATAATGTAAACTTAACTAAGGAATATACCAGTAAAAAGGAGTACAACTAGCGCTCCAGCACAGAGTTTGGTGGAAATTGGTATAAGTATATTTGGCTGCAACTAATCCCTTGCCATATTAAATATTTGGAAGAAAGCAGGGAAATTCCAAAACAAAAACTATGCATGAAATCAGCAATAAACATAAATAAAAACATCAGAGAACGGAGCATAACAGATGCCATTGTTGGTAGGACATACCAACGATAAGGCAGGTTCGGTGTGTCCGAATAACAAGATGGTCACGGATGTATGCCTGCGAATGATCCGGATTTGTGGAGCAAAAATGTTATGGCGTGCATCTTGGTGAAAGTGCAAAATAGGCCTGCGCATCCTGCAAATGAACTCTGGGTTAACAGGTGGCCACACGACGAAGAAAGCAGCGTCTTGGGCGTCCCTCGATTGCGAGGGCCAATGTAGTGCTATGACTGCGACATTGTTAATTTTAGGCATGTATGCAAAGAAAGATCTGTGCACCATAAGCCGAAGGCAGTCACACACAATATCGAGCCCCAGGTTAATGTGAGGCACTACACTTGCTATCACGTGCCTGCACTGGAGGCATAATTGTGGTGTGTTGGTGTTTAATATGTAGGCAATCGCGGTGACAACTACCATGGTCACTTGAGTGCTTCATGTTCTCTGAACGCTACAACTGGCGCTAGCAATTAGCGTATGCCTTATGATGCAGTGCATACATGGGCACAATTTAGGTGCTGTAGCAAACGCAGTCGACCACATAGGCATCTGAAATACACCACATTAAGCGACATACTTCTATTTCGCACCCGGAGATGGATCAGTGGCAAACATCCGATGCGTTGTTTTAGCGTATCTCACAGTGCTAGATTTCTCGCGCCCATATGTTACCCACGGCACTATGTAACTTCAACTCATTCGCAATAAATTTTAGCGTAACGGACAACAGAATGTCACTTTCCCTTCTGCGCAAGGTAGTTCTCTTCGTGATACCAAATACGTAACATGAACTCGCGACTCGTGACAACACATAACCTCTCATCACTAGCAACAATGAAGTCCTGATTGCCAAGCAACATCCAGACACCCACTCGTTGTTTCACAATGCCAATAGAGAAAACAGCCAGGAACGTTCTGCGAAAGTGTTTAGCGTGAACACCATCACATGTCGAACCAATAGCTGCTTGATGTCTAGCTTGGAAAACACCATTTCCAATTTCATATATTTTTACCACCAAAGTGGAAGTAATTTACGAATCTGTACAATGCATTTTGCGAGCCTCATTCCTCCTCACGGGATCAATCATATGCTGGCAGTGCTTCGACGGTATGCAGGCTTGTGCCTCTGACGCAATGCGCGCCATGAAACACATTATCCACTAGGTCTTGCAGGGTACATCCTCAAAAATGGTACCAGTGGGATGCTACGGTTCACCAGAATAGAGAAGACACACACTTAGGTAAGACGGTAAAGCACTTCGCTTGTACGAGCGCTGAGAGACCTCAAAAAGATGTCGTCTTTTTGTAAATGCAAACCCCTTAAGTACACAATACATTTAAAGATGAGGGAGGAGAACTTGTAAGCGAATACATACACCTCTAAATATGCTTAAGAATAAATATACTGGTTCGCTTAGTAAATTCAGACAAAGATATAGAAGAAAAAGTCTCCCTTCCCAGAAGTAGAAAATTACAGCTTTTTATAAAAACTTCAGGAGACGACAAAATGTATCGCAATTCGGAGCATTCAAGTCACATACAGAAATATCACCCTGGGAATTCTTCGCGTGGTGCTATCTGAAACGAATGCAAAGCTGAGGTCAAGAAGCTAACAGGAACTGTATTTTTTCGGAATTTGCGAGACGCTGAACAGAGTTTGCCTACACAGATGTCTTCTTCAAAAGAGGCCCTGTTTGGTTTCGGCTGCTGGAAGTCTTCAACTGGATAGATTAGTTTATTGACTAGTGGAAAACAAAACTACTTGCATGTGAAGACGAACCCAAGAAATCGCGCCGCATCTCACTGCACTGAGAATGCCACCTCGCATGGTGGTGAAACGTTTGTGTCAAAACCGCAAAGCTCGGCGAACAAATGAACAATTAAATCGCCTACTCAATCATTCCTCAAATGCCGAGAGATACTGTTCTGGCTAGTTGAATGAAAGGCAATTAACGAAATGGAGCAATTGGTTGTAGAAAACCGGTTGCTTGAAATTTTAGCTAGAATAATCAATAACGTCAGGTTTCTCACAAAGCGTGGCATGACACTCTGTGGTCACTTAGTAGGCTTCCAGGTTGATAAAGGAGGCCACAGCATAGAGGGAACCTTTCAGAATTGTACGTTTGCTGACGCACATTTGGTGACAGTTTAGCTGCGAAGTAAAATCAGCATTTTTTCTTTGTCCCCAAACGTGCAGAATGAATTAGTGATGATTTTGATAAATCAGGTAAGAAACTAAATCACAGATTAGGTCAAAAAAGCAAGTATGTTTGCTAATTTTCGATAACACTCCGGATGACTCACAAAAGTCAGATAAATGAACATCTGGTAATTGGGGAGGAGTCGCTTTTGAGCTTCATTCAGACATGCAGCAAAAAGACAGAGATAATTTCTGAACTGACTTTTAGAGAATCGGACAAGGATGGAATTAAGATTGATGACTCTTGTGGTTAGGCATTTTAAAATGGCGTTGTTATAGCGCGCTAACGAATGGGTGTCCAGAGACATATATATAACATCAGTCCAAAGTCTACATTTGCGTCATGCATAAACCAGTCTGTGTTCATGCTGTCACATTTTTTGCATCAAGCCCCAGGTAGTAACATCCTTCTTTTCAGCTAAATATTGTTTGAATGCATTGATTCGTCACCAATATATATATATATCAGATGACTGTAAAGGCCATATAAACTGGTCGAGCAGATGCTGTAAATTTGTGGTGAAGAGACAAGCGGGATTCGTTATTTCTGCGAAACCTTTAACAGCATAAGGAAAAGAAGCAACCACAAGATTAGCCGCATCTTTAATTCTGATCATAGCATTGCTGTTTCCGTTTATTATATTCCTGAGCATTAAGTTACCTGTATTCAAAGAAATCAAGGTTGCACAGATATGTCTAAACCAATGACTTGTATCTGTAGCAAAGTTCGGTCAGGCTTACAGAGTTAATATTTTGACACTGTCAGAACAGAGAAAATACGGTGCACATTAAAACGTGTGAAGCAAAAAGACATTACGCTAAACTAGGGTAAGCGTAAACCATCGAATTCGCCAAAAGAATCGAATGGACGGTGAAGATTTGTCTGATAAATCGTCGGATTTAATGAGGAATTTAAAAGCGAAATTCTGTCTCTCATAGACGGATTGATGAAAAAATGCACATGTCAGCTATTTTATGACTTCATGAAGAAATTATGTACTTTTCACCGAAAATATGTTTGCTAATAATTATGTTTGTCCGCTTAGTGAATTCGGCGAAGATGTAGAAAAAAGTAATCCCCCGCCAGAAGTACAAAATTGCAACTTTTTCAAAGCTTTATGAGACGAAAATATCATTGGCAATTCTGAGCTTCCAAGCCACCTTGGGAATTTTGCTGCGCATAATTTTACCTGATATAAAAGGCATTGCCAGTTGTGAGGGCGCATTCTCAAATAGCAAGCTTAAAACGAACCACATTCCATCGTCATTGGAGCAGACAAAGCTCACGGACTGGTAGTCTTAATCTAGAGAGCGAACTTGACGATGGATAATGTTAGAAATGCAACAGCCTCAGGTAATACACGAAATGTGTACTCATGAGTAATATATCATTAAAAATGCCTGAATTTACGGCAGCAATCTAAATTTAGACCCTTGCTTGTTGTTATATGATACGAAATATTTTGAGGCAGTCCTCTATTGCGACAGTTTATAGATGTATAACCACCAATTGGGCAGCACTTTTATGACCGTCACGGGCAGCTAAATTAATAGCTGTACCTCTGACTGCACGCACGCAGATCGCACGAGACTTGGACAAATGTTCCTACCCACTGACCACCAACTCTGCTGATCTTCAGGAAGAACTTCTGCCGCCTTGGCACGTTTTACTTACATCAGCATAATATTGCCTAACAATAAGTGTCGTCTGATGTAACAAAGCAGCGCCCACTCACGTGGTAACAAAGTTGTCGCATTTATATCTGTATTAGCACCGTCAGTGGAGCGCCCCTCAAACCTCTATCTTGTATCCAAAAAGGCCAAAAGGTTCCGAGATGCTCCAGGGAGATCTTGAGTATGTACTCTGCAAGACCGAGTGGATAATGTGTTTCATGGCGCGCATTGCGTCAGAGGCACAAGCCTGCGTAAAGTCGCAGCACTGCCAACACATGATTGATCACGTGAGGAGGAGTGAGGCTGGCGCAATGCAAGGCTCCGATTGGTAAATTACTTCAATTTTGGTGCTAAAATGTATTTAATTGGAAATGATGTATTCCTAGCTTTGCGTCACGCAGCTGTTGGTTTCAAATGTGATGGTATTCCCGCTAAACACTTTCGCAGAACGTTCCTGGCTTTTTCTCTATTGGCGTTATGAAACAGCCAGGGGGTATCTGGTTGATGCTTGGCAATCAAGACTACATTGCTGCTAGTGATGAGAGGTTATGTGTTGTCACGAGTCACGAATTCATGTTACGTAATTGGTAACACGAAGAAGACTGCCTTGTGCAGAAGGGGTGGTAGCATTCTGTTGTCCGTTACGCTAAAATTTATTACGAATGAGTTGACGTTACATAGGGTCGTGGGTAACATATGAGCGCGCGAAATCTGGCACTGTGAGATACGCTAAAAAACGTATCGGATGTTTGCCACTGATCCATCTCCGGGTGCGAAATAGAAGTATGTCGCTTATTGTGGTGTATTTTAGATGCCTATGTGGTCGACTGAGTTTGCCACAGCACCCAAATTGCGCCCATGTACGCACTGCATCATAAGGCATACGCTAATTGCTAGCGCCAGTTGTAGCGTTCAGAGAACACGAAGCACTCAAGTGACCAATGTAGTTGTCGCCGCGATTGCCTACATATTAAACACCAACACGCCACAATTATGCCTCCAGTGCAGGCACGTGATAGCAAGTGTAGTGTCTCACATTAACCTGGGGCTCGATATTGTGTGCGAATTCGTTCAGCTCACGGCGCACAGATATTTCACTGAACACATGCCTAAAATCAAGAATATCGCAGTCATAGCACTACATTAGCCCTCCCAGTAGAGTGCATCCTATGATGCTGCTCTCTTACCCACGTGGCCTCCTTTTAACCCAGATTTCAGTGGCAGGATGCACAGGCCCATTTTGTCGCTTTTACTGACTTGCATGCCAAAAATTTGCGCCCTGCAGGTAAGGCACTATCAAAGTCTTATTTTCGTAGGTGTTTTGTTATTCGGACACACCCTACCTGCTGAGGTGCTGGTAGCTCGTTCTAACATTGTTATCCCGGTGCGTGCTGATTCTGAAATATACTTTAGGGGATTACATGGGGATTTCATGAACACTTTATGTTCTCTAATTTCCTGCTTCTTGTTCCAGATGTTAATCATGTCGTTCGATTACTTGCATATAACTGGATAAGTGCCAGTTCTCATGTAAATATCTCTGCCGAATCCACTAGTTACGCACCATTTCATTCTTTCGTTCATTACTTTACCTCTCTCTATTCCTCACGAGTATCCTAGGAGACATGGGAAGCGTTATCCTGTTGCCACATTATAAGCAAGTGTACTACCATCTGTGATGGTTTACTACGTGTTCACAGGCCTTTAGATGGGGAATTTAGTTTGATCGTCTTCGCGGAATTATGGGATAAGCAGGTTTAACGTCCGTCGGAAGGAATTGGAGTGTTGCTTGTTGACATGCTGTGTCGGCCAAGTATGTTTGCTTTAGAAAATCTAGTGAAATGGCCAGACAAATCTGCCATGTAATGATGTAGTGATTCATATGTGCGAACAAACCGCAAAACTGGGTAGTGGATACAAATTCTGTTGACGTGTGTCAGTTGCCCTTTCTTTGGAGCTGCGCCAGTCCGCCCGTACATGTGCGTGTGTGTGTGTACAGATCATCCGATGCAAACTGTCGACCGTCTGTGCACAGCATGATATTCGTTTCTGGGACCAGCAAGTCCGTGTACAGCGTTTGGCGGTACGAAACAACGCAAGGGTACCTAGATAATAATTAGCAATCAGGACTACATTACTGCTAAAGATAAGAGGTCATGTGTTTTTACGGTCGAGAGTTCCTTTTATCTAATTGGTATAACGAAGAGGACTAGGTTGCGCGGAAAAGGAATTGGCATTCCGTTGCCCGTATCTTAAACATTATTGTGGAAGTGTCGACGTTGCATATTGCAGTGGGTAACATATCGGCGCGGGAAAACAAGCACTGTGAGATGCTCTAATACAACGTATCGAATGTATGCCATTGGTCCATCTCCGGATGCGAAAGAGAAGTTTGTCGCCTATTGTAATGTATTTTAGATGCCCAAGGGGTCGACTGTGTTCGCTACAGCACCTAAATTGTGCCCATCTATGCACTGCCTCATGGGTCATTCGCTAGTTGCTAGTGGTGAAGCGTTCAGAGAACACGAAGCACTCCAGAGAACAAGGTAGTCGTCACCGCGATTGCCTACATATTAAACACCAACACACCACAATTATGCCTCCAGTGTAAGCACGTGATAGCAAGTGTAGTGCCTCACATTAACCTGGGGCTCGATATTTTGTGTGACTGCGTTCGGCTTACTGCGCACAGATATTTCACTGCACACATGCCTAAAAGCAAGAATATCGCAGTAGTAGCACTAAGCCCAAGCAGTCGAGTGCATCCCATGATGCTGCTTTCTTAGCCGTGTGCCCGCCTCTTAACCCAGAGTTTATTCGCGGGATGCGCAGGCCTAATTGGTCACTTTTACTCACATGCACGCCATAACGCTTTTGCGCTACATGTCCGGATCATTCGCAGTCATATACCCGTGACGATCTTGTTATTCATACGCACTGAACCTACCGTAGCGCTCATATGTCCTACCAACAATGTCATCGCTTATGCGTCGTTCTCTAAAGTTTTTTATAAGTGTTTTGGTGATTTTATGCATAAATTTTGTTTTGGAATTTCCCTGCTTTCTTCCAAATATTTAAAATGGCAAGGGATTAGTTGCAGCCAAATATACTTATACCAATTTCCACCAAAATCTGTGCTGGAGCGCTAGTTAATGCTCTTTTTTACTAGTACATTCCTAAGAGCATTCTACATTATTACGTCCAACCTACAGAATATTTCAAGCTTTTTCTATTTGACTCGTTATTTAACATTTCACTACCGTCTGTAATTATGGACCACGTGTTTGTATTCCGTTAGTGAGGGAATTGTGTTTCATCGACCTCGAGGAATTTTAGGATTTTCAGGTACAACTACTGTGGGAAGGGAACATCATTCGGGGTACTGCATCTATCATGATGGTAAGCAACACTTGTTGTAACAAAGCAGTGCCTACTCTCCTTGTAACGAAATTGCTGCAGGCGTATTTCGGCACTGGTCTTCCCAGCGGACTATCGCTCTACAACCTAAGGCGGCCACCTTCCATTCTGTAGTTCAGTTGTGCAAGTTCTTCTGTCGCTTTACCGCAAGCCTCTCATAAACTCTGGCGCCATCGATCCCGATCATTCGCAGCTATGGCCCTGGAATCCGGACAATGTCCCGATCATTGCTAGATCGTACCAAACCTTGGGCTGCACCACTGCCTAAATTAGCCATGAGATCGCTGATGGGTTGTTGCACTGTCGTGTTAGCTTTCCTTTATTCGTTCGCATGGCATGCGCAATAGTCCACTGACTCTCACTGAACCCTCCACCAGTCGCACTACGTGTTTGGACAAATTGTGCTCCTAGGCTGAGTGGAAATAGCTTCAGTGTAGGCTCACGTTGCCGAATGGAGGCTAGAACGCCCACGAGTCTACACCGAATACCACTTAATCATACATGCATGCAATGGGTATTATGCCTACAGTCATTGGCTGATTTGGTTTGGCTCAATTATAAAGACCATGCGCGTGCATGTGTGGTCTAATGATATCGGATGCCATTCAAATGCGTTAAAGAGGATGTTTAATTTGCTTATGGATGAAAATCCAAGCCTTATGGAGCAAGTCAGTTGCACTATGAATGCAATCAATCGGAATATAGTGTAGATCTGATCGTTTATTATACTGCTCTGTTTTCCACCTTATTTCTGTTTGTTGTTATAATGTATTTGGAGTCGCATGCGTTCGCTAAGCTCATGGACAACTGTTTAACTTTCTCTTCACTAGCTGATAGCCGCATAACAAGGGATATTGCAATAATCACCGTTTCTTTCCGTTACCGCGCCAAACGCAAAAATGCAGAATATAAACGTAGCACAGGTCTCATTGTTTACAGATATCACAGTTTCAAATGGTTACATAAAGTATTAATGCACAAAACATCTTCCTCCGCTTAGTGAATTCAAACAATCCGTATTTTACTATCTCAAGTAATCAACTGTTTCTGTGGTAAACGCTTGTCAATTTAAGTGACCTATAAGCAAGGAAGAAATCATGTTGTTATGGGAATATTTGTTGCACAAGTGAATTTTTCTACCTCTTCCGTTATAGGTCAACCTCTACATGCACTGAATGAGGAGCATCCCATGAATGCATGTAACCATTTACCCGGTTATGGTAACGAAACTTAGTGAAGTATTAAACTTCGTATTCATATTGTTTCCAACACCTGATAAAAATTAAGGCAAGTGAATCTTTACTAGTTGTCAGGTTAGGATTAAAAGAGCAATTTAATCATTCCAGTTCATATTATTCTTGGCTAAAACCGGGGTGATATTCCTTTAAAGAAGCTAGTTATAATTGAAATGAATTGCCAAGATTGCCAGTCGATTAGCATATCCATGCAACTAACCCTGATTATTTTGCATGGACTGATCACCAGGCCTAGTTTAGCCACTGTATTGCGCTTGTACGTGAAGTCAACCAGCTATTTAGCTTTGCGCGTTGGCATCGTATTTCTCACAAATAACCTGCTAAAAGACTTGCGTCCAGGTTTATACTTATGTGTAGCAGGGCATCCAGAATATATTCAAAACAACTAAACGACCACCAAATATAGTGGATGCAACCAGCACACTACAGTTAATATAAGCCCAACATAATTTCCACCATTCTACCTGGTTATAAAAAATGTATCATTCATCGGAGGATAGGATCTGAAAAACATTTATGATGTAACAATTGCGGTAAAGTAAACCTTACACACTACCGACTGTAGTTCTTACTATTTAGCTAACTTAAGAACAGATGTTGTTATAGCTATAGGTTTTCTGATAATACAAGAAATGCCTTAAACCTAAAGAAATACTAAATGCTCTATATTGCTCAACATCTTGTAAACATTAACTCAATGTATTAGAAAACTGAGAGAAAAGAGCCAGATCTTTGTGACACTCCGTTCCCCGTCTTAAAGAGCTCAAATGCAATGAGTGTGTTTAATGAGTAGATTATCAGGCAACCTGCCACAACCGTTACGACGTCTTTGTTTACTTGTATCAAACGCCACCACCCCACTATTGTGGAACGGCGGTGTATGAAATCGCCGATTCTAACTCCTTAATAAATATCATTAACCGTAACTTTTCTACATTGTTCGGCAATTGATTTCTTTATATCCAAAGTATTCATGATCTAATTTCTGAGTTCTTGATGACAAGGAAAACACACCATGGGCTTTAAACGCTAAAATGCTCAATTTGTTAGCTTGTACTAGTCACTTGGAAGTTGTCGTTTTTGAAACGAGACCGGAAGAGGCTTTCATCCGCGGCAAACATCAATACTTTGCTGCAATTGACTGGAGAACAATGGCTGACATTCACCCTAAGTTTTGCAATTAGTTCTTCAGTAGGATTATATATTATGAACTATTGCATTATACGATTTCCGCATTTACCGTAATTTTATGTAGTGAAACTAGTGATGGAAACGGAATTGTTAAAATCGCGATGGCGAATTTATCACCAATAGTGACCGTTTACTTTGAAGAGAATGATGGTCTAATATCCGATAGAAAGTCCGAGCATACGTTACCAGAGCACCTCTTGCATTTTATTTTACTGCTGTGCCAAATGCGTAGGGGGCATAAATTTTTCCGTTTCAATGCTTAGTGTATTCTACCTGAGCACAAAATCGGTCATTTATTTTCTTACAACCTAGTAATCCGAAACGTTGCTTGATTTTTGTATTTGAATGACTCGGAACTGCACAGCAACATCGCTTCAAGTTCGACGGTGCAGAATTTGCGCCCATCAAATGAGTGATTAAGCATAGCATTGATCAATATTTTATTAGTTATTTGGTCAAAATTATGAACGAAACCGGGAAGACAAAAATATTCATGTAAAGAGAATTGGGGATTTGGGTGTAGGTTGAGATGTAATTTATGGCATTCATTTCTCAGTAAACAAGATCCGACACGATCGGTAAAGCACCAGATAGCTGTTATGAAAATCTGGGTCTCCTCTCTTATGAGACTTCATCGGACCCCTGTCGGATCTCCACCACATAAATTCCGGATGACAGCAGCCTGTTCCACTAAGTAATAGGTGACGGCCGCGTGTAGCATGACTAACAGCTGAATATGATATAGCGCAGCTCAAGCGCCACCGCCACCGCAGCTACGAACTGTGCAGATGACGGTGGTTAATAACAGGATTTTGGCATATCCACATAACACTTAAAACCTATACGGGCGGACATGCAAATAATGTCGCTATGCAGCAATTCGCAGTTCCTGGAGCAAAATATGCTCTTCCGCTCAGTTCGCAACTGAAGTGCAATTGGGGGATGAGCCGCGCTATTTCGCAGTAAGCTGTCAGTCATGCAGGTCTGCGGCCGTCACCTATAGCTTAGTGGCACAAGCTAGTGGAATGCCGGAAGTCATGTGTCCGAGGAAAGCCCACCAATGACGAGACCCAGAAAATCGAAACAGCGCTGTCTGATGCTTTTCCGGACGCGTTGGAGTCTGTTGTTTGAGGGGCGATTGCGACGAAGTAACTCCGAAATTGCACCCATAGCCTCACTAATAGTTAATGAGCAAATTTCATCCGAATAGCTTCCAATTGCTGTTGCGTACGCAGTAGCCATGTGGAAAATCATAGCTTCTGGGGCAAACCGATCTCCTCGGAACAGTTCGGAACTGGTATGGCGAGGAATGATCTGTCACCTGCTGTCCTATTCAATTCTCAGTCAAGTAGATCTACGGCCCTCGCCCATGGCTTGGTAGCAAAAACCCATGGCATCCTGAATTCTGGTGTCGGAACCCGGCAGGGTTTCCGGGAAGACCCACTTTTGACGAGACTCCGAATCTCGTAACAGGTGTCTGGTGCATTTTCGGAAGCGTGCTACTAAGAATGGACTTCGATAAAGAAAATATGTAATTTTTGAATATCTCATCAATTTTGTTGTTGAGCCCTTAAATCCATTTGCTCCAATCCTTGCTTAAACCTGCTCAGTCTAATTAACGTGAACCTTACCTTGCTTGCGGTGGGTGGTGCTACTGCCAAAAATAAAATAGATTTTGCCATACCAAGAGGGTGACTGTGTATATTTACTTAATTATAACTTGTCATGAATATTTCCCCCAACATGTTGTATTTCACAGTTCCTGTGGGACGAATTAACTCAAGGTTTCTTATGCAAAATAGCGAAGCATACAGTTATATTATCTATCATGATAGGCTAAACTATCGACCGAAATATCCCCTATTTGCCTATTTATTTAGAGGAAAAGGTTACAAAACCGATTATTGGAAAGGAGCCTAGTGTGGACATAAGCAGCCGCGTTGACGCGTTAACACGCTTAAATATTTTGCAAAAACTTGTTATGCGGTAAAATGTGGTTTTACAGATGCTGTTAGCTCGAACTTGACGCTTGCTAAGACAACAAATGCGAAAGTTTTAAGAAGAAAACTGCAAGTGCAACGCAAATGAAACTTTTATTTCACAAACATTAGGCAAGCAAACTTTTAAAGTTACTGCACGTCAGCAAGTCCTGAAAATGAATTAAAATGTTTGGTAAGTAATGTTTGCGTCTCCTTCGAACTGAGCACACTATGCACATTTTTAGTTTTGCTGTCACATTGACCCAAAATAAATCGATACTTGTTAGTCAAAACTGAAAAAGCAGGGGACGTACACTGTGACATGATTCAGTCATTTCGTGCTAGCTCCTCACCCACAAATCATGGAGAAATTTGAGATATACGCAATACGCGGTCAACTGAGATCAACTTAGCAGATTTTTGCTCAATCGTCATTCCTCACACAGCCCCGGTAGGTTAAAATTTATAGTCACCTGAACAAAAACAACTCTTTTCGATATAATTGTATTTCTTCAGGTTTAGACAACAGGCCTCGAAAACAATACCACTAGAATAGTAGCCGAAATCTTTACCCCATTAGCTACCGGGTCACGACGGGCAAGGTTTGACACAACGGTTAATGACTGAATGAAGGGCCATTTAGAGTGCAGTGTTTTCGACAAGGCAACAGCCAACTTCCATGTGCTTCAGCTACATTCCCAGTGACTACAGTGACTAAGGTTCACTTCAATTTGTATCGCGGTCTATCTTGAGATTGGGCGGCACAATCCGCACGCAACGCGTACTCCAAATGGCCCTCCATTCAATCACAGTCACCTGTTTCTGCCCACAAACAGCTGCCGCTCTCGATGGAAGATTGTGACTTACAATAGCCTGCGAATATGCAATCGCTGATTGCGCATCAGAACCGCGAATGATCCATCGGGGTTAATTCGGTGGCCGGTGCTTAGCAAGTGCCGTGTGATTGCCTTGGCAGTTCGACCGATGTATTTGAAGTAACTGTAGAAATTTTGATATTCCTCAGAGCTCAAATAAAAACGAATTAGTCTCTTGCTATGTCTTACCTTGCCTCTGTTAATTTGGAATTTTCAATGTTATCTTTTGACTTAGTTATCACGCTTATTCGAAACGTTTATAAGTTTATTCTGATTTGTTTCAATAAAGCATAACAGATGCCCTACATATGTTAATATATTTTGCTACCAATGTACGCCAGGGGTCATGCACTCTTTGACTTTCCACTCAGACGACAACCGGAAGAAGACCGCAATTAGATTGCTCAGTATATTTTGGTTAACAAGACAATTCTTCCGAATATTATCTGGTGATGTCTTTGTTAGGTGCTTCTCATGTTTCCTCCACCACATCTGCAATACTGCATTCATGATTGTCCAGTGTCTCGTCCGGGACCAATTGAAGATGTAGAGTGTTTTATGGTTGGGCCATAGGTTGGTTGAAACTTTACGGGGGAAACACCTCTGGGCAGTGCTTAGTTGGGGAAAGCATTATCAAGGCTTAGATGAGACTTGATCCCGACGTGCCGTAGTTTAACTGAAGTAGTTGACTTAGGTTTTTCTTTGTTGTTCAGTCCAGCTAGACCGCTTGGTTTTGCAGACATTCTATGTGACTGAACAAACCATTGTACGATCGGATTAAGACAGAAATTTGACTATCACGCCTAGTCATTGAGCGCTGGAACATGTTTTCAGAAATGCCTAACATAGGCTCAAAAGTAAAGGAATTTGAGTACCAACTTGTCGTCCTTGGGTAGCAGCGCTGAAACTTTCCAAGTTACCAACCTGTTTCCATAATTTCACTCTCCATTCTATACGCTTGCACACGCATCGGTTTTGTCCCCCGTTTTCAAAAGGCTTTCCATATAATGTAATTTTGGCTTCTTATTCGACGACTAGCTTGCTTCAAGTGAATGCCATAACAGGGGTTGTTAGCTCACAAAAGTTGGGTAGTTATTGTTTGAGCAGGATGTTTTTTAGATAAACCAAGGCCTTCTAACACCTCAGCAGTTCCTGGCTAAACCATCCAATGAAGAAAGAACACTCAAAATATTATCTTATCGTTTACGAACGCCCAAAGTTGGAATGAAACATGCGAGTCAAGCGACGAATTCCAACAACTCTATGAGTATCTACTGATTAGTACCATGAGTTAAAGTGCATGCTAGTCTTTTGACAGTAGGTACAATTTTGGGTTGTTAGATTTCCGTAATTTAGATATAGGGAATGTACACAATAGTAACAATTTAAGTGTGAAATTCTACTTCCGCATTTATAAAATTACCGTATATTATTTTGAATGCTGAACCATAAAATCACTAACATGCCAACATCGGATATTAAAACAGAAACTTTCCAATATAAAAGTGCTTTATTTAGTCGCATTAGAATTTTAAACGTTTCGTCAAGCAGTTCGTTATAAAACGACTGAAGTACACTTAAACCTGGAGAAGTTGAAATAAGGTATATAATTTTGAGCTTTTCGTGATAACACGATTCCTTCGTTCACTAAGTAGCATGAATAATCCTTACCTTAGGATGTTGACTATTCCTCAAAGCTATCTAGAGTAGAATGATTATGCTGGAATTCTCAACTCATAGTTAGAAATGCCTTTAAATCGACCGTCGCCTTTGCATTGAACATCAATATTGTTGTATCTACTGCGGGCAAATTAGTTATATAGGAATAATTCGACAGGTATTTTGTCCAATTTACTTCCAAGTTCTACAAGACTGATATTTTTAAGGTTATGTCCAGATCACGGTATTATCAAGCTAAATGCTTTTGGTAGTTTTTGGAAACCAATATTGTCAAATATCCTTGTATGGCTGACATTTTGTTAGTGCAATTAATTTGTTGGTAGAAAGCTGCGCTAGAGTTCTAATAAACTACTATTCACTTTTACCTATGAAAACTATGAGGTTATCACCAAAAAGTGTGTTATGAGAAAGATAGTAAGTCAGAAAATACACCTCCAAAATCCCCGCCTTCATTGTCGATGTTCCTGCTACTTTTCTTGCAGTTTACTCTTATCATTCCCTAGTGTAGGTTCTACACTTCCTGCGGTTATATGAGTGTGACTACCAAAATTCGATATTACTAAATATTCATGAACAAAGCAACCAATAACGGTGTTAAAAAACTGTACACCTGCTATATACATTTCCGTATTAATGTTCTCAAGAGGCATACCAAACGCCACATATTCATCCTGTGCGACAGCAGGTAACACATTGAGACAACCAGAAAATTTGATACCGTTTGAAAATTGAAAAACTCTTTTCTTTACTTTTGCACATGTCTTCGTTGTTCGTTTCCTTAAACTAGAAAATCCTTTATTTACCAGAAAATGCCCTAAGAGAGGTGTCTCCCCAAAACCGAGAATATACAGGTTATGTATTTATTTATCTCGGAAAATGTGGCACATTGTGCAATCTTTCATTCCTAATGCTTCAGATAAGCGTAAGCGAATATTTACTACTACGCACGGTTTACCTGTAAACACTTTCCTTTTTATAATCGATTGCCGAATTATGGCCTTTTGTGTATTTCGTCTGCTTTAACCCAGAGATGGGTGGGAGATTGGGTTTGACCCGGTAACCCAATGAGTAGAGGTTTCGGTTACTATTCCAATGGTCGCGAGTTCAAGGCCCGCTATCCTTACGTAATGAGAGGAAATGACATCGGAAAGCCTCGTGGTTGTGCAGTATTTTTTGGCTGGAGTGCCGTCGGAATTACTTTTCCCTTCGAGTTTGTCAGCCGCAGAACGCTCTTTTGAAGTTTGTCATTTCCTCGCCCGCGTTACCCATTTTTAAAAAACGATGAAGATGCTTTACATTCTTTATATAACTTGATCTGATTTCTGTTCATTGAGTGATGATAAAACGCAGATAAATATTGTGCTCACTAACCGCAAGAAATCGAGATAGACAGATATACCTGTGTTAAGTTGGATAATATGGTGAGTCCACGGAAGCGATTTTCCCTTTTGTGCTACTAAATTAAACCGAGATTTTCCCACCAACCTTCCCATCGGGCTTGTCAAGCCATGGTTTTTATCCGTATGATACCATTGTTCAATTTCGTCATTGTCACCATGTTTCATGTCACCAATCAAATAAGCTACAACAACGCAAACCAACTAGTATTTTGAGGTAATGCGTGTAATAGTCAAATTTGGAAGCGCATGTTGCAGGCTAATAACCACAGTTACAATTATCTGTAACCTTACAACAAAGATGGATCCTTATTACGTGCACATTCCTGCGCATTGTACCAATTACCTGTTTACTTTGGCCGCAAAGTTGTTAAATAACTGACTAATATTAAATCTAAACTTCCGTGAGGCAAGCTCAAGCAGGCACACCTTTTGGTTGCGGAATCATTGTACTTGGGTCAAATGATGATCTGCTCAGCTAATTTGATAATATCTGCGTAGATACGCATCATAAATAATAAGTTCATTAGGTACTGAAAATAATTTTTTAGCATTTAGATGAACTTAGCAATTTCGATATGCAAGCAAATTGCTCCAGAAACGAAGGTGACTTTTCAGCCACCAGTTGTTCTTGTACAAAGATATGAGGAAGGCTTTTGTAGAGTGAAAAGGCATTTCGCAATTCTATTGGTGAATTCTTTGGAATCGATTTCCTTATTTATTCCCACTACATAGGCTTGCTTAACCAGCATCTATTCTGTGCGACCTGTGCTTCTGCAATGAACAGTTCGCTTGGTGTACTCTTGCCGAGTATTTCTTTTTAACCGACTGCTTTAGGGTGCTTAGTTCCGGTCTGTTTGAATAATTCAATGAACTTACAATATCCATATATATTTTGATGGAGTTCCTTAGTTGTCCGTCTTTTGCAATCTCGTATGCTCTAACGGGTAATTATGTAAAATCACAGTACACACCGAATTATCCTCATTGTGTTTACTAACTGGCATTATTTCCCACGCATCATAACATATTTTGGCACACACAATTTACTGAAGCAGTGCTTTCCTTAGCTAACCAGAATATCTGATATACATTGCGATCGATGACGAATTTTCGACATCACAAGAAATCAACTGAAGGTTGTTTGTACAGTTGAATAGATTCTATGCTGGGTTATGATTTGAGGCTACTTTTTGTACACTTGATTTTAGTGGATCATTAACGCTTGTACTCCTTTTGATTGGCGGATTAATACTAGAACCTCAGGGAGCAATCAACAAGAAGAAATCGAATATCCCATGTGTCCGACTACTGTTAGGTTTGCTCCTGCTCAGTCTTTTGCTAACCTGCATATACATGGTTTGTTTTCAAGTAGTGTCAACTTGC
>OX104059.1:112204-252967 GCA_944474145.2 Dicrocoelium dendriticum | reverse complement strand
CTCATACAATCACACGCTACCACGTATTAAAAGAACTCGCCGACGCAGCTGCTTGGGAATTCTCAAACAAAAGTCCCCTTGACAACGTTTGGGCAGAGTTCTTTAATAGACTCAGCGACATCGTCAACAGAGCACCAGAGACCGAACCCCTTCGTCCCGCAAAAATGCCTTCAATTATAAGGAGCAGGACTCGAAAATGCCTTCCGATAAGTGATGCTGCATGGCATGCCTACAAGATTAACTCCGACTCAGAGATTGAAGAAATTTCCTGACCCATCGCAAACATTGCGCTGCACTTGTCCGTGAGGACAAAGTAACTTATCAACAGTGCCTAGCCAAAATGTTCATAGCAAACAACAAACTGCTATATAGGCATGTCAATAAGCTTCGTAAAGTGAAGCATGGAATCCCCCCACTTTTCACGACAGGCGGTAGATTACAAAACGCCGAAGAAGCGGCTTTAATACGCCCCAATTTTCGTAATCCCAACCTCTTCCTGTCCCATAATATCAAGCACACTACCTACACTTTTGTTGACAAATGGTATTTTCAATCCATCAATTGTAATAAGGAAGTTACTCTCACTGCGTGAGCATGGTTCTCCGGGAGCAGACAACATCCGCTCGAAGGCACTGAAGGCTACGGCCACCAAGCTAGCTGAACCACCGTCACAGTTCTTCCAAAGGGGCTTTGATGATCAACAAGTCCCTACTATGTGGAAGTGTGGCATTATCATCAATATTTTTAAAGGAGGTTGCCGTTCAGATCCTTCAAAGGCTTCAGAGTTAAGGAATCGGAGATCCTGTATTTGGTTGGATTGGCAACTTCATTAACCAACGAAAGCTTCAAGTACGCGTTAGGGGATCACTTTCTAACCCAAATATGGTGGAATATGGTGTCCCACAAGGCTCAGTGCTGGGACCGCGCTTACTCCTGGTGTTTATCAACGACCTGACATCAGTTATCTCCTCAAATTTCCTGCTTTTCGCCGATGACGCCAAGATATGGCGGGCGATTAGTAACAAGCCATCTCAAGGTTTGCTCCAACATGACTTAGCTTGCATTTGCGAATGGTCAAAGAGGAACAAGCTTCAATCGAACATGGCTAAGTGCAAAGTGATGCATTTGCGTCACCAGCCAGTGAACGCTTACAAGATTGGAGACCACACCTTGGCGAAGGTTTCTCAGGAGCGTGACCTGGGTGTACTGGTACAGGAAGACCTCGGGTGTTCAAAAGATGCAGAGAAGGCGACCAGAACCGGAAATCAACACTTCGGCCTTCTTCGCAGAGCCTTCGGTCGGTTTGAACCCTCAATCTTTCCCTAAATGCTTAACGACTAAGTGCGACCTCACTTGGAATATGCTATTCAGGTGTAGCAGTCGTGGCGGAAACAGGATCTCGTTGCTCTCGAGACTATTCAACGAACGGCAACCAAGAATGTCAGGGGCCTATTTCATCTGCCCTATCAGCTTAGACTGAAATCTCTAAGAATCTACAGCAGTCGAAATCGGCTTTTGCGGGGGGATCTCATAATGGTTTACCAGGTTCTGAAGAACCCAAACCACGTCTGTCGTCCGCTGCTGGAATTGAACCACAACACTAAAATAAGAGGTCATCCTCTAAAACTGACAATTCATTATAGCCCTCTTGAATGCGGTAGAAATTTATTTCCCCTCTGCTTGTTCTAGCCTTGGAACGCCTTCCCTAATTATGTCGTCTCTGCTCCCAATCTGGCGATATTTAAAAAACGTGTTGACGATGCATTGTCTCACTTACATTTCATTTTACGACTTGTTAGCCAGGAGCTACAAAACGCAATCAAACGGTGTCTTGTCAAACGCCTAACCAATAGATTTATGGATTTATACGTTTAACACGCGAAAATTTTCGCTGTCCCACATAAGTCTATTGTGAGTCTACCACAATGCTTTTAACTTTATCATGCAATTGATTTTCGCAATAATTTCTATCCTACTGGACTTGTCAAGCGAGGCTTTTTTACCCGTAATAAACCATTGTTCTATTGTTCCATAACCAGAAAACGTAAAAGGTTGACGAGTAAAATATTTTGCAGAATTAACTAAACAGTACGCCCACCGCTTGATCCTGATCAATATACTCCGCCTAGCACTTCTGCGCAACCAAAAAATTGGTCAGACAAGAATACTCTTTGGGAAAACATGTTGAGATGGATTGTGTACGCTAAACACTCTGAAATGATTCCTGAGGGCATCAATTAGCAGTTTACCTGGCTGAATAGACTACTGTGTCTGTAATTCACAGGAAGGTGCCTAGCATGCTTTTAATGAGGAAGCAGACAACGGAGTCTTTCCAGTTAGCAGATAACGCGCAGTTTGCAAGAGACTTTTCGAACAAGCGCTGTACGGGCTAAGAAACTGCAGTTGGCGGTTCATATAGCAACTTCGGATAAATGACATCGATACCAGCGGCTTTGGTAGAATTTAGCACTTAGACCTCTGTTAGGGAAATACCAGTCAATAGGTACTTAATCAAAACCTTCCCCGAATCGATAGTTTTTAGAGAAGACTCTAGTACGAATTTTCTTGCATACTGTTAGGGTTAGAACCAAAACCTAACCGGAATAAGATCCAGGGGTTTGGATAGTCGAAGTCAGGTTGTGCCACAAGAGTGTGTTCAAACTTGTATTTGCAACCAGAACATGGAACCAAGCATTTTTCAATGTGTGTGCACTAAATGCCTACATGTGAATTACACAGAGTTGGCATGTTTTTCGCCATCAAATCAGAACAGTGTTTTTTTATATATAACAGAACGGTGTTATTATATCTTAGCTCACACAACATGCAACGCTTGTGAAAAAACACACTCCTATAAAATTGCACATTTTTCTACTATTACGAACACGCTTAGTTTGTGCTATTGACATTTTTGGCCCTTGGGGTTTTGTGAACTCAATACACATACTACTCGCCAGTGTCGCGTGTTCTTTCAATACCTTGGCCTCTCATTCAGGAGTCGGTGTGAACCACCGCGATTAATATTTGGTGCCACCATATCACATACTGTCCGACAAGAGGACATGCCTTGTCGGGATCAGTGCGCGCAATCACCCCATTGGGTCCTTGTCAGTAACACGTACTCTTATTCCGTTATAAGCGCAAATCCGCTTCTGGTTGGTTGAGGCTGTTTGCTAATTCCGTTTCTTAACGAAGTCGAGCGTCTCTTAGATTTTGCATATATGCGTCCCGTGCAGTTCAATAACAACGTAGGGTACCATCTGAATGAACCAAAATTTAACTCTGCAAAATCTTGGACCGTCTGTTCAATAGTTGACTTGCAGTTAACTCAAATCAGGGTGAATGGGCGTTTTATTTTTCCCATCTGCAAGTTGAATGTAAGAAAGGTACACACCAGAAAGGACGGTCATGGAATTTTCCAAGCCGTCTGGATATCATCAACTGCCAAAATGGTGCAGGATGACAGCATTTCACTGGATCTACTTACATCAACTTAAGCACGCCCGATGTTTGGACCCCTAGCAGGGCACTTCTCTTATTCTCTACTAAGAGCACAGTCGAATAAGATGCAGAGGTAGTCACCAGCTCCAAATAGCGGCTCGAAATAATGTTGCTTCTGAAACAGACCGAATTTGCTAACACAAGCTCAAGTATGGGAGACGATTTCCCGTCCATGGACCGCAGGTGCTGAGCTACAGATTGATGTAGGTTCTTGTAACGTTATCTCCACTAGTCAAGTGGCCAAGCTTGCGGTGGCAGTCTCGTAAAATTTTCTGCGTCTGTCTATTTCCAGAAAGTAGACGTCACCCTTCACTAAGCACTGGTTTGTGGGGTGATCACAATGAAATCTATAAAACTTCTGCAAGTGCTAGCAGAGCTACTACATAAAGGCAACATTTTAGATTGCGAAGGCAATGTACACACTACAACTGAAGGAGCTACAACAATCATATCCGTGTATTAGAACCTATATGTTATGGAAACAGTCAAACCGGAGTTTAGCTAGAGTGCTACCCCACATGCCTGCCCATCACAAGGACTGTCATATATTGGTAGTATCAAATATATTTCGCTCTTCATGGTGTCTTAATAAAGCCCCATTTCAGTAAAAGCAGTGACATCTGGATGAGAATGCCCCACAGAAGGGCCAAATCCGCTTAATTGGTTACGTAGACTAAGCACATTACTAAGTTGTAGGTGAAGGATATTGGTATTGTGATTCCAGGATCGTGTGCTACCCGGATGGGCTCTAGCATGGCGAAAGCGAACCGTCGGATCACCACTAGAAAACACATCAACCATCTACCACTTTCACCCACAGTGCAAAGCAACCGATGTGTTGAATAGCTACTTTCAGTTTTGCTCTGACCGCTAGCGGAAGTTTCGGCTGTGTGTTGAATCCAGAACATTTTATTTTAAAAGCGAATCTCATAAGCATTTATTGCTTGGCACTCTCCGATTTTGATGGAATCACCCTTAGAAGACGAGGCTTAAGCTGATACAACTAATTGGCACGCTTCTAAGGCTAGTTACGGAATGCACGGCTACTTCACAGAATGCAGATGTGAGGGATCTGGTGAAGCAAACATTAAACCATTCAAGAACATCTGACATACTTTCCCTACGAAGTGCGGCAAAGGATTTAATGGAGTTTTTACACATTAAGCTCATGGCTTTATAAAAGTCACCTCGACGTTGGGAGTTTACATAGTGTTTTACAGAACAAATGGACGGAGACGGATGCAACATATGCGTCTGTGTATGTTTTGTGATTGTACAAGGCGATGAATATGCAGCTTGTAGAACGACGACATGGCTCAATTCTAGTGATGTTGTACTCGGTGCTTGTGCCATATGCGTTACGTCTGTATTCACCAGCAATTTAAGTATGTGTACTACATTATCAACCTCTCTTCGCCGACTTTTACAGGCACATGAGCTTGCAAAATGTTCATATTATAGAGGATGTCAAAAACTCCTTCTGCTTGATCATCAGTAACAGATGACTTGCTCACTTGGAATGGTAAGAAGGGCAAGCTACTAGTTTTCGTAGAGCTGCACAAACCTGCGATATTCCGCAGACCATGCGCTTTCAAAGGCAGCTTCGATTGCACTCACCTTCCGGTCTAGGTTTGGCAACAGGAAAACCCACTTTTCTATATTTTCTTACTTGGAAACCTGTATCGAAAAGCATGCATCCTCAACGGACCACGTTGACCTTTATGATTGCAACAAATAGGACAACTAAAGAGAAAACTTTCACTGTTCGCCATAATACCAACTTGTGCTAAGCTCAAATCGTTGCAGCATTCGTGAAACTAATGATTGCAGATGTCACATTCTACTCCGCTAGCCGAGTGCGTCACCGGTTCAGAGCACTTAGTAAGACACCATTTCCAGTTTGCGCTATTGTCTGTGATTAATCATGGTTGAGCTAGTTTTCCTTATCCTGCTTAAATAAAAAGATAAAATGTCGCTTATTGTTGCTGCATAGCAGTTTGCTTTGCCGCTTTAGCACACAGAATGTTATAGTAAGTTGTAACCATTTTTATAATTGGCAAAATGCTGCGCAAGTATAAGAAGCATTTCCTACGACAGGGAAGATAAAAACATTAGTAAACTCGCGTGCATTTCCACAGTGCAACTGGTAAAAATTTTTCAGTTCTATGCAAAAACCTAATGGGATTAGGAACAAATGCTAGTAACGTTGCCCGCCATGTTGTTATCTATGCGCCAGCGTGGAAACTGTTGGTGGTCACTGAGTAGCGTTTTTGTTAGGAGTAATCTGGTTGACCAGATTTATTACGATTGCAAGCGCAATGAAGAAGTTCAAGCAGCCACCACGAGTTACGAACAGACTCTGGCCTTATTGACTTTTCGCTTTTCTCGCCTTGTCTAGACTCAGTGACTTGCATATTAAGTTGTCTGAATCCAAGCTGAGCAACTTCAACGGTCATGGCGCTTGTAAAGTGGTCCGCGTTATTCACATATCGGATCCACCTCGATCTATCTACACTATGAAATTGTAGTGTAACAAAACATTGTTGTACCACGACCCCGAAAGCGCTTAACTGATGCATTTGCGCGTAGTCTTAGCCCAAGCCTCATCCGCTGAGAAACACTGACTGTCTCACTTGCATTATGCAATGCAAACTGAGAAGGCTGCACACATAGTAATTGAGCACCAGACCAGTGATATACAAAGGCCTCATAAACCGCTTAACTCAAAGCATCGATTTTACAACTACGGGACGGATCACATCGTCATATCAACCGAATATTGAAGAACTAGATGATATACCCAATTTATCCACGATGGCAACCGTCCTTGCGATATGGCCAGCATGGATGTATCCATGATCACATGTTCCCACCGGTGCGAAAGAAAGCTCATGCCACGGGTCGCTTCACCCATCCACTGTGGGTGAAATTTTCCTTGAATCTGCGGTTGACACCGTTTTACTAGTCGATTAGACTCCGTAGAACATATCTGTTTCTACTGAACGAACCTCCAAAGTATCTAACTCTCAACCGTCAGAACCATCCCATGCGACCGAACAGCCATTGCTTATAGAAAAAGCGCTAAAGAAGATAATCAGCCGCAAGACTGTTTTCATTCCGCTTTACATGCAAATTGAAGCAATCCTAGAAGTCTTGCGGAAAGTCTCCGAATATGTGTATGTAATCTACTTTACATTGGTTACAAGTTAACCCCCGTTTGGTATTGTTCCTGGAGCATACCTGTTCAAAAACGGCAACTACTCTGGCTGCCAGCGCGATAGACGCCATATATCTGACTAAGAAAATGATACAACTCACACCACCACGCATGTTACTCGCCTCTATATACTGGACACGTTAGTAGCCAGAGAAATAAACCACCACTATTCCGGCTGGACCTCATTTCAAATTGACTCAGAAGTTAGCGTAAATCCAAACAAAGTCTGATGGCTTTCCTTTTGAACCTAATGGCATGAAAGCTGTCGGTCTATTAACAGAAAGTGCTGGAAGATATCTCTACAATTTTTGATGATCGCTTATTTCACGAAAGACTGTAAACCGTTCCAATGCAGCACACTAGCGAAGTGAGTGTAGTAAAGCTTATTTTAGCAAATGGGCAGCGTGCAAAATGCATCCTCCCAGCCGCATCCGGGTTATGGTTGTAACTTCCATGGCTCCCTAATGAGTAAAGGTTTTATAATTTTTCGGTAGAAAAGGAAAACCGCCTAACACTAAGTGGGAAATGCGTTGGTGAAGCGGAAAATCATCAATCTGAAAGCGTGAACGATAATCTTACTACGCAATTCGCAACATTCCTAACTCGATTCAGCTCTTTAATTCTACCCCCTTTTGTCCCGTGATCACATACCAACCAATGTATATAATATGTACATAGCAAGACCCTTGTCGGCAAATCAGCCTGGATAGCCAAATTAAGCGCCTACCCTCGTTTGATAAAAGCCGGTTTATCGATTATTCTCCATGTTATCTCATCTCAAGGATGCCATGAGTACATTTCACTATGTAAACCGTTCACGCACACTGTGTAATCCGTCCAGACCTTCCCCAGCACACACACACCACATCCCCTGAGGAACTAACCACCAGGATCCTTCCACTCCAATGTCTGAGGTTTCCAAGCCACCCAAGAGCCAAACACTTCGTGTTCAACTTACTAAGCACCGTTACAAAACAATAAGCCAATGGGGAACGGACGTAATAAACGATAGGTAGTAGTCCGATCGTGGACTCTGCTTGTGTCTCCTTATGTACGGTGACAACCAACTGCTGCATTGTGAAGACCGGTTGTTTCGAAACTAAACGGATGTTGTCGAGTTATGAACATATAGTAGTTTGGTTCTTAAATGAATATACTGTTCATACCCTCCCCTGCACACACACACGCAGACTTGAGCAACCCGCCCGCCCCTAGGGTACACATCTTCAGTTTCTTCCTACTCCACTGTGAGAGTTCCAAGCTATGAACGTAGCGTGTACTGAGAGGAAGTCATGACTTTCGGAGGCTAACCACTGTTATCTGCTAAAGTAGCAACCTGCGCAACAGCAGGAGATAGGCCGTGCTATCCCAGTTACCTTGCAAAGTATGTAGCCCAGCAGACGTCCCTCATGGCTCAGTGGCTCAAGTAGCTGACTCATTGACATCTGCATCTAGCCGTCATGGGTTGGATCCCTAAAAGGAGACCAAAGGATTGCGCACAAGTAACCAGTGCCAAATGGGCGAAAAGTGTCTGGTGATTTTCCGGACTAGGCAGTGCTAAGTAGCTGGTGAGCTACTGGGACGAAAACATTAAACTTGAATATGCCGTAGTCAACTTCTCGGCTTCCTTTCTTAATTGGACTGTGAGATTTTACTTGTCACTCCAGTTGCAGATGAAATTGTCTCTAATCAGAAGACTATTTCAGTCATCCTTTACGGAGAAAACTTTACACATATAGGAGACATCTCTGCCAAAAATCCATCTTGCTTATCGAACCACTCATGATTCCGCCCTGTTCCAGACACCACATCCATTGATAACGGATCTTCGTCTGTAGTTTTCATTGAAAGTTCGATTTCTGAATGCCTACTAAGAACCAATGATCGCATCTGTACACGTACTCCACATGTAGGCAACATTTGTCCCAGTGCATCATTTGGCCCCAGGACACACAAAACTCACAACGTTACAATTAAACCAAGGTATGCGTTAGCGCTTTTAAGTCGATGGACTTAGTGTGGTTCAAAGCAGTGCAGACTTCATCAGGTGTGCCCACGGAATGTTCCTGGAAATAGAACAGTCCGTGTGTGATAGAAACCTTGTTATCAGGTACAGCATATAAAATTATGCCATATGGGATTTTAAGTCCTTAACGCGTTGTACACGTTAATAGGCCAAATACCTAGAAGGGTAACAGTGGCATTGAGGGAAACGCTTTTTAAAAGTCGGCAATGTAACGCTGCGCGCCATGTCGTGTTAACCTCCTAGAACCTCGGTGCACATCCCGTTGTCTTGAACTTTAATGCAGACTAGTGTTTCTGCACTTGGTTGCTCTCAGCTCTTCCGTCATTTTTGTTGTCAGCTTGCCAGCAGGTTCTCGATACCTTAGTTGTCTATATTATATCAAAAGTGAAGGTTGGGGTTTGCCTATTGTTGTTTTATAATGTGTATTTTATCTAAACCTGGTGACGAATTTGAAAGAAACTAGTACCGTGAACTGGACGGATATTTCAACGTTATATGCGTTGGCCAACCAGTAGTCAACAACGCATTGGTTTAACTCTTGTACCTCACGTCGATGCGATACGAAAATCGATTGAATTCAGTCGAAATCATTTCATTGTTTTCATAAAATTGAACTCAAACGCAGGCGGCCTAATACTGTTAGTCATATTAACTTTTACAGCTTATTTTTAGATTATACCATGAAAATGGCTGGAAAGGTATTTGGACAAAGTTTGGAACATGAAAGATGGAACCATATTTCAAAATGGAATACCCCTCTCAAAAATATATGTGTTACTATAACATCGAATATTGAAACTCACGTTTATTGGGTCAGAACGTGCTTTATCGAGACGTTTATTTGTGCGCGTTATTTATACTTGTTTGTGGGCCAAAGTCTTACTATAATTTTAAGCTTTGGAAGGCAAGGATAATACAAGCATGTGAACAAAATATGGGCTGCAAACCACTTTTGATACACCAAGACAAACTTAAACTTTATTTCTGATGGCTAAGAATTAAAACCGACTTATACATCCGGTTACTTTGATATCGACTTTTTGTTAGGATAAAAAGATTATCAAATGCCCTGAGCAGGACTTAGATTCACTTAGCTATTTCGTCTAACCAAAAGTAGATGTCCAGAGAATTTTATGAATCAGCGAATTATTTTCCACACAGTTCAAGAGGGCAGTTGGCCACTTAATTCAAACACAATTTCGTTAAACCTTTCTTTGCTTCGTATTACGGACCATTACGACCCAATACAGTTCTTATTTTGTCGGTGATAATTTTGGCGATGGTGATTTGCAAGGTTTGCAGTACATGTGATTTTTTATAAGCGTTTACTACGGCTACCTTTCGCGCCTTGCATAAAAACTTTTTGGGTCAAACTCTAACATCCTCAGTGAAAGGTATTCGTAATAAATGTGATACGGCTGCTAACTTCCGAAAATATAGATTCATAATTGATTCCAAGCATATACTGAGATAAAGAAGTATAAAACTTATGCGTAACTTTGCTTAAGGTAAAAAGGTTAAAATTAAACATAAATTGGTTATAATAATGCCTGAAGTGAATCTGGCAACTTCCACTCTTCAAACTATAGTAATCTCAGCGGCTCAAAATCAATACGGGACAAATACGTAGACGCGATTTCATGAAAATGATATCAGCTAAAGCATTATTTATACAAAATTTTCTTTCCACGAGGTAGTGAATATTAAGCGCAATTGCCGTACTTAGTATGGAAGGGTTGTGTCTTACATTGCCCGAATTTCTCTTCAACTGACAGAAACAGTGTGAGTAGAAGGTAAAAATTTGGCATCATATATTAAGATAATGATTTGCATTTCAGGTGTTTATAGTGTTATGTCATACAAGTAAGATCCTAAATTGCTAATACTCCAGATGAGAAAATAGACATCACTGAGTATATTAAATTAAAACATTTGGGCAACCACGGAACATTATGTATACTAGGGCCACATCGTCAACTGCGATAACTGCACTCTCGCTGCTGCGCTGGTACTTCATCTGTAAGAGAAATTTACATTAGCTAATTTCCATATGTTTATCCCAAGCATTTGCATAGATTATTTAGGAAAACTCGATTGCTGGTTACTGGTTGAAAGCAGTAAGCAGAGATATCTCTGTATGGCTGCATTTAATGTCACTCAGGGACAAAAACCCGTTAGGCTGGAGTGCGTTTGTTTTGTTTTACATCGGCGAAGTGTTTGTCCAGGAATTTCTGAAACCCCAACAAAGACCTCCTAAACTAAGTGCTGCGGCAGGTTGTTCTATGAATTCACCACCCTTTGTTCGAGACAGTGTTGGTGAGCGGACCCCATCCAATCTGGTACTACTAGCTTGTACCCGTGTCTTCGTTTGCTGCTTGGTGTGCGCAGATGAAGCAGCGGTCACAGCATGGGGTAATCACCTAAATGTAATATCGGGCGACGAAAATCTAGAGTGTTATGTCCAATTTCTTACACCGGCCTTTGTCAGGCACACCTCGTAAATTGCGAACTAGCCTGGTGGCCACGTGACGCACTCGCTCATAATGCTCTACCTTGCCCCGGGTAATAGAATACGCGGGAAAGCCATACTCTAGCTTTTGTCGTAATGTTGAGGTAAAGGGACGAGTGCCAATCTCTTCCGACCACAGTTGAAACTGCTCCAGAGCGTCCAAAGCATACGGCGACCATTTTGGTAAAGCGTACTCGTGTTGTTCATGGACTTTAATAGGCAGCGTAAGATTAAACCGAGGTCTCTCACGAAAGGCGTGAGATGCAACGGTTGACCTGACACAGCGTAGGTTTGCCTGTGCTTAAACTTACCTAACCTCATGAACTGTGACTTAACCAGGTTTGTTTGAAGTTTGACCCCTGAAGACCATGTGGAGAGGGGATCGAGTTCCAGTTGAAGCAGGTCACAGACATTGAGTGTGCGGGTTACACTCCACATCATCAAGCCTTCTGTAGACCCCGCACAATGTGAATTGAGTAGCTGAGGCACATCCTTTACATGAAGCAGAAACAAAATCTGTCCCAGTAAAGTGCCTTGGGACACCATTTCTTGATGGATATCAGTCGGTAAAATGGTCACAACCTGGAGGCTTTATTTTAGATCAACAACCAAATTCTTGATCCGTCGATGCAGCAAGCCGCCAACAACGCACACTGTCAGCCTGTCGAGAAGCATTGCAGGGTTCACCTTGTCAAAAGCCTTACTAAAGTCAATGTAAGTGACGTCAACAAAATTGGCTTGGTTTGGCGCTTACGATTATTCGTACCTTGTCTACAGCAAGTTGATGGTGCACGGGCGACCTTTCACAAAACCATCCCATGGGCGTCAAGTGGCTTTTCGACTCGAGAAGCTGCAGAAGAGTTTTCTTCACGATTTTCCCCAGCGTCTTTGCCAAAACAGCGGTCAAACAGATCTGCCGGTAGTTGTCCGTTTTTTCTTGGGCTATCACATTTCGGTTTTGGCTTTACGGCTGAGCATTTCTAGTCGCCCGGTAATAATCCAATGGATAATGACCTGTTGAACATCTTAGTTACAGAAGGGGAGATGATGGTTTATAGGGACTTGAGAACCAGTGGTGGATTCCATCAGGCCTGGCAGGCTTCGTCCCGTCAAGCCTTGCGAGAGGATTGCGTACATCTTAGATGTTACAATCCAGGATATCTGGTTCAGCGAGAGCGGCACTTATCTAACTCGGTACAGACACCTGGTCAGTTAAAAATACGGAACGGAAGTGCGCAGCCAATGCGGACGCATGTTCTATGCTCGAGGTTAGGGGCTATCTATCTGTGTTCCAACACCGGCGCATTGCCTGCAGGCCTTAGGCACAGCTGCACGTAGGCGAAAATTCTCTTCAGGTACTTTTGCAGCGGTTGTCATCTGCTCTTGAAATGTCTGCGCTTTTTGTTTACTAGTTGTGGAAAATTTACTATGCCTTGTCCTCCTTGTACTCCTCGTCAAAGCCAGATACCACGACTTTGTTCCATAGTCTGCGTCGTCGTGTGGCCAGTTTGCAGTAGTATTTGTCAAAGTAATGTGACTTGACTGGCCAAACTTTCCGATAATATCGATGTAGATTAGGGCGCACAAAATTTTCACTCCCTTTTTAAAGATAGTCCAATGGGTTTAGAAGGTCGAATCCTCTGGTATCGTCCAGTTCATCTGGTTCGCTGCTCGGGTGATGCCATTAAAGTCCGCCTATCAATAGTTAAAGCCTGGCTCCAGCAAGGGAGAATCTGCAGCGGTGGTTCCAAGCTGGCAATGATCATCGAGTGGTCATTTGCTCCCAGGGGCTCCACGAGTTGAATTTCGTGCATAATTTGCTCACAGCTGTTCAAAAGCAGGTCAAAGCACGATAGAGTCGCACTCGCAGTTATGCACATCAGTGGCTTGATGAGCTGTATGGCCCCAGTTTCAAATATATACTCTGTAAACTTCCTCTCGTATTCACATTGGCCGGGGAGAAGTTCAGCCTCAGGCCACTGTCTTTGGAGTAATAGCCCATGAGTAGGAACAGCTGACGACTCATGTGGTTGCGGACATGCGGCAACCAGTTCAAGCACCGGTTCAGTAGATTTGCGATATACCATGACCACGATCATCTCACAGCGTCTGAGGTGAATCGAACACCATAACTGCTCACATAGCACATCAGCGCTTCGGTACGTGCTAACTAGTCTCCCACACCAGGAAAGCCTTATGTAAAGTGGAACGCCACCGCAATCATTTGATGGTCCATCACGAGTAAGCACAAGTTACAGCTGATTTCCCCTTATTGGGCGGTTGCGTCGGAGTTTGGCCATGTCTGAGCATGGACTAATATATCTGGCCGCTGAGAGGTTAAAAGCAGTATATATCATCGCATTTATTCATTAGACTGCAGATGTTAGTAAAGGCTACGCGCAGGCCGCAGTAGGAACTGCTGAGTCTGCCTGAAGCATTAGAAAGCTGTTTATCCTGATTCGGGGTGGAATTCGGGTAACATCCTGAAAATACGGGGATTTGTTTCTCCATCGTCCGTGCCTCGGCTGAGTTCAATCATCGCAGTTGTGAGTCTCCGTTTGCTGTTTCTGCATCATTGCGCACATGGATCATTATACCTTTCAGTCCATTGAGGCCGGACCATATTAAGTTAGAACTGGTCTCTCCAACAAAGGTCACCCTCAAAAGTTGAGTTTTGCCACCGGTTCTCCTTCCAAGACCAGAAATAAGTTTTACTTTCATGCCGCCGTCATCTAGTTTGAGCAGCAAATGAAACAGTGTGCAAAAATCAACGTCTTGCTCACAGCGCACCTGAGAATCGAAATCGCAAGATTTATTGCGAATCGGTTGTTGTATATAAGACCAGCTAGTTTCCTAAAGTTACGTTTTCCCAGTCTGTGGAAATACAAAAATGCAGATAAGCAGTACACGTAAAACATTTTGCTCGGTAGTTAATAATATTAAAGACAGTCATATTTGAAGTAGTAAATCTTGTATACTGACATTGTTGTACCCTATCCAACCAATGAATTAACTTTGTTCCTAAAAGAACATTGAATGCGTACTTGCAAAACTTGGAGTTTAATGTTGCATGTACGTGATTACTGCTTTATCACAATCTACTAATTTGTTTATTTTAAGTAAAATTCACCAAATAGCACATTGAGTGTAACAAATATGCAGAGCAGTGACTAATTGAGATCGTTTATTTTTACATGGAAAAGAAAATAAGAATAGCAGACTTATGTTACCAAACAGGCAATAAAATATGTTTCGGATTTTGAATGTACATACTTTACTAACATTACATTGATGCGTTGGCTAGATATTATACATATTTGAGTTAACGGCAGTTGTTAAGGGTTACTTGATTTTGTCGGCAAGCATATTTATTTTTGCAATTGTTGCCTTATGATCCCAACCAGATATAATTGTTTTACATATATTGACATACCAGATTAGAGAAAAGTATTATTATACTTATCCGGTGAATTTTGCAGCCGTATTTTTAGCTTAAACTAATACTATCCTATATTATACTGCTTTGGTTAAACATAATGCTGCACCTTTATGCAATTTTAATCCACGGCTTGAAAACCATTTGCAGAGTTGTGTTGTTGGCATCCACTTAAGGTCGAAAGCTCTGTAAATTAATTAACTAGGAAAGCACGTAAAGGGCAAAACTGACAGTAAATATCCTACATAATATGGAACGCTACATAAACCCCAAAGTTGGGTGACCAGAAGATTATTAGTTAAGCCACGCGCCACAGTTTTTAATTATAATAAAATCCAAATGTTTTATCTATTATGCTATGAGATGTATAAGTACTTGGTGTAGAATAACACAGTTATCTTTTACTTAACCGTTTTTCGTGTAAGACCGGTATCTGTTTTTTACTGGTTAATTTGCAGATTATAATCATAGCATGCAAACATTTTATGACCAATTTCATACTTCATTTGTGCATATTAATGCTAAAGTAATTATCCAAACACATGCTTTTGTTACTACCCAGACGGAATATATTGGCGCGAGAAACTTAGAAAAGTCCTTAGGGTAAAGATTATTTTAGCAAGATCGTGAAGCATTCATGTGCCTCATATCCCGAAATAACGCTTAAGTTAGGGTTCTATACCAAATCCTTAATTGTAGTTTTATATTAGGTCTTACGTTTGGCTGTGAGATATGACGGAATCTATTTTTTAACTTCGTATTGACTTCGCTAGACTATTTGTGAACGCTGATGACATTAACCCTCAATTCTTAACAATTCGCACAAAGTTTAAGCTGATATATTTTGATCACGTGTCGCATCATATATTTCATTGAATAAGTATAATGGATGGCACCACCACTATTTTACACTGGTTTCACCCAGTAATTTCTTTCTTTTTGTACAACGCTATATAAATTAAGTTTTTCAACTTCGACTGATCCAATCATTGTGAAACCAGTCTGGATATCTTTCTGTTTACGAGAATGTTTCTTTTAGTAGGATTATGTCAGTTTACATGCACAGAGATCCCAACGTCTTCGTAACTTTTTTCCGCCATTTTCAAACAGGCCTTATTGTTATTTATTTAATTACACAATACATCTTAACTTACTTGCAATTTCGTTCGGAGCTTAAAAGCAAAAAGTAGCAGTTTGTTGCAAAACGCCGGAAAATCTTCAGGAGACAAACGGCCATATGTTAATTGCTTGAGAGCTTTTAACAACATTTGTTATAAGTTCCGCTTATAATTTTGCAGCTAGAATTTTTTAACTCGTAATAACAAAGTGCATTTGTAACATAGGCTGCATGTCGGCTAAACATAAGCAGTAAAATATGGAAGGAAACGATACCATTTCTATTCTGCCAATTTGTGCACCGAAAACATGATATATATTGCAATGCATCCGTTTTCATGTGAGTATTTAATCTTGCATCAATAGTTGTCTTGTTTTTCCATAAATTGGTATCAGTGTATAGCGGCCAGTCTTCACGTTCTCAGGTATACTAGTAAAAGTAATATATAAGTTGGACAAAAACAATGCGATAAAAATGCGGAGTCCTGATTGGTGTTACAGACCTTTGTGTAATAGGCTTATATCACAAGATATTTATTTAAATGTTTTGCTTTTTTGTTCAGCAGCGAACTGAAACCTTTCCATTAGAAAAATGTGTATAATGTCAAGTAAAAAATAATAAACTCATCTGCAGTAAGAAACTATGCATGGTTTATGAAAGCTTTGCATATTTTGCTGATTAGTTTGCAAACAACTATACGCATAAAATTCAACACAAACCCGTTTGTTAAATAACACACGGAGCGACTGTTTTTCGGTAAGATTAGTAAAATGTAATTAATCGTTTGCGGTATTATAAAATATGTACTATATTCGTGTAGTTAGAAGGCATTTGATTTGTAAGACTTTTTGAATTTCGATGTAGTTTTGTTTCCTGCTCTCACCGGAATTGATGCAACACCCACTAGCACGACTTCGTATATTAGATGACCAACATTTAGGTGAAGTTAAATGGATCTAGAATTAAACTTGCTGGTAATAACGCTTAACTACCGTGTCTCGAGAACGCAGTTGCCAACATACGTTGAATGATGCAAACCATTCAATTACATCATGGAATCTCAAGACCACAAATGATCCGGTTTTAACTTGTTTTCTAAATATACTTTTGTAGTTATTTGTGTATATACTATTTGAAAGGGGATATGTCTGCATTAATATACAATAACGGTTTATGACGAGACAAAGAATAAAAAGATATTTACACTTACTACGACTTCGTTTAAATACTTGTGCACAAAGTGATTGGCATGAATGTTTGTGAGAAACATTTTACAATAGAAATTTGAAAGTTTCATTGCAACATGCAAAATATTTGTATGGTTCGCTATTTTGCATATCTTTAGTGTTAAATGTAATGTATAAAATGGAAACGTCCCACACATTACAGTTATCCTGATTAACTAATAGTATTCGTTCCAACTGGCTTAAATTTGTACATATAGTATGTGAATATCATGATATAATTTAAAGAGGTTAGTTTAAAGAATTAATTTAGATGTTTAACAAAATTGCCAGAATCTTAATCAAAGCTTGTAGCGGCTACAACAAAAAGAAATATTGTCGGACGTTTCCGATTTTCCTTACTATGAAATGCCTTACAAAATGTTGGTTTTATCCTGAAAGACTTTAGTATTTAGGTGGCTCCAGCATAATTACTAGGAAAGACGCATTTAGATGACGGTGATGTGTGAATGGGGTTTATTTCAAAAAGCTGAAAGCATTACAATTTGTAAGTGCATAAGAATTGAACACAATCGTGGATGAGTTGTGCAACCGACTGAGAGTAACCTGAACTTTACCTCTTGCTAAAAAGGAACCTAAAGGGAGGAAAGCAGAACAAATTGATATCTTATTAAGAAACATTAACTAAAGGCTTAAGACACGTGAATTCTATGTAATGTTTTGTCTATCACTGACCATACCAAAAGTTGCAAAGATTCTCTTAATAAGTCAATAATGTTCACTTAATGCGCGGGGAAAATGGGCTTAGAAGTTTTAATGTGGTTACCTACTTCCTTCTGTAGTAAGTTGAATCATACAAAAGCGAAATAACTTCTTTAAATAACTACGAACATACGTTTATTGTTTTCGTCCCAACTGCTCACAAGCTACATAGCACAGCATAATCCGAGAAAGGATCAGACGTGTTTCGCCTTATTAGGGCTCGTCAGTGGTACGCATTCCCTCAATCACCTACTGGGGTGCGCACTCAGGACTGCTAAAGGCATATGTCAACGAGCCTGCAGCTTAAGTCATTGAGCCATGGGAGACGTCGTCTGGGCCACAAAATTAGCAAGTTAACTGGGATATAGCACGAACTATCTTCCACTGCCACTCATGTTACTACCTTAGCAGATGAGATTGGTTAACCTCCGAAGGTCATGAGTTTCCCTTTCTAGAAGGTAACTCTTTAGTATTTGAATGTAGGAGTGGCTACCTTCTAAATTACTAATTAGTAGGAGGACTTTGATTTTAGTGTTTTCGTTCAACTAGCTCACAAGCTACCCAGCACAGACTAGCACGGAAAAGCACAAGACGCATTTACCCTATTGGGGCTTGCCAGTGGTGCGCATTCACTCGTTCCCCTACTGATGGTCAAACCCATGACCAGAGGCAGATGACAACTAACTAGCAGCTTTAACCACGAAACAATGTGGGATATCGCCCGTGCCACATACTTAGCAACCACAAACCTGTACTGCTACGTGAAACCCCGTAAACTGTTCTGAATTTTATTTAGCCTTTAATAAATTACTCTCTGGTTTAAGTTTGTAATGTAGAGTTTGAATTATTTACAAGAAATACAGTCATCTTTATTTTGTGTTAAACTGCGTAGCAGTTAGCGAAATTGACTTGTCAATAGTTATCAGTTCACAGCATTATTAAACTTTGTTTTCGTTTTAGTTACCAGTATTGTCAGCCTTTTTTAGTTCTCATGTTACATCCTTAGTGTGTTCGGTTTTTCTCCGTAAATTCAAACAAGTAAAAGCCGACTAAGAAACACATTTGCAGGACTATGAAACAATACATTCCTCTTGCATTGCTTGCGCTCACGTCCAAAGTTTGTAGTTTCCCAATTCTGGGTCGGGTTCTGGAGAAAACTAATTATCCATATGCACAAACTTATTTCCAAATTTCTCTTTTTTGCACGGTAGGACTATTGAGTTCCTACCTTAATGTCACGAACCCATGATTTTACTTTATTCAATCGAAGTAATTTTGGTAACGTAGTATTAGCAGGAATCGTAGCAAACCGGACAGAAAGAAGACGAAGAACCGATGTTTTATAACAGGGCTGCTCGCTTAATTTCAATTAGGTTACTTTTTATATAATTGTCAGGTAGTGGAACTGCATTTTTCCGTTATTGATTACAAAGTAGGACGCCGTTTAAATTAAGGTTAAGGCCAAATTACTTTGAGCGGTCTTAATTTACCAGTTGAATTCCATTGGCGCACATTTCGACTGACTAACGTCTACTGCTAGATTTTTGTTCCACTTACATTCACGTATTTCCAAATATACGCTGTACATTGGCAAACTTGCCAAGTGAATGATTATCTCTAGAAGACCAATTTATTAATACATGTAAAAGGTATATTGTGAAATAAAATATACAACCAATTCCAGAGTAGACGGATTAATTAATTTAGGAGTTTTTTTTCGTTGAAGAAAAATGAACAATAGTTTTCGCCGTCCCCGGGGCACATTACACACCTGCTTGGCCCCATGTCCGTAAGCCATTTTACAGACGCTGCTAGCAAGCCAATGTTGAAATGAGCTGCAGCTCGTCTGTGAATGAGTACTACCTGGTGAGTGGGGTCGAGTTAGCAAATAATATTACCCAACTGCATTACCCAATTATATTAAAACTCTACTGAACGCACTCATTGTTCGAATCCTCAAGGGCTACGATACTCTCTTGTTCGACGTATGTCAACAGAACCCTAACCTCGCAAGAAAAACTGGGTTATCAGTTCACTGACCGTTTAAGGTAGACAAGTATAATGAAAAAACTATATTTTTTACGATCACGACATATTGCTGTGTAGGCCTTGAAATCTTCTTCCTGCAAGTGTGTTGTAGGATGGTTTGGATTTGTTGACCGGCATATTGCATTACAAACGTTGGATTTAAATTACAGCTGAGCATAATAAATTGGATCTATTTCTAGCGAAACTGCCTCATCTCTGAGATAAATATCTAAATTATATTTATAAAATCAACCTTCAGCACACATTACTCTGTGTTTTAATGAAGTCTCTTGCGTTATTGGCCTTCTTGTGCTAAAAGCATTGCAGTAGTTTTGGCTAGGGTAAATATATGCATAGAGCAGTACGCCGAGCCCAAAAATTTCTTTTATTCTTGTCCCCACATTAGGAGAAATAGAGAATTGTGACGATTCAAAGCTTGCTCCCTTGGCCCGCGGCATAAGCTGCTGAATAGCAACGCTAGCTTGATGAATCCAATGGATGGGCACTACTGATGATTCCCAACAGGCAGAAACTGCAGTCTGGTGCTTTTCCAGATATGTGAACTACTATCCTATGTGGAACTGGCTATGAAAAACCCTCAAGCACCTAATTAGTTAATGTAACTTAAAAACGAATATGAGCTCAAAATCAAAATAATATACAGTAATGCTGTTATATAAAGCCAAAATTTCTCCATGGGACCAAAACCATGCTCATAATGGGCTCAGTTAGGATGTAAATAAAAATGACATCTTCAAAATACTGATATTTAGGAATACGCTTTCATAACTTATGGGTGACTTCGTAGATTATTTAAAAAATTGTTTCAAATAATCAACCGTTACCTATTTTCAAAAAGCACATAAAATGTAACTTGTTATCTGCTTACGTTTCTTCGGTGCTTGATATTCTAAAGAAAGAGTAGTGAGAATAACATTTTTCAAATTATGAAATGGTATCAAACTTCGTCTAAACTAATTTAGTGCCTATTCTTTTACTATACATCGCTGTAAATTCAGGTTTTATTTGAAGTTTAAAATAGGCGAACGTTGCTCCAACTTAGCATGGCGAGAACAGAGGACCATCTGGTGAGCTACCCTAAACCCCTTGGTAACACTTGTACTTCACGCGACCCTGACTGACACTATTTTTGCATGGTCTTTTTGTTGCACTAAGTATTCCACGGAACATGTCAAGCATTCTCTTTTTTTGCCCGTAATAATCTATTGCTACCTTGCACGATTTAGATTTCCAGTTAGTCCGACATAGTTGTCCTCAACTTCGCAGGAGCTGATCAGCTAAAGGACGTCGATTGGTCGCCCTGAGTCACATGTTGTAGATTGTGAGATCAATGTCCTATGGATAGTAGCTAGTTTGTGAGCCAATTAGATTCCATGTGAATGCAACAGAATCCTTGTTAGTTCGGGGAATTTCTTTATGTTGGGAGGCACATTTGGCTAACTCACTACAGAAAGCGGCTGTTATTATTTAGGTTTCCATTTATTATATACAGCTGTTATAAGCGTTAAACGTAACGCCTTCTGAATTTCTTTAAAATGCAGTTTCTGTTCGTTCTTTTAGACAGGATCTAAGGGCATCTATTTTTTAATTTGCGGTGTGTTATTTGGCTATTTTATACATGTTCTCTCTGCGTTTTTCCTGATATACCTGCGTTTGATATAATCCATCGGTAATCCAGGACTTCCAATGACCACAGCGCCATGCCCCACTCTACTTATTATTTAATAAGGAGAAGGAAATATTGGCTAACCGGTCGCGGTTATTCTCTTCCGCTTTATGATGATAAGTTTTTCATCTATATTTCAAAACCAAGATTTAGTCTGACTGTATGCAATGCAGTGCGTTTAAATGTCTGTCTCACAGTTACAGCAATGCCATTCAAATGGATGTATCAATTAGTTATTAGGACACCAATCTGATATGGCCGAATTGACACATTACATAGTGGTTTAGTGGTTCAAACATCCGTTCTGGCTGTACGGCTGAAGCTGTATTTGGTTGATTTGGAGAACTTTTTACAGATACCTGATTATTTGTTGACAGAATGAGTTGAAGATTAAGGGAAATTCAAGTGATTGCATGGTGTATTTGCATTTGTAATGGACTCTGCTGGTTTGTCGACAAATGTTCACAGTTGCTAGTGTTCTTTAAGGATTCAGCATTCCAAAATTTTAACCTAATTCACGAATCATACGCTATCGCATCCGGTGCGGACTTAGGAAAAAATATCAATGTTCGTAATGTATTGTACACTTGTGTACTTTGTGTAGTCTAGAGAGCATCCCGTTTAAGTAAAATAAACTTTCGTCCTCCATCGCTCTAGGAGAATCATAAGGTTCTTTACCCGCAACTAATCCAGCATTGCATTTATCTGGTTACCAATTATTAAACTTCCGTCCACATTGATAGAGCCCGTATCTATGTGTCGCATAGTAGAGGTTTGTTAATACTAATGAGGCTCTATTTATCCAGTAGCACTGTCATGCGTCCTTTGTTCGCTGAGTATGGTAACATGTTTCGCCACACTGTATACCTATGAGTGAAGTCGTTTTATCCTTGGATTGATCTTGAGGATAGAAGGATTCTGGTGTATGTGCGTTTAAGGTACTTAGAGCGGTAGTTGGAAACATGGAACTCAATTGCTAATTTCATGAAACAATATATCAAAATAACAATTAATCACAATACTACAAAAGAGTGACTGACTATTAGGTCAGTTACTCCCTTTACAATAAGGCCATAGAAGCGCAGCGCAAAAAGTGCCACAATTTCATTTGTAAACAGGCATAGCTGTCGGGGCCGAATTGGGAAAGTTTAAGTTCGCCGGTCAATAATACTATCAGAAAGGGTATCACAGTCCCAAATATTACGTTTTCTTGCCAATACGGACAGTAACTGCGATACATACGATTGCACTAACAACATGCTTGGGGGTCCTCACTCAGGCTTCCCTGCGTTCTCATACAGTCTACGCAGTAACGCATTTAACGTATGAGTCTGCTTAATGGTAAAAATTCCGCAATATAATTACCAAACGCGCCAAACAATTAACCGAAGTTGTTTTATCTTCTTGCGTGGTAAATGCAGTCGTGTCTTCACACAGATTACCATACATAAACAGGTTTAGCTTACAAGAATCCGTCAGTTTAACCAACTCCATTATATTTGCAAACTATTTTGTAATCCATGAAAAGCCGAGCAAATTTCGTCCTTTGCACCTTATAGTAACTAGCAGTAGCTAGCAGTGACCGAAAACGTTCTACCGGAGTAACCGTTGCATAGACCTTGTTGAACAAAGGTACGTAGATGGCCGTCTCCTTGGCACAACTTTGTGACGATATTCGGTCATGCAAAATGTTTTTCCAATCCACACTTAGTCTAGTTACCGTGGATGCCAACTTTGCTAGGATGAAAACCATCAACCTTAGGCGGAAATCAATTGTTACGCTGTGTTTACGCAAAATCATATTCGTAAATTTAGACCGGCAGTGTTTTGAGTGACGGAACTTCGTTTTACTTGCGTCCAATTAAAAAAGGCCAGGGGCATGAAAATCAGTTAATCATAGTGTTTTAAATTTGAATAGCGCTGAGTTAAATTACGATTTTTCCAAAAGCAATGACTTCTGTGTAAATAACTGCCGTGTTAAATGTGAATAATTTTGTAAATTACTTATCTGAAAATATCACGTCATGTATTTGCATATTCATGTATTGCTTCTGCGTGTGACCGAAAATTTATGCAACTGAGACGACTGACCGTCTGTCAATGTAAGAAGGGTAAGTAAAATTACTTCTTGACGGGCTTTCTCGTGTGAATAGCGCTAAAATATTTTTGTTTAGGCGGATTTTTCTATCTGTACAAATCTGAGAAATATTCTTTGGCTAATTTCCCAGATCTCATTGATAAGCCCAACTGCTTTTCTTGTTTGCCACCTCTGATTCGTTCTACAAATTTGACACACTTCAACGCACTCCTAACAAGAAAAACCCTTCCCTAAATCTACACAAACGCCCGAAGCCTTGTAAAAAAAAGTTGGTCAAAGAGAACTCCATGCTCCACAACCGCGGGACCTCATCGTAATTACAAAGACCTAGTCAAACCTTGAGATAACCGATTCTGAACTCAATTTACCCAGTAAGCCGCTGCTTCGGTACAATATAACTGGAAGAGCTGATGGTGTGATTTTTTATTATAATACAATTCTGACAGGTAAAGTCTTCGATCACCCGGAAATCCGCGCTCCTGATTCGCTTTGATTTCTTTTAAGGTAGCGGAAAAAGTACACACGTCTACTAGCCTTAATTTACCACCCAATAAACTCTACGTCGGCAATGGAATACAAACTGAACCAGTTCATTCAGTTTATTTTGAACAAGTCCTATGCACATATCCTCATCGCTGCCGACTTCAAAAAGCAGGACATGGAAACGCCAGCAACCGATGGTGCGGAGTTGAAATCCTGCTTGCAAGAGCTAACTGCTAGCCACCATTTGTACAACCAATTAACCGCTCTCACCAGATTTCAAACTGCTAAAATGTCGTCAATACTAAATCTCGTGCTCATAAGGGAGAACTCATGGTTGACGGAAGAGTGGCAAGCACGCCACTAGGTCGCAGTGCAGAATATCTAGAAAAGGAGGATGATTAAGTGCACACTGTGGCGCACTATAACGTATTGTTTACGTCTGTTAAGGACACATTGGACTTTCATAACTGAATACCCCCGGACTGAGGTTTGGGAAACATTCACGAGGACGTTTAGCACACTGATAACGCACACAACAGATCAGTTCTTCCAACATAAATACAAATATAAGACATTTCTGAGGAGTAGAAAAAGTAAATCTATGTTCCTGATGGACTTGGAATTGGGAGATCACAAGACTGCCTGAATGCCAAAAATTGGACTGCATAGGTGGCACAGCGTAACTTCTGTGTAAAAGCGACCCACCAGGACAAGGTCAAACGTCAGCAGGAATTAATGTAGTGATTCTGCAACAACCACAAACTTCTGTACAGGTACGTTAACTGTCTTAGATAGTTAGGGCGCAGTCACGGTTGATGTATTCACGCGGTCAGCAATGGAAGCAGCTGATCTCCTATGTCTTCATTGCTCCCAAACTTTCCAACAGTTAACGAGACCAAATATTCTCCTCGTTTCTATTACTTAATCGTCGAGTTTAGACAACATCACCTTCACTGCGGGAAGCTGTGTTGAAGTAGTTGTTTTGTTGCGTATACACAGTTCCCTGGAGTCGACAACCTAAGACCGAAGGCTCTGCAAAGAGTAGCTAGTGCTCTAGCAGAACCACTGGCCGTTTTCTATCAGCAATGTCTAGAGGAGAATCATATTCCACTAGTATGGAAGCGAGGGGTCAGTACTCCTATGGATAAAGGTAGCTGCACTGACCATAACTGCTGCCCCGAATAACGCTACTTCCTCTGTCATCCAAAGTTGTGGAATCAATCATCGCGGATGCGCTGATGTTGTATCTGGAGATGCGAAACTTACTAGCCTCAGAGCAACACATATTTCTTCAAACACGTTCATTTACTACATACCTAATTTACCGAACTACCTCATCGTGATGTCAACTGGGTGGTTCGGGATTATACAGCTGCGGCTAAAAGTTTGGCGGCAGTGTTCCACGACGTGGTGGGTTAACACCTGGCAAGCTTTCACCTTATAAAATGCCACATGTGTCAGTTTAACGACACTGCGAAGTAGCGGATGTGCGTCACCACTAAATAAAGTCACTGCCTCGCTCTTCATCTCGCAGGCGCGTTGTAATTCTTCAGCTTGAAGTCAAATTACTGAGGTTATTTGACCACTGTTTGGCAGCCAGCCAAAGGAGAGGCGTATAAACCGAGTAATTAGTCACTGACTCCCAATGAACGCGATTCCCATAATTATCTTGCTGCCTTGCGGGTTAAGTCTCTATACCCAAAGGCTCCGGACTGGGCCCCCTAAGTCAACCACCTTCATCGGCCTGGGCAACGGGGAAGCTTCATGTCCCACATGAAATGATTGATTTACAAATCTTTGCTCACTTTTTTCGCTCTCTAAACTCTCGCTTTATTTTGCCAGGGTGCTGGCGGCCTGGCAGGCGGAACATCAAGCAACCACACTGCAAAGCACGTTCTTCGTTCCATATCTAGTCAACTCTCCAGTTAATGGTAACCCGCGTCCAGTTCCGAGTCTCGTTAATTGCGTTGCGAATAAAAACTGTACATTTGGCGTCTTCAATGAACCGCTCCAAACCGATCGCACACATTTAAATATCAACGGCAAGGATTTTGTTGCAACCCGCTAGCCCTTCAAACTAGCTACGTTCAATGTTCGAACGCGCACGCAGATTGGTTCGCAAGCTGCTCTTGCGCGCACCTTCGAAACACGCTCAAGTTTACTGACTAACCGAAACCCGTTTACAAGACTTTGGCACAGCGCTGCGATTGCTCCTACCATCCTCAAGGTTTAACTGCAAATTCACCTTGTGCTTACCTGGAGATGTGACAGCGGCAGTCTCTGGTTCCGCCGTCGTAAGAGGCGCGTTAAGCGCGCGTGTTGAGGCAGCACTCATTGACTGGATCCCGGTCAATAGTCGTCCTTGTGCAGTCTGCCTGGTAAGCTCATTACAATCTTCTAGCCACGGGATCAGCAAGCGCTGCTTATTCATTTCGGTGGCATATGCTCCAACGGACTGCACCCCGCACGAATGCTAAAGACGAGTACTACCGCCAAATCATAGACCAGTTCCGCAAGAAACGCCGCATGGACATCGTAATACCTGCCGGTGCCCTAAATTAGGGTGAACTTGGAGGTCAGCAAAGTCATAATAATCGTAGGACGAACAAGGACGTTCGATTCCTTCAACTCTGCACTGATCACGGCTTGTTCCTTCCTAGCACTAATTTCCGACGTTTCTGCCACCAACGAGCCACCTGGCGACCAACGGCGCCTGGTCAATATTGGATACAAAGTGAGTACATGGCTGTTAGTTACCCTTGACGGGGTTGTGTAACAGGCTGCAAGTCAATTTGGAACACTCATCTGACTTCGGATCATGCGCTCATGTGTGCTTTGTTCGTTCTTTGCTTTGGAGGCATCCAACGGCCTAGCCAGAAACGGCTTGATACCGACAAGCTGGCCGCTCCAAATGTTCTCATCGCATTTCAAAACACATTACCCTCCAACCTACGTGCACTATCCTCCGATGTTGAGACACAATGGGCACAGAGCCAGAGCGCGTAACGAAAGTCCGCTACCCTGGTCTGTTGCTTCACTAAAAGAGCTGCTTATCATTGAATCTAAGCACAGTCTCTTTAAGTTATGGAAAGTAGACGAACGGTTCCCGCCGGACTTGAGTACGACGCACTGCACAGAACCACAGGTGTTGTGCTCAAACAGCTCTTCAGAAAGGATCGCGAGGTCTGGTCATTGTGATGGAGCGGGCATCCTCAGCAAGAAAATGCAGGACTGTTTCACGTATGGCAAAAGACCAACAGAGAGTGTGGCTTTGCGTGAAAGTGACGGTGAACAACTTTACAGTCGTCATCGTCGTCTGGTACGATAGGCAGAGCACTTTGAAGCTAAGTTCAACTGGCAAGTAGCGTAACCGAGTCTGTCTTCGGGGGTTCACAGAGTTCCCTGGTGAGTGTATGTTCCTCCACCGACAGATACAGAGGTTTTCAATGAGCTTCGCCTAGTAAAGCACCACATGTTACCTGGGCCAGACGAACTTCCTCCTGTCCAGTTCAAATATAATGGTTTTGCTGTTACTCGTAAACTGACATCTCTATTCCACCAGATTTGGATTAAAGAATCCATACCACCCGATTGGAATTTAGCGGACGTTGTACCTGTTTAGGAAAAAGGATACTGGACCATTTGCTCCAACCATTGTGGTATCAGTCATATTTGTGTCGCATCCAAATTGCTTGCTGCCCTACTCTTGCGGAGGCACATTTGCGTACGGGAACAGCATTTGCGTAAACAACAAGCTGGATTTCAAGCAGGCCACAGTTGCGTCGATCACATCTTTACGATCCAACAGATATTTGAACATCTTCATACGTTCAGTCGACCAACTATAGTCGTACCCTTAGACATTCGAGCAGCGTTTGACTCTGTTGCTAGAGTGGATCGTTGGGTCTGCTTTCTGAGGAGGGGAATAATACCCGGGAAGTAATTAGACTTCTCCGTGCCATTTACCATCAAACGTCAAGCCGTGTACGAGCATACGGAGACATTTCTCTCCCTTTCAGTATAACTAGCGGTGTTAGCTATGGTTACCCAGCCACTCCATTCTTGTTCAAATTCGTAATGGACGAGATCCTGCATACTGCCTTGGACAACCCAGTCATGTGGTGTTGAACTGCTCCCTGGTGACCGCTTTCGGGACTTAGAGTATGTCTATGACTTCGCTGTGGTGTGCCAGTCCTTCCAAATTGCTAAGCATGTGCTGCTTGAACTGGATATGTCGGCATCCCCATTTGGGTTAACATTTTTCCTTTTAGGATGTAAGGTTCTGTTACAGGACTAGCCAAGCGCATGTCCTTCTCGCTTCATTTCGGAGAATCCGCTGGAATTGGTCGACAAATGCATTTATCTTGGGAGTTGCCTTAGTATTTGGCGGTTTGATGAACGAGACTACCCTGCGTGTATCCAAAGTTCGAATCGCTGTCACTAACTTCCGTCATCAGTTACTTCGTCGTGACCTCAGCCTCACTCTGAAGGGACGGGACTACAATTCTTCGGTACCAGCGATTCCGACGTACGACTGTGAGATTTGGCCCGTTCGCAAGAGCCATATTCAGCAGCTATCCCTCTTACATCACCGCTGCCTGCGAAGCATTGCTGGTGTTCAGTGTTAGCATCTCATCAATAATGAGAAATGCCGTCGGCGAGTTTTCAGATCTGAAGAATTCCGCCGACCAGTTGATAGCATCAGTTCTCTGAAAAGGCATCGCTGGCTAAGGCAGGGGCTCCGCATGCCTACCCAACGGCTACCACGACGAGACCTATTTGCGAGCACAGACTTGGGGTGGGAGCGAGGAAATGGTGGGTCCTATACTTTATGGCGCAAACACTGAAGCTGGTTGTTGTTGTGCGTTTTGATTCCCGGGTTGGGGACCAAAGGACCCCGAGCACATCTGGTTTCAAACGTTGGAGGATATGGTCAAGCGCCGTACGCAATGGCGCACTTGCGGTGAGACACTTTTACCCAAAACGTTGTTTTCCATTTCCCGCTCCTTTATCCTTCTGATGTGTTGTGGCACTCAGCTAATTATATTATATTTGGCAGTGTTGAATATCTATATATAAATAATTAATTGCACGTGACCGCTGGACAGAAGCCGTTGATGATGGAGCAGGTGTCGATATCTTCTACTTGGACTTCTCAAAAGCGTTTGGTCGCCTAGACCATACAATTCTCTTTCAGAAGCTACGAAACTACAGCATTGGCCAGCCAACGCTAAGTTGAATTAACAATTTTATACACGAAGGACAGTTGAAGGTGAGAGTCCAAGAAACTCTGTCCGATAAAACAGATGGGGTGTATGACGTACGACGAGGCTCGGTGCTTGGACAGCCTATATTCGTGCTGTTCAATAACGAATTGGCAAGATCAAATGCATCCGAGTGGCTAATTTTCGCGGATGATATCAAGATATGGCGAAGGACAAGACAACCACGACAAGCCACTCACGACTATCCGCTACATCAAACGCTTCGGTGAGAAGCATCTCGATTCGAAGTAACTGAACTACACGAAGTGACATATCGTACCGGACTGTACATGTTCTGTGTGCTCAAGTACATATTTTTATCATAAGAACAGCGCCAGAGTAAAGCTGACCTGTCTACTGTCTACTGGCTTTAGACGAGTAAAGGAGATGGATATGATTCAACGGTTATGTAATGGCCCAACACAGTTTGTACGAGGATTACAGTATAGTGACCGGGGAGAGAAATTAGAACCATAAACATGGCCAAATTGTCCAACAGGAATCCATTTCACCGTGATAGACTGCGTAAAAGAGCTCATTGAATTCGCCAAGATGAGGTCGCTGCTTCATTTGCGAACAGTATGCAGTATATGCCGGTTCCGTTACATGCATACGGTGTAGGATACAACAGAAGTAACCCAACCCTGCGCTCCGAACGGAGTGTGGTAATTGTTCGGGACAGTCTATCAAAACAACTCGTGAATACCAAATTTGTGAAGCCGTCCGTATTATTGCTACCGTTATATAATAAAATCATAAAATTCATGAGCAGGGAGCGCAAGGCTATTGTCATAGCATATTTAAGTACCAGATAAATGTGTCAAAACTAAATAATTGCTTCGAAAGTAAGTACCAAACAAATATAAAGTTAGCAGGATGGAATTGCACATTTAATTTTGCCCTGCTGTCTTTGTGCTCCATTTTGTATAGAGCACGTCAATTCTCAGGAATTCCACAATTTTCGTTTATGCTGTTTCCTTCAGCTTACACGACCGAGTTTTCTGGGATTATTTAACAATGCAGTAGTCTAACGTGCTATGTATTTATTTATCGATTTATTTATAGACGGAAAGCGGGTAACCATGCAGACGAGACTAGAATGTCGGACCATTGAGAATAAGAGATAATAGTTAATTTGGAATAATGGCACGAAGCATTGGCAAAAATATACACGGTCGGACTGAAATGGATAAAAATAAGGGCGCACACGGCTAGCGATGCTTTTAATGTAAGGGTTACAAAGCGGTTTGTTAGCAGAGCCTATCTGTAGTGACCTGAAGATTCCCCTGTTTGGCTGCCGCATGCTGCGTAAAATATTACAAAATCACCAAATTATATTTTCTCGACGTACATAGCAAATTAGCCGCTCGCCTGTTTAAACGTTGCTTGCGTTTGTTTGAGTCAACATAGCCTCCGCCTTCGAACGGCGCGGAGCTCATCGGCTCCACGGCCATCAGTGCTCTCTCCTCACGCGACCACACCTTTCCCCTAGCTAGCTATCTTCCGGTGCCTTATTTTTAGCACTAGATAGCGTTACGTCCCACTTAATATATTGTCCCTAGCGTTACTTTTGGTGTTCTCCACTCATCGGAGGTTGGCCTTACATTCGCGTATTGGTTATAACGTGTACCGGTCCTGCTTCTCGCTTTATTGGTGACCCGTCTTTAATCATCATCCGGTGAGTTTTTGCTAACCTTTCCTTTCAGAGTTGGCCACATTTTTTCGATAACCTGTCTGATTTTCACTTTTCATTTTCCGGTTAATTCTCGCTGGCTCGCTATTTTGCTCGCTATGAAAACTGATCGCGTAGATTCGGACTTTCAGATCGGCACAGTTACGCTTCCAATCGCACCTTTTCGCTAGACTAATTCTAAGTCGCGGTTTGGTCAGCTACAGTCGCAATTTTCTTTGCGTGGTATTAGGTCCGAAAAGACCAAGTTCCACCTTGTCGTTTCCGCGCTTCTGCTAAATGTCATCGATGACATTAATGACATTCTAAATCTTCCTGACGACCAAAAGACTTACGATGTAGTCAAGACAGTTATTCTGAGAAGAACAGGCTTATCCGTTCGACAACGAGTTACGAAACTCCTCAACGAAACTGATCTTGGTGAACTTAAGCCGCCGCAGTTGTTTCGAAAAATGCAGAGTCTAGCTAAACCCGCTTCGATAGATGATTCTTTTCTTTGGGAAATGTGGTTGCAACGACTTCCGCGCGAAATGCTGCACATCTTCTGCGCTATTGATGATGCACTATTATCCAAATTTGCCGATACAGCCGAAAGAATTTTGGAGTCGCACAACCAGGTTTCGCAGATCTAGACGAAACCGGACGACGATATCGCCACGCTTAAATCCCTGATGGCAACATTGACTCGACAATTCGCAGACTTTTCGGCCTCTGGGCATAACCGCTGTAAAAGCTCTAGGAGCCTTTCGCGTTCACTTTCGAACTCTCCGCGATCACCGGATAGAAAGGGTTACTGCTGGTACCAGGAACGATTCGGCTAGCAAGCTAAATCATGTCGCCCGCCCAGTTTCTTTAAACGACAGCAGCAGGGAAACGGGCGGACCAGCACGTGGGGGGGGGGGGACGGACGAAGCTGGTCAACGCAGTCGCCTTTTCTTCATCACCGATCGTAGAACCGGAGTTCGCTATCTCGTCGATACTGACGCAGAAATCAGCGTTCTCCCGCGTGATCCAAACGACCCGACCGAAAAGGTAACCAGCTCATTGCGCGCAGCTAACGGGCCCATTATCCGCGTATATGGTCAACGCTGGCGCACGCTAAATCTCAGTCGCCGACGCGCTATCAAATTTATATCCCTCGTTGCGGATGTTCAAACGCCTATCGTTTGTCTCGACTTCTTACGTCTTTACGACCTACTTGTCGACGTTAAACGACACCGTCTAGTCGACCTCCTTACGAATCTCGCAGTCATTAGGACTTCGACCAACACCGCGTCCATCAGTCCCGTGTACGCGACTCAACTTAGTTCACCCGTCGGGCAAACGCTGCTCGATAGTTTTCCGCAGGCCTTCCGTCCTGTCGTCCCGTTGCATTCCGCAACCGACGTCGCGACACCTCACGTCGTTAAGAAAGGTCCGCCTGTGTTTGCAAAAGCCAGGCGCATGACCACCGACAAGCTCAAAATTGCACTCTCCGAATTCGAGCACATGCTAGACTTAGGCATTATTCGCCCGTCTAAGAGCCCGTGGGCGTCGCCTCTACACCTGGTGCCTAAAAAGTCAGGAGACTGGCGTCCATGTGGCGACCATCGCGCTCTCAATAACGCTACCGTCCCCGACCGCGATCGTGCTTCTCGCACAGATATCCGGGAGAGGCCAGAGCTAGAAGCTTTTGAGATGAAATAGGATTAATCGGTGCATTGCGGTTACGCCGCCCAATGATGGTGGGGTTAATAATAGCGAGCGTCAGCGTAAGTCGAAGACTTCGGGATGCAACTATCTATAAAAGTAAATGGTCACCAAATCGAACGAAGCACTTAACATGGCTAACAGACGGTTGGGTCTGCAGAGCCATGGCCATTTATGTCTCAAGTGTCAGAACGCAGAGAGTTAGCAGAACGCTGCTGCGCTGAGATTATATCAGGGCCGAGAACGAAGTGTTATCTTTGCAATGAAATAGAATATTGAAAAAAGAGAGCACAAAAAAGAGCTTATAGGTGGTAATGGAAAAGGCTAAATTTCTGAACACATGAAAGCCGACGTAGTTGTAGTGGTAATGGGAACAGGACGTTGGGTCTGATGAAACTAAAACGGTAAGATTCCAGTAGAGAGTCAGAAGTTGACTATTCAGTTGCAAATAGAATATACGCCCATTATGAGTAAGACATATTATGAAAGTCGGAATACTAGAATCTAGCATGCAAATGTAATCCTATTGTTTCAATAAGAATGCACTTTAATTTTTGCGGTAGTATCATCAGGTGTATCAAACCGCTATACCATAATCTCGTACATGCAGGTCATCAATTTGATAGTTCCTGCATTAGTAGGTAACAGTTCGTTGATAGCTACCGCACATAAAATTTACACTTTACAACTGCTCATAAGTCGATTGTCAAAAAGAATGAAACGGTTCGAGGAACGTTGTATGTGGAAAATTTTGCTGCAGAAATGGTTTTGTCCTTTTAGTGGTGTTTCGAATACTTAGCCAAGGATAACCAATTAATGTATCTTAATCATGGTAAGCGACTGCAATAGGCGAAGCATTTAAACTTGCATACAGATAGACATTTTAATTAGAGTTTTTAAAGTTCAGTTTATACTACATTTATGATAAATTTAATCCAATTGCACTTTTACATCAACATTTTCCCAAGCATTTACAATATTTTTTAGATACGTTATCCATGTTACCGAAGATAGCGCATTTCAGATCCGTGCGTCCTACTACGTTAGCTTAATTTTAGTAGTCCGCTAATATTTAGAAATAAAATGCAAACCGCGCATAATGAAACGAAGCAGCTATTTAGTATGTGGGTTAAATGGCATGCCGGATTTTTCTGGGTGACGCAGTAACGCAGGCAACTTATTTGTCAAGCAACCCAATATATTGCGGTAGGCTGTATTTTTTATGTGTACCGTTTTTAATAATTTGTGCTTTTTCTAATATCGGTTGTTTTACAAGTGATATACTGTGGTACTTATCATGGTTTAGCTATTCTATATATCAAACAATTGCTCTATTTTGTTTTATAGTTTGTATGTTTGATTCCCATTTCGCGAAGGACTAGAGGGGTAGACAGTTTTATAAACAACAATTACTAGGGTGCTTTGGATTCTTAGTGATTCATAAGTTTAACACACGTGAAACACTGTGGGAACCTAAGTACGCCAAGATTCTTGAACTAACATTTTATGCTCTGTTGGACATTTGTTGTTAGCATACCAAATTGATAAAACGTAAAGCAATGATTGTTCCGTAAAAGATATCGAATACTCACTGGAGAGTCAATTTTAAACTACACGTTGTGTGGTTGTATTGCAACGTGCAGTCTCAAGGTGGACCGCGAGTCACATTAAAGTGAAACATAGTCACTGCGATTACTAGGACCGTAGTTAAAACCGATAGAAATTGGGTGAATGCTAGTGAACGCTAGTTGGTCAAGTAAAGCAATTAAATAAATGCAACTTAGGTTAATTTACCTCCCCAGAGAAAGTAAAATGTAACGTGGCTTCAGATATTTGCGTCAAACTATTGGTCAGGTTATCTAACAGCGGATTAATGACATACCTTTGCTAGAACCGAGAGCGTTACGTGATAAAAGAACGTGCTCTACTGTCATGTGAGAAGCTGTGTCTTGCTGCTGCATGCGACTACTGCAGAGACCGGAAAACCTGTTCGGGTTAAATAACAAAATCAATTGTGAACGGACGGTGATGCAGCAGACACGGGTCTTCCATTCGGCTCTCTACAACTCTATGAACTCCATGAACTATGAACTACGATCCAAACTACTCCGATACGGTAGAGTGCGGGTCAGGTCTACTTGAAGCTCTTGGTAGCGCATCGAATTCGAAATTTAAGTAAATGGACTTCCGGGTTTGATTGCTATTATAGTCTATCTACAATTATATTTCACAAAATCCTCCAATGCTCCAATGTGTACCGGAAGAGATGGAGCGGTAAATTAAGGTTAATTATTTCGGAATTGGCTTGTAATAAAACAGTAATAATTTTTACAGCATTGTCTGCAAATAATGCCGAAAAAAGCACCGGATTAACCATAACAAACCATCAACCATTGTTGCAACTTATAAATAATTGTCACCTGAATGAAGCTCTAGCAACGCCCGACGTTTAGGTCGACCTTAATGGAGATAAGAGGGAGTTCGACGCTGCCGATTACATACCTGGAAGTTGAATAACTTGCACTTATGCATAAAACTATCCGCTTAATTGGCACAGGCCACAAAATCTGCTATACCCGAGGCGTATCCAGTACAAGTAATTGCAAATATTTACACTGAAACATGTTACGGACGTAAACTGAGTATTGCGTGATAGTTCGTCTGCGTATTTGCTTACTGATTACTGGTTGGAAGCAGCAAGTAGAGGTTGCACGGTGTAGCTGGATCTAATAACACTCAGGGACAAAGCCTAGTTTTGTTGCGTTGCGCTTAATATATTTTGCGTCGGCAAAGTGTTTGTTCAACAACTACTTAAATTCCAAAACCGCCTTTGCCTCAAATACATGCTGCGGTCGCTCCATATATTCACCACCCTGTGCTGGATACATAATTGGTAAGCGAACCGTTGCAAATCCGGTACGACAAGTTTGTACCAGTGTCCTCATGTGCTGCTTGTTATGCGCAGATGAAGCCGCGGTCTCATGGTGGGTAACCTCTTAGATATAATATCCGGTGCGTCATAATGTGTTCAACCCGCCTTCCACGATAAGTGTGGATGTACAGCCCTAGGTTCATAACGGTCTTCGTACGGCACACCGCCTACGTTGGGAATCAGCCTGGTGGCTACATGCGGCACGCCCTATCGTTTTCACCTCGCTCCGGGTGGTAGGACAGTACGCGAGCGAGCCGTACTCTAGCATTGGCCGTGCTACTAAGACGACGAGGCGAGTGACAAGCTTTTCGGACCTAGTGTTGAATCAGCGCATGAGCGCCTACAACCTACGAAGGTTATTTTGGTAGAGCCTATTCGTGTTGTCAATGTCCTTTAGGTACTAACATGATGGTACACTTGGATTTTACCTAGTCGATTACTATTAATGCTAAGAACTGACAAAAGGAACCCAAATATTTATATGCCGCAACTTTTCTACAAGAAAATAGAGTTCTCTGTCGGCAAAGTTAACTGATGGCCACTAATTCGCTGTGCCCGAACCTTGCATTTATAATGTGTGACATAAACGTTGTTTAAATTACTATCATATTATTCAGACGACTGCCAAAAATGTGTGTTAAGCATTGTCAAACTACCCATTTCAAAGTTTGTCTTTGCGATGGTCTTGGTAGTGGAATTGTTAGAATTTTACATTCAGGCTTGAGCACTGAAAAGCTTTTACGTATAACCGACGACCTGGGTAAACGGATTAACCAAAGTATAAATTTGTACAGTTCTCTTAATTACATATTCAGCAATACTAGTTAGGTATAAATAGGGATTATAAATAGTAACTTAGTCGGCAGTTGGGTTAAATCCACAGACCATGCTTTTTTCTCTATTTAGTTTAGCGTGCTTTGTTTTCTCGGTTTGGGGCAAAACTTTCGGTAAGTGTGTTACCATACGAACGTTGTATATATTTTCCTGTTAATAATAGAAACACCTATTAACTTATCCTGCATTATAATTAAAAACAATCTTGCTATCCGATTAGTTACTAAATAATGTTAATGCTTACATTAAAAAGTCGAGAAAGGAATGCTTACTTTCACAATAAACATTAACTCAATACGGAGCATAACTTTTGTATAAACTAATAAACACGGTTTGTTTGGTCCAAAGATTTTATAGCGTAAGCCACTGTTACTTAGCAGCATACAATCCCCGTCATGTTGGTATATGCTGCATATACTATTCGCCCACTAATTTGCACTGAACTTTCACATACCAAAAAAAATGCAAAGGATCGGGAGAATTGCAAACACTAAGCTAAAGCAAATATGTAGTTGTGTACTTGTTTCCTTTTGAACAGTTTTAGGTGTAATATCCGTGTTTTACCCAATGTATTTTCCCTTAATTTTCATGTTCCAATAAACCGCCAACGTTACAAAAGCAGGCTCGAAATTATTATTAATTTGGAGTGCTGTTGATTCCCTCCTTTACCTAACCGTGTGTGAAGTAGTATTATGGTTTTCCATAGGACTCGGTAAAAACATGGTATACTGGAAGGCAGCGCTGGTTACCAATACTTCCAACGCAGCTGAGCGTAGATGAAGCAAAACAACTTAGCTTAGTGTACACAATAAACTGCTGCTTTCCTGCCAATTGGCATTTGCCATTCAGCCACATTTAACAAACTACCCGTCTGGATGAAGCCTTGGTAATTATATACATCGGCAACTATGTGAGCGCAATATGCGGCACTGCGTTTTGCTAATGCCCAGCCTTCCTAGACACACTATCTGAAGTGCAAAGCAGACGTAAGTATGCGCTTGAAATCTTATCAGTTATATGCAACAACCATTCTCAAAGCCATTTTTCTTATCTTCCATACTTTATCTTAGTAAATAACCAACCGGGTGTTAAGTTTACAGAGCCCGACGGTCAGCAAATCCTCCGCTATAATGGTTTGACCTAACCCTGCTTGCGATTTTCTGTTTGTTTATCCCCTGTACGTATATATCCTATGCACAGTACATCGCAGTGATACGTCCCGGTCTTGGTTGTCCCACTTCATTATTGACCGCTAGCAAACAAACGATATTTACACATCATAGTTCCTGTAGTTATCTCTTGTAATTTACTATTTTTGACAATAGCAAATCTCAGTTCGCGCGCGACTAATTCTTACTTGTCCAAACAATTTTATCTTATCGGACTACTTGTGTATCTGCAATGATCCTTAATTTAACCTACAAATGGACGTCGGATTTAACTATAAAAGCGACCTTCCACTCCTATGTGCTTGACTGATCTGCATGGGATAAAGAGAAGCCTTATTAAATAACTTGTGTTTGTCGGTATACCAAAAGGATCCTGTCCTTCCATCTTCCTACGAATACCTCCAGCTGTTACTATCGACATTTAAACTTTAAGTACTTGCCTTGCTTATTTTGTCTTAAGCTTACTCTTCGTTCCGCTCCAAGACAATTTAAACACTAAAATTTTCCTTTTCTCAAGTTATATGATAGCGCCGCTTATTACCTACAGACAGCAAAAACGCACAGTCCCTTCCCGAACTGCTCCCTAACCGCAGACCTACTGGTTTTAGACAATACCTACCGCGAACAAAATTTAACACAATGTTAAGTTATATTCCTGCGTCTATCATCCATTATTCCACTTTGTAACCTTTGTTACTGCTAGTACTTTACTGATCCACTACTTGTGGTTGGACTGAAGTATTTATTAAAACCCTTAAATTTTAATCCGTTAAGCGCAACTGGAGTTTCGGAAGCCACGAATGTTTGACCATTTTAACTCAAAACACAGCAGGTTGTACCATTTTGGTAATTTTTGAAAATTAGCAACACTGTACTTGTTTGGTATGAGCCAACAGCCACGGTTCATTTATTGTAGCTGTAAGCTGTATCCGAGCAAAGCATGGTGGTTTCCTTTAACGGATTAAAACGTGGCTTTGCACCTGGAAGCGGTCAGAATAAACGTCGGAATTTCGGAGGATTTCCTCTTTACCAAACCACTTTATATGCACGTTGAAGTAGTTTTGATAAGACTATATCCCGCAGTATAGCAACGCTTTCGATGTTTAAGTAGTTTTGTCGCACCTCTGCTCCACCAAAGAAAAGAACGTGGGACGGCTACTTCGTCTCAATGAAACACACCGTTGCCGCAAAATAACGGGCGCTGGCAAAACGGAACTTATGCTGTAACTACTACAAACTATCTGCTTATGCCACCAAGCCCAGGGTGAAGGGGCCACATGGCGTTACTGGCAACTAACTGCGACATGGACAGACTCAGTTGCAACCGTCCTGTTTTATAAAATTGCAGTAGTTGAGCCTGGCCCAGATGGCAATTTGGCTCTCTAACTGCGTCAAACTGTAACTAGCATACTTAATGCCAGTTAAATACTTTGCGTCGACGAGTTGTTATTATGCAGCTTGTGTAAAGTAATTTCGTTAAACTAATGTACTAACATAACTAAAGCGGCATAAATAATAATATTTGAACAGCTCTTGTAATGACACGCAAAGGCATACTAAGCTAAAAGTAGCCGATACGTCCCAACTTGTGAGCTGAGTACCTTCAGGTGCATAATCCTTAAGCCATTAGGCTAGGTAAATTTAAGCGCCATAAAAATGGAAATCACGCAGCATTAGTTTACTGTTGAAGATTTTGGACGCACTGCTGTTGAACAGGATAATAGAACGTTAGGCAGTTACCCGTGCACACTTGAGACAGCGAACGTAAATACACTAGATAAACCAAAGCGTCTTGCAGAAAATTTAAGTAAAGTAGCAACAAATCTTTGTTATCTAAAGGGAATTATCGAGTAATGTGCAAGTATAATGTTCTCAAAAACCATAGAAATTCACTGAAGTGAATGCAATACGCCGCCTGGAAAGCTCCCATTCTTCGGTAATTTCGTTATATTAATGCTTATCTAATTACTCGTTGGACTGTGTTGCCCATCCGACCGGTCCGAAAAAGAACTGTCGATCAACTCGCCGAGTAAAGTAACAGAATTATAAATAAGTAAATAAAAAAGTCTGTTCCTTAATATGGAAATGGGAATACATATTCGGGAAGGTACAACCAAATGGGTGAAACAAATACAAACACTTTGGGATGGTACAAAAATCTAAGTAAAATAACTACAAGAAAATCTTCCGCTTTTCTACCTGCCTTCGGTGAGGTAATTGCGTTGTCGATGTGCATTAATTATATTCATCCCCGGGCTTATCGGGATTTCCACCAAGCATGACCGTATGATTGCAAGCGCATATGTCGGGGTAGACACGTTGCAGCGCTAAGTAATAAAAAGGAGGAATCTTTACAGCATCCATTAAAATTTGTAACGTATGTATTGTGCTTAGGATAAAGCAGCACCTCTAGGGAAATGTGGTGAGATCGTCTCAAAAATGGTGGAATTAGCGTAAGAGGTCATACGATTTGCTGGATTGGCGTAGTTAGGATACAAATGAGAACGAAGTGGATTTAGGACTCAATATAATCTCGCGGTAAATTCGCGCCTTTAATTTATTGAATTGTTCATCGGTCAGTCTAATGATAATATGTCCTCACTATCTAGAGTCACTCAAGCCCTCGGCTCCATTTCATTAAATTCCGGAGCTAATAAGTTGGCATTTTGTAGTTAATAACCCGTTGATGTATCTATCACTGTGAACATAAGTCATTTTAGCTAAAACAGCATGCCGTCTCACTTTGGGAAAATGACGCTTTTAGCAAATGTACATTAGCACATTCAGTTAAAGCAAGTTCAAGACGACTCGACGTATCTTTAATGGTTGTCGTGGACAGCGAAAAGCTGGGTATTAACGAAAGAACCATGGCGCTCAGCGAAGTAATGGCATTTGTAAACAGATTTCTAAATACTGACGCACCAAGTTGCCAAACACTTACTGGACCAAACTCGGACACACAGCCTAATGACAGTAAGCAAGTAGAGCATAGATCTAAAAGTAGTACGCATGTTGCGAAGCGGACCATAGAGGATATTGGTATTTGTGATAACATACTCACATTTCCATGTCAAATGACTAAATATTTACTTCTTAAGTTTGCATATTATTAACTGGTTCTGTACTTACCTATCAAATACTGGAAAATGAATTCATAAATTAAGAGTCTGTCTACCTCAAGTTTAGTTTCACACAGGACGCTTAGAAAAATAGTTGAGATGATCTGAAGCTGCAAGTGCTTCCTGGACGCACTAGAGCTGCTGAACACACTTTAGAGTAATCCGTTCTTGCGACAATGTTTACAAAATGTGCTATGAATAGAAGGTCTCTGCAAATGGCTTTTGCTTTGTAGTTGTTTTATACTTTTGAGTTTGAAATAAATTATTTAATTTGGCATACTTTATTCCGGAAGCGTTAAATTAATATATGCATAAGCTTTTAAATTGTAAAGGAAATGTGTTTGAAGTATCTGCGCTTATGGTAGAGAAAAATTATTCTGGTAACGCTATATGCCATAACGTGAGTTCAATGTTTATAATTCGGTTTTCATTAATTTTTGTCGTTCGCCAATCTACACTAACTAAGCAAAGCTTTGCTACATATGCAAAAGCCAAGCAAACTGATATATTCCTTATTCATTTTATTCTAACTGTTTCGGTTAGAAAACGTCATGCGAAATTTTAAATTCGGTGCAAGAAAACAATGGTTTAAATATTTGACCGTCACTGCACATGGTACTAAATTTAGAGACTTTCACCCAGCTAGTGGTAGACACACTACTTCGTAATTACCTGCAATTAAGTTAAGTGTCAGGCTACTCTAGTTTTTCACTATCAAGCTTGCCGCAATCCCCAAGGAACTAAATCAAACCTAAACGTTACAACTTATTTTTTATAACATGACCCATTGTTACGTGTGCCAACATTTAACTTGATTTTGAGAATAAGTAATCTAATGTCCCAAAGCCACTAGACTTCCAAAGCAGGAAAAACATAGCAGTGATTTACGCCTGCAATTCCCCACAAGTAGTGTATAACTATGCTGTAGTTTTCAGATAGGGATTATTTTCTTTTTTCTAATTCTATGTCTTCGCATTTTACGCTATGTAAGACGCTTTTGCGGTTAGGTTTTCTTATTTACGCCGTTAAGGATTTTAGATAATCCTATGTGCCACACGTAGAGTAGGATGCGAGCAATCTGACGAGTTGCAAAGAAATGTAAAAACGAATGGGACCAAACCAAGCTCTAACGACACAGCATGCAATAAACTAGCGTGTTTTCTGAAAAATGGTAAGCAGGGAGTGATCCAGTAACCGGAAGCAACCATGGCAGGTAGCGGCGTTCGCTGTATGTTTAAGCTGGACCGAAACGTGAGACACCAAGTGTGGTTGTAACGACATGGAGCACCGCGTCACAGGTCTCAATATTGCTTCTAATATTGTACATAAGTTCGTGCTGCTTTACGATCCCGTATGGGAGAAAGTGGATGGAAGTAGATTGCAAATGACTGACCATTGCTAGACTTGACAAACCAAATAAACTTGCTATCCAAATTAAAGGTTTTTGCACATAAACGTTTATCAGATCTAATTTAATAAATATAAATATCTGTACATATGTATATATATATAATAAATCTAAACAATCAGAAACTTCTAACGTTTAACTTGGTGTAGAAGACATTTGCATAAAACAGGGTAACGTTTTGTTTTAGAAATCCAAACTGCAAGTGTTAAAATAATGCATGATAATCTTAGATACTTATGAAACTACCATAACTTACAATTCTAAGCTTTAGTTGTTTTGTCATTTTTCATACATTGATGGCATTAAAAAGAGAACAAATCGTTTGATGGATAAACCGTGAACGGCCATTCAATAAGCGGCTCCCCGCTACCGCGTATTACCACACCAGTTAACCTTTTAAATTATATTGTCTTCACAGAACCGCTGTCCTGTAATCGGTAGTCACACAAGTTTTCCCACCGCAGAACTCTTAATGTCAGGTGCACGTTGCATATTAATCTATGTTTTAATCATGGTAATATTTACTTCACTACATTCTATGCGGTTATCCTGATAGATAGAAGCACGCGCAGAGCAATTTGCTGATGGTCAAATTCTCCAAAACAGTAAATTAGAAGCAACAGTGTCATCTAACGCTACATACAAACACATATGCCAACTACAACTACGAAGAAAGGTGTCTTACTGGATGCCTTCATCCGGTGTTTTCAAAGCACTCCGGAAGGTCAGCAAGGCCATTAACACTGCCAGTGTCGACTGTTTAACCGTAAATCGTGTAAACATCGTTATTGATAGTGGAGTTGCAGGTATGTATCTGCGAAATGTAAAGGGGTTAACAAATAATGAAATGCTAGACAGATAAACGCATTATATCTATACATGTTAAAATAAAACTAGTACCACAAGTACCCAATTTGCGCTGCAACTAGTATCTTTACTCAGTACATATATTGTAGTAAACCTAAATGCGTTTCGCATGTAGTTACCAGGCAAACGTGTATAAATGTTTAGTTTACTGTTGTTGCCACGCAACCTCTTGCTTAGGCGGGTAGTCTTAGCATTGGGATACATTTGTGACAAATATCCTCAATAGTGTCATCGAGCTTCACCTTTAAGCCACCACCCATGTCACCAATGTTCCATTCAATTTGTAATTTAAATGTTGTTTCCATATAAGTTATGATCATTCTTGCTAGATCCGTATTAATTTAGGTAATCTTATAACGGTTTCTTATTTAGTGACACAGGAAGGCAGATGTGTTAGCTTCTATAACGTTGCCTTCTACACACGACGAAAAGCTTTGGAAAACCTTTTTTAACTTTATTATAATTTTACTAATTTGTCAGTTAGAAGCATTTTAATGCTTAAAAAAAGTAAGCTTGGCGGAAACGCAATAGCCTTGCTTAAATTACCAATGCTGGTGACTAAAAAGATGTAGGTTATTACAGCATGAAATGGGTCCTTAAATAACGGATGTAAATAAGTACTGCAAGCGAGGTCTACCTCTACTCTGACTTGCTTTTTGTATTTGCAAAATCGCTATTTGCTGTTTGGACCATATATAAGTAAGTTAATTTAAGAGCAATTGCAGTGGTATCTTCCAAGTCGCGCTTTTGAAAGTAGCTAAACTTTGCGCTATAAAAATACATTTGTATTTTAGGATTCTTGACCAAGAACACTTTGACCCACGACCAGTTTAACGATTTGTTTGATGGTACTGGAATTCAAATCTAGCATAGTTTGTCAACTAATGGTACATCTTCATTTGATTGATGCGTTAAGTGTGTAGATGTATAGGAAGTTGCTTACCTATGGTCTAGAAAACGTAAAGATTTGGGTGAATAGTAGCATTTGGAATGACGACAGTTTGGAAGGTGGTTGCTTGAAGTGTAATAAAACAAGCCTGCATAAAATTGTCTTGCCACATAATTTGATATGAATTAACAAAATCTAACACAAAGCAAAATGACATAGTGTGGATGGAAACGGGTACACTACTGTGCTAGATGACAGCAATTTCAATACGGTTTTTAGACGCTGTGGGTAGGCCTAATCAAGCCTTGGCTTATTAAGTCACTTACAACGTCATTTCAAATAAGCAACTACAACACAAATTAATGTTTGCTTTTCGGGCATTTATAATCCTACATGTAAACTTAACGAATACCCTGGCAAGCAGTATTATAACCCACATTATTCACAGAGTTCAAGAAAGCATGAATTTGGGAACTTTACTTTGCTATCGGAGCACGAAACTTAATTGAGATGCCGTCAATAGCGAGGCCGCTATGTCTTAAATCATACTTGTTTGTTAATGCATTTTCCGCTGTTGTAGAATATGTACTGGAGTTAACACCCCGATTCCAAAGCATTTAGGTCGATTTGAATAGGGATTACAGCATCTTCAAGGCATTAAGGCGAAGTATAAAAAGCTTTAATAACAACCCGCAACGCCATGCTAAGATTGAAGAATTTTCCGTTTGGTCAAATTTTACTAAACCAAACGCGGCTTAAGGACGCAAACAATTTAAAGACCATTACTTCCTTTTGTAGCATTAGACCATTTTTGTTTCTCCTGTAACATAAGTATAAGAGTTCTGACTGCCCTAATGGTTAGGCAGGCAGTGACATTTCCTACCTGTGGTCTTCGGTTTAGCTATTTTTCTTTATGGCGCGAGCAAATTCCTGATGCGTAGCAAGGTAAATCATAATTATGGAAATTATAAGGTCAAGCGTAGCAGTTATATCATTTACTAATTCTAAATGAAACGCCATGAAGAATAGAGTAGTCGAGGGTTTGTATTAAAATTTGTTCACCAGGTACCCAGGTGGCACGATTTCCACCGTTATACTTTGACACGTTGATTTCCCATTGACGATACAAATGATTTTTCCTTACTGGACGCAAATGCTTGGATTTTATCTTTCAGAGCAGCTTACGTCGAGTAGATCTATGGCTTTCCCTTACGGTGCCGAAATTAATGAGAGGTTTGAACATAATCAGAAGACATGGATCATGCTCTTCAATAGCAACGAGATACCGCTACTGGGGTGCGTTACAAGGTGGAAATTACTATATTCTGAAACACAAGGAGTAAACCTAATTGCATATGTAATTTGTGAATAGCTTACAGCCTAAGCTGGTGCAGTTTACCAGACGGTCTGTGACTAGTGTCGATACCAGTAACATGACTTTTGCATCCAATAATAATTCAGATATTGGTTACACAGTTCTCTAATTTGAGCAGCAATTTTAGGTTGAACATTTATGCTGCTATCAAGTATGATGTAACGCGCTTAGTTGCATTAAGCTTCAACACAACAACACGGTTGTTAACTGGTGGTACGGAGCCTGTTTACACCTGCAACAGGCTTGGTGTAATATATCAGCTTTGGTAAGTTGGCCAACAGCCTGTTACTTTATATAGTTGAAACGGTCGGTTGCGTTAATATATAATAGCATTTTAAGCTAACCAGGTTATTTTGGAAGGCCTGCATGCCAACAGTGTTAGGTGCCAATTATCGGGAAAAGCTAGTCGGTTCAGAAAGCGCTTAATATTGTTATATAGCTCATAAGCTGTGACTCGCGGGTGATTGATATGGAAGATGAATTCTAACGAGTTTTATTGAACTTATTTCTAGTTTTTGTGTAGCATTTCAAGTCAACTTCAGCGGCTATGTAATTTCCAGCGGGTTTTGTGATTCATACGTATAATTAACGAAAGATGGCGCCTCTAGGTGTTAAGCTTAAATATGCATTCCCAAACCACTGAACCGCAACGTGCAATGCCTTCCATTTAATTTAAGGACTGATTGGCGGAGTAATTTGTTATGCTCTTTGAGAATAAGGACCTTAAGCTCTACCGCGGTTTGTTCGCTTAATCTCGGTTGATGCGGCCTATTTAACAATAATATTCCAAAATCATAACGCCTTTTTCAAACACCCTGTGATGGTTATGCTAAACGCGCTGACCAACAAACGTTTTGATGCCAACCGCGGTCAAATATCCAACAGCGTGTCACAAGTTACTTGCTATAGAAGTGCTGAACTCACCCAGCAAATATAAAAGAAGAAGTTAAATAAATATTTTAGTTCCACGTACCGTTTAACTGGTATAAATGTTCAACTGGTTCATCAGCTGCCAATCTTGAAATTTACTCATGAAATTCCGAATCCCTGTTTGGTCTATTACACAAGTTGCGGAGATGGGTGCATCTTTTTCAAAGGCTAATATTCCCTGCCTGAATGGAAGCGGGTGTGAACAGGTACGCAGAAAGTTCGTTATATAATTGAAAAATACTCAATATGCGTAAGTAACTTATGAATCATTGTCGTTTTTATTATTAGAAGAACAACCTTTAACTGCGTCTTTACAATTTTGTATGTGTGCAACCCTAATCGAAAATATAACTGACGCTTCATACAATAAACGCCGCACGATAAAATGCAAAATGTCTTTTTCTATGGCACGCATATATTTAGGGGTAAACTTAGGTAATTATAGCAAAGCTAATCTTGTAATCGAATGTAATAAGCAAAAATTTACAAATCATATTTAAAAATTGTACGTAATAGCTTCTGCATTATTGCAAATAATTAAGAAGAAATAGTTTCGCAGTCACTTTCCGATAAACATTGGATCAGGTAAAAACTAACTATTTATCCTGTGTGGATAAATCTGTTGGGCGGAGCCTGGGATACTAGTCGGTAAGCATTGACACGTAAGACGTGTCAAATACGACAGTATAGAAGTCGGAGGCAACTGAACCCAACGTATATTGTACAGGCTACAAAAATAGGAAGCGAATCAGAGAGAGCGAGGAACGTGCAGCGTGGAACTCACCAAAACGGTTTGTGACCATGGATGTGCAGTCAGTTAAACAAATGGACGTTTCGAAGGTTAAAACAACCATAAAATCCAATGTTATAAGATACTGAAAGAGCATATTTTCAGTTGCACTACAAGGGCCTCCCCCTAGAAGGCTGAAGGATGGAAGCCTTCGATGGAGCTGTTCGTGGGGGGAACGGAAGGTGTGGGTGGATGCGAATGTTTGCAGGGGCTTGATAATGGCTTCCAAAGTGGGATGTAACAGATTTCGCTGGGTCCAGGCTTTTGTTAGTTTCATTTATGACGATCGTGTGGACCAGAGTGCATCATCGGTGGGCCGTCGGGGCGGGCTGGTCGGACTGCAAAAAAAACTGGCTAGTCCAGAAAAAGGCCGACAGGACCTTCCCATTGCTGCAGACCCGACGGTGCGCTTGGGCGTTGTCACTCCCCCCACCGCACTTTAGTCCACGGTCCTCGTCCCACGAAGAAATCCAGGCGTGCTCCTCCCACGAAGGCATGCGGGGCGTCCTCGTCCCACGAAGAAATCCGGCGTCCTCGTCGGCAATGCCTAGGCGGCGTTTAGGGACCAATCCTTCGCGGGTGTCTGCGATCGAGGGCGGGGAATGGGGTGAGGATGGGGGCTGTGGGACGGCTGGCGAGTCACTCCAGGGTTGTGTTGAGCCGGTTGGCGAGTCACTCGAGGGTTGCCTTGGCAGTTCCGGCGGTTGTGTTTCTGGAAGATAGAACTCAGAGGGGGTTGGCAAGGGTCTGGGAAGTGGCTTGACGCCGGAGAGGGGACATGGCATGTTTGATAAAAGCAAATACGCTTTTTAGGTTTTCCAAAATGTTTTGGGTTCTTTTTATCGATTTTGCAAAACGTTTGTGGGTGAGACGCAGGATAACCATTAAATACGAAAAAGGCGTGTTAATGGAAATAGCAAACGCTTACAAAATCAGAAAAACGGACCGGACGTTTGACCTGTCTACCGCGTCGGTCGGTTGCTTGGGGTTGCGGCGGGATAGGTTGCGGATCAAGGGGTGCGGAGGGATCCGGGTTATCCAGTGCTCGGGAAGTCACCGCAGGTGCGGGTGCTTGTGGGAGAGCATCAGGATGGGCTGCAAGTGGCTCGTCAAAGGAAGCCACTTTGAGTCGGTCGATGGACACAGTTGTTCGATGACCATTCTGGTCTATATTAAAATGTTTCGGAGTCCGTTTCAGAACTCTGAAAGGGCCAGTGTAGGGAGGCTGGAGTGGGCGCCGCACTGCGTCGGTGCGGAGGAATACGTGAGTGCAGGTAGAGAGTCCACTGTGCATTTGCACATCTCTAGTCTGTTCACGGGGCGGGGTCGGGCGTAGTGAACGCATGCGCTGGCACTGAAGGCAGGCGCGAGCCCAGGTACGAACATCTTTGTTTACGCGTGGCCAAACGAAACGTTCGGTGACCAGTTTCAAAGGTGCACGGATACCGGGATGTGACAGTGAGTGCAGTGCGTCGAAGACTGTGCGTCTGAAGGAGATGGGCACGAGAGGTCTAGGACAACCTGTAGTAATGTCACAGAGGATGGTTCCTTCCGTGGTTTGGAGAGGAACTAGTTGCACATGCAGCGAATTGGACTGCAGTGTGCGCTGTATCTCTTCGTCTAGAGCCTGAGCCGATGCCATTGCGGCAAGGTCGACGGTAGGCAAAGACTGGAGAGTGAGGTTGACGCGTGAGAGAGCGTCGGCGACGGGATTGTCGACACCTGAGACATGACATATGTCAGCAGTGAATTGCGTGACAAAGTCTAGATGTCTTGTTTCCCGTGGTGAGTATTTGTCGCTAGCAGAGTTGAAGGCAAATATAAGGGGCTTGTGGTCAGTGTAGACCATGAAAGCGCGGCCTTCAAGTGTGTGCCGGAAGTGACGTATCGCGAGGTAAATGGCGAGCAGTTCTTTGCCAAACGTGCTGTAGCGGGATTCCGCTGGCTGCAGGCGTTTGGAGAAGAACCCAAGGGGTTGCCAACGCCCACCAACGTGTTGTTGGAGGACGGCTCCTACTGCTACGTCTGAGGCATCAGTCGTAATAGAAAGAGGTGCAGTCGACTCAGAATTAGCGAGGAGGGCTATGTTGGAGATAGCATCCTTGAGCTCGGCGAAGGCTGCCTGTGCTGTGTCAGGGAAAGCGAACTTACGTTCATTTCCTCTGAGTAAGTCAGTCAGTGGCTGCATGAGCTGAGCGCAGCGCGGAATGAAGCGTCGATAGTAGTTGACCAAACCACAAAATCGACGCAGGTGCTTGAAGGAAGACGGAGCTGGGAAGTCCTTGATTGCCTGGATCTTATCAGGAAGGACTTCGATACCAGACGATGAAACGATGTGGCCTAGGAATGCTACCGTTGATTTGCCAAGTTCGCACTTAGTCGGGTTGACTGTGACACCGTGTTAAGTCAAGCGCTGGAACAGAGCTCGAAGATGCTCGAGGTGCTCTTGTTCCGATGAACTGGCTACTAAGATATCATCGAGGTAGGAATATGCGAAGTCTAGGCCACGAGTAACATCGTGGATGAAGCGTTGGAACGTTTGTGCGGCGTTGCACAGTCCAAATGGCATCCTTAAAAATTCAAACAAACCGAAAGGAGTGATTACGGCTGTTTTGGGAATGTCATTCTCTTCCACAGGTATCTGGTGATAGGCGCGAACCAGATCGATCTTGCTGAAGATCATCTTACCTGTGAGGCATGCGGGAAGGTCCTGCATGTGTGGGATGGGATACCTATCTGGGACGGTTAGGCGATTGAGTGCGCGGTAATCACCGCAAGGGCGCCAGTCACCAGATTTCTTGGGGACCATCTGCAGAGGCGAGGACCAAGGACTGTCGGAAGGGCGGATTATTCCAAGTTCAAGCATGTGCTCAAACTCCGCCCTAGCTACCTTTAGTTTCTCAGGCGATAGTCGGCGTGGACGGCATGACACGGGTGGGCCATTCGTCCGTATGTGGTGCGTGACTTGAGCTGCCACGGGCAAAGCTGCGTTCATTGGCTGAACGAGCTTGGGATACTGAGAGAGGAGATTAGCGTAGGCTGACGAGGTCTGGGGAAATGCATAGACCGGGGATATAGATGTCACATCGGCGGTGATGCCACGTACGCTGAGTTTTGTTGCAGTGGCGACTATCATCTGGCGTTTCGCATCGACCAAGAGGTCGAAATGCCTGAGAAAGTCAATGCCGAGGATGGCAAAAGGGAGTGCAGCGACAGTGAATACCCAGCGGAACGTGCGCCGAAGACCTAGGTCCAGGGTAAGTGACCGCTGACCATAGGTGGCTATTGGCGTGCCACTGGCGGCACTGAGGCTTGTCGACAGAGAAGCGGTAGGCTCACCTGGCATAGGGGGAATGACGCTGACTTCCGCCCCGGTATCAACTAAGAACTGGGTATCGGAGCCATAATCCCTAATGTAGATGAGACGACTTGGAGCTTTGCCGACACCGTTAGTCGCCATTACGGGCCGGCGTGGAAGTTTCCCTGTTTGGCGGCGGCGAAACTGCATGGTTGCTGGCACTTGCGGGCTTTGTTACCAAAACGCGTGTGGTAAAAGCAAAAGCCTGAATTGTTAGGCTTCGTGCGGCGGGTTGATGGGTTAGGGCGGCTGCGCTGCTTACGGTCTAGGTTGAGTTTCTCGACTTGGCGTTGTAATGACGCTATTTGCGATGCTATAGCGTCGATTGCCGACGGCTCACTAGTGGGGTTTGTCGCCGGGGCTGTGACGGGGCTAAGTCGAGTGAACGTCCTAGATTCGTTCGCTGGCTGATGTCGTTCCATGACACCATCTGCTAGTTCTGCAACTGCTGTGAGAGGCAGGGCGCTTGCCACCGCAAGGATGGCTTGTGTGCTTTCTGGGAGACGTTGCATCCACATTTCGCGGAGAATACCTTCATCCATGCTGGATGTGCCTAGGAGCTGTTGCATCTGTCGCAACAAGGCTGAAGGCATCCTGTCCCCTAGCTGCAGATCCCTAAACAGTTGCTGAAGTCGGACCTTGTCAGAGGGCGTGATTCGCTGAATGATCGCCTGCTTCAAAGTATCATATTTCGCATCGGGGGGCGGGCAAGCGTGTTCGTGTCACGTCGGGGTCACCAATTGTTGGGCGGAGCCTGGGATACTAGTCGGTAAGCATTGACACGTAAGACGTGTCAAATACGACAGTATAGAAGTCGGAGGCAACTGAACCCAACGTATATTGTACAGGCTACAAAAATAGGAGGCGAATCAGAGAGAGCGAGGAACATGCAGCGTGGAACTCACCAAAACGGTTTGTGACCATGGATGTGCAGTCAGTTAAACAAATGGACGTTTCGAAGGTTAAAACAACCATAAAATCCAATGTTATAAGATACTGAAAGAGCATATTTTCAGTTGCACTACAAATCATATTATGTATTTGGTCTTTCAATAAGGGAAGCCATAATATTAATGCTTAAACAAAGTAAGCTTTCCCAAGTATATCTCTTCTTACATCATACAGAAAAGGTACTATGCACTGTAACTAAAAGACCACTGTGCTTTTGTACGTTTTGCATTCAAAATCAAGCGAGATTATTTTTCGCACCATGCAGAGGATAGCCACGCTAGATTCCTAACATCATTTTACCAAAGGAAATAAAATTACAGCCAAAAGAATTTGTCATATTTTTATATAGACTGGAATAATTTGTCTTTCAGCTGCGACTCATTTTCGTACCTGGATGTTTGATGGGATTCCATTACGAATGTACCAGTTTACAAGTGACAGAAAGTAACGGAAAAGTCATTCATTGCGAGGTCAGCATTAACACTAGGCTCAAAGTAGCAGTTATGTGTAATATATTTTCTCGGAATACTGATGTATTTGCCTTAAACATCGAAAAATATCTCAATACAAAGAAACTGACCTGTATTACTTATCAAGCCAGTTCATACCAAAAGACTTACCAAGGTAACATGGGTAGTCTTCGTTTCACACTTAAGTTTGCATAGCCAATTTAAGCATTAAAGCATTCTATGTTCAAATTAGTTTTATACTTAAAGGATGCAAATTCTAAAGAAACATAGCAGTGGACATTTTCGAAAATATGCCGTTCCAACGCTTTATTTTCCCAAAATAACGACTGCTTTACAGTAACCATACGTGCAAGGAAAAACTCTCATAATTTTGTAATATGACAAATGTATTGTGGATTTAGGTGATTTGTATGTACCTAGTGTTAGCGACTGCATTACGACCGAAAATAATAGCAAACATGTACAAAAGTCTCTTTACGTAATAAGGCCATGCATCATTCAATATGTTAAGTGTTTAAATGACCAAATATTTGTGTGTAATAGAGTGGTGCATAAAATACTTTAAGAGCCTCGGTTACCGCGAGTCGTATTCACATTTGTGTTGTCGTACTTCAACAAACGATTTGCATATGTCGGTTTTACAACATGGATTCGATAACTTTTTTCACTGACACTCCATGATAATAACGTTTTTGTTGGCTTCTCTTTTTAAACCGCAAGGTAATCCAAGTAAGTAAACCCAAAAAGGCTCAACCATGTGTACATGAAACGTAATGGCCTTTCAAATGAAACATGGTAATAAACTAGTAATGATTTAATCGCTGGGGTTATCATTAAAGCGCCAATTTATCGAAAGGCGTCAAAGCTTCCAGCACATCTAAAGTATTTAAAGCATTTGTGTGTTGTATGCGCAAGAATCAAACGATTTATTGTTGGTGTTCACTGTCAGGTCACAAAATTATTTCAAATACGTTTGAGGACTTATGCGTGCTTTGTCTTTTGCGAGTTTGACTTGTAAATCGGAGGATACTCACAAGAGATAGTACCAACCGAGCTTGCCGAGTGCGGCAATGGAACTGGTAGTTCTTTTGAACCCAAAGTGCATTTACAAAACGACGAAGGTTAAGTAGCAGGTAAGCAGTAGTAGAAAGCTGCATGCAGCATGACAAACCAGAGGAGCTAGGGTCGGCTAAGTGAAATAAGGTAACTGATGGGTTGTCGGAAAATAGCGGGTACGAAAACACCAGATGATTTAAAATATTTAATGCATGGTTTACTCATGATTACTACTGGTGTCTTAGCATAGCACTCTGTTCAGAGAAGGCCGCGATGGAGTTGACAGGGTGGAAGACAAGTTGAGAACTGGCGGGTTGGGTAAGAACCGTGGTTGACGCATGGGTAAATAATAGGCGCGCATGAACTATGCTGTGTACCCCCACCTTCGTCGTTGATTGGTAGGTATTGAAATCCCCACCACACATAATTCCACGGCGGACAATCCCCCTCCCACGAAGAATCCTGGGCAATGTCCCTATGGAAACGTTTCTAGGAGCTAGCGTGCAAGGCAAACCGTTATCGTAAACACAGGGAAGTGGCGGCTGCTTGAAGCCAGTACGATGCAACCGGAGGCTTTGAGCAGATGTACCACGAGCTTTCGCAATTTCACGGTAGCTGTGAGCTCTGGACTGTATAGCCCGGGGACAACAGGATATGGCCGGAACAGGCGGTGTGATGCCGCATGTAGAGAACTATATCCACTGAAAAACGTGTAGATATTTTTTGGCATTTAAGATAATTTTGTGTTGCTTTTGTTGTTTTACAAAATGTTTGTACCTAAACCATACGACGATAAAAGAAGTTGGGAAGTAGGCGTGTCAGGATAAATAACAAAGGGAAACAAATTCGGAGAAAGTGAGCGGACCTTTCACCTGTCTACTACGTCCGTCTGTTGTGTAGCGGTGCTCTGGCTTCGCAGAGGATCAAAACTAACGAAAAAATTTAGGATGCTTTGTGCAAAACTTACAGCTGCTGGTGGGTTTGCTTGTGCGGTTTTGCCGAGTGAGGTAGAAAGCATGATTTGGAAAAGCGCTACTTTGAGACAATTGCTTGACAACCTTGTTTGGTGACCACTTTTGCCTAGAATGAGTTGCTCAGGAGTTTATTAGAACATTTTAAAGTGGCCTGTGTAGGAGTGCTGAAGCAAGTGACGCCTAGTATCTGCTCGTAAGAAAACTTGTGTGTCCGTATTTATTTCAATGTGTCTTTACACCTCACTGCTTTGCTTACGTAGGGATTGGCCAAAGTAAACGCAGGGATTGAGCAATTGACGCTAAGAAGCTTGACGGCGGCATGCACAATGGCGAGGGGGCTAATTTATTTATCCTGGAATCTTAAACGTCGTGCCATAAACCGGTTTTGAGGGTGCGCACTGCAGGTGGGACTTGGCCCTGCTGCCCATAACTAGGAGTAATATAACACTTTCCCTTCAGTCAGGTTCGGAATTGAATCAGAGCGAGGAGTTAAGCTGTCAATAAATTTTTTGACAAGGCTGCTCGCCACTCGCGGTAATGTTGTCGCTTGGATATGTCGGCAACCATGTTGCGAAGAATGGAAAGGCGCTCTAGTATCAGCATTGTTGGTAAATGAACACCCATAGTGAGACACCCTAAGATACAAAACTGTGATGACGGTTTTGGCTATGCAGTCCGATACCGGGGCGATTTCTGGTTATACGGTGATGTGGTCGACACATATCAATAGGTATACGAAACTGTAGGTGTGCAGCATGAGTCACACAGGTACAAATGTACGTAAGATAACGGTGAATACTGAACAGTGAATAAACCGGGAGGACAAGGAATGAGCCGATACGCTTAGTCGCGCTGGCAGTGAAGACAGTCTTAAGGCCCAGTTCCTAAAATCTTTGTACGCGATTGGCTTTGCTAAACATACATTTAGCAGACGTACATGTGTCCGTTTGTTAAGATGTGAGAGAGCGCAAGTGGTATAAATGTTCGTACACCTGTAGGTAGTAGGCACGATGTATGTACGACAAACTTAGCATGTCACGGAGGATGGTTTCTTCTGTAGTTTAGAGAGGAACCGAGTACACACGCAATACTTTAGATCGCAGGGTGCCTTGGAGGTCAAGGTTTGAGATATCTGCCCACACCATGGCGGCGTTGTGGACAGTAGGCAAAGTGTGCACCGTGCGACTGACGCGAAGAATAGCGTCAGCAGCGGTGTTGGCGATACCAGCGACATGGCATGTATCAGCAGTGAACGGCGCGACAAAGCCTAGGTGACCACTTTCTCGTGGTTACTATTATCCGAAGACGAGTTAAAGGCTTAAAGGAAAAGACCGTGTTCAGCCTGTACGGATTCGGCCTGAGCATCTTATACAAGTTCGAAGTTCCGGATGGTTAAGTAGGTGAAAAGCGGTTCCCTTCCAAATGTGCTACAACAGTATTTCGCAGAATACCTTGGAACTTATTTGTTACCGATCAGGAATTCATTATTTCAGAAACCTTGATAGATGTTGAAGCAATATATTTATGGTAATGATTGATGTTTCGCTTTTGAAACAATAGCTTCATCAGGCCCATGCTCCGTGCCCAGAGCACTTGATCTGTGAAACACCTATGAAGCGATTCCAGCATCCGGGCGCTTTGGGTAGCTTTACCTAGAGCTTTGTGTTCCAAAAGCTTCTACTGGTCGGCGTTAACTTGCCGATTTTATTTGCCCGTAGTTTCTATGGACCCGGCAACCAAGGAAAGGAAGTGTGTCGCTTTGCGACTCAGATTCCATGGTACAAATAATCGCATGGTCAATTGAGCTAAAATAGTTTAACAATTTCCCTTTTCTCACTATATTATATCCGCAAACGGTCATCCACGTAGTGCCACCATTTTTCAGGTCAAGACAAATTTGGTACTGCTTTCTTTTCATACTCTCCCTTGTACATATTTGCTACACGGGAGATGATGGAGATCTCATGGTCACAAACTCTTCTTGAATGTACCTTCTAGAATGGAATGCGAAATAATTCAGGTAGAGACACGAAGCACTCCCCTCGACCATTTGCTCCAATCTTAGCTTTGTTCAGTCCTCTAAGCTGCTGTCCCTTAGTAAGCAGCTTCTCGCTAGTCGTAACTCCTCTTTCTTAGGTACATCCGTCACCAAAGATTTAAAATCAAGGCTTACCTTCAATTCGTCTTGTTCGATGCTCACCTCCCAACCATTAGTGCAAACTCATAAGGAGTTTTATAAATGTCCTAGTTCTCCTAGTTAGGGGTTGCAGGAGGCTCAGCAGATACCTCGCGAGTTCATATGAGGGATAGCCTATGCCATCCACTATAGGCAGAAACGAGATGTTGGGCTTGTGTAGCTTTGGGAAACCGTAAATTCCAGGTGGAATAGCGGACTTCGGCTAAATGGTGTACCAGTTGCGCTCTCCTAAATTTCCTTTTAGGACTTTATGTAAGCACCGACATCTGATAGCTTCTTTTTCAATACCGACTTAATGGTTTTCTGCTCGACCAATTTGTATGGATCCATGGTCAAGTGTCCAATCATGTTTCTTAAATAATCTGCCTTATTCTTTACCACTCTTACTGTACTTTTACCTGCACTTTTAATGACGATACAGCGTCTTTAACGCTGTGTTCCTCTTGAGCAGGATTCCATTATACTGGCATTCGATAACAAATTATATTTTCCAACTGAGCGCGGATGACCACTGCCTTTTCAGCGGTAATCTAGTCAATAAAGGTTCAAGCACAGGAATTATATCTTTTGCCCTTAGTTCAGCTTTACTAGTAGCAAACTTCAGACCTCATGCTAAAACGCTTCGTTCTGTTTCCCTTAACTCCCTGACAGGTTACCACCTCTATAATCATTACTACTAGGTACATGCATATCTACGACTATCAACCTGATTATATGTAATTATAAAATGTTCCAACATACCTATTTGCTCTTCCTTCGTCGCCCATCTTCTTGCTGACTTAACTTCGATAAGCTTATTTCAAAATCAGTCATAAGCAGCCTGCGCCACAGCAGTCTTCAAATCCAAGCGCAGCTGACTCGCACAAAGGCGGTTTTCACCTGGGCATCTTTTTGTTAGTTAAATTATTTGTCTTAGAAATGCTTTACCTGCTCTGAGTGCTGTTCTTTCGGAGGTGTACGAAATATCCGGAGGTTTAACTGTAAGGGATTTGGGAAGAATTTCGTTCTTGAGAGCACTGATGTTAAAAATCCAATGGATTTGCCGATTAGCCTCGAAGACCGCTGTAAGCACAAATTCGATTGCTAATTTGCGTACACGGATTCCGTTATTGTACTGGAGCTCATGCAAAATTAAGCACCTATCAAGAGTTCGTTAATCCAGCAAATTGTTAGCCGACTGAATAATAGAATTACAACGATAAACGTAGTTTAGCTGTTGACATAAACGATTAAACAGAACTGAGGAGGCTTTGGTGTCAAAAGCAAAATGTTGTGTATCACTATACATATAAACACCAAGATAATGCAGTTTATAGGCTTTTAAGAAGAAAGCACGTAGGCGCCACTAACAAACAACCCATTGTTGAAAAGCGCTCTAGGCTCAACGGATGAAGCTTTCTTAGTCAATGAAATTGAAGCAGGCGGTTCAGAGTGAACGAGGAGAATATATTGGCAGTTGCATTCCTAAACACTATGAAAGCAGCGTGCGCTATATTAGGAAAACTAAACCTACACTCATTTCTATAGCAAAGATTATTTGGTAGTAGTATAAATTGTGCTCCGCTGGTGTGAAGCGTCCGTGGTAATTGACTACGATACATCATCGGTCAACGTACGCAAATAAAGTCCTGGTGGAAAATCATTCCATGGGTTAGACCCTGCCACAAGCACCTCGATGCCGTATGATGAGACGAGATGGCGTAGAAATTCTATCATATACCTCACCACTTTGCAGTTATTCGGAGTAACATTGCCGTCATTTATGGCCAGCTCTTTGAAGATTAATTAAAGATATTTCAAGTGTTCTTTCTCGAAAACCGGACTACGAGCGTGTCTTCCAGGTGTGAATAACCTGTCTTTAGTCCAAGAATGTCCTCGTGGATGAGGCGTTGAATAGTCTGCTTGGCGTCGTACAGTCGTAACGCATTTTTAAAGTTTTCGAACAAGTCGACGTTCGTAATGACAGCTTTGTAGTTAAGTATGCTGCACCTGCAGGGATTTGGTGAGCGGTGAGAGCCAGGTCAGCTTGCTAGACACACCTACCTGTAAGGAATGTAGTAAGGCCCTGCGTTTGTGGTATAGGGACCCTGTGTGATCGGTAAATTCATGCAGTGATTAAAGGTCAGCGAATGGATGCCAGTCTACAGAATCCTTCAGAAAACCTGGAGTGTAGAGAAGCATGTTTTACCTGAACTACGGAGTATTCCAATTTCGAAGGAAGGCTCAAAGCGCCCTAGCTAGCTTCAGATGCTAGCCCGAAATGGTGCGCGCATGATGCGACCGGTAGGCCGTCAGCTGGATTGTGGTGCGTGACTTAACATGCTAAGGTCCGGAATGCTTTCATTAACTAAACAAGCGAAACGTAGTGAAAGAAACTTTGACCTTATGGACGGACGTCGGTATGCCAAGGCAGACTAAGTTGATGATTGCGGTGCCAACGATAGTGTCAGTGTCGTTAAGGAAGTTTGCGGAGTCGAATATCACTAGTTGTTTTGTGGAAACAATGGACATGATGACCCTTAGCCACTTGCTATTTTTCGCGTACGCTCTGGTTGCTCCAATCGGCCCAGGTCACCTGCTTACGTGACTCAGGAACTAGTTCCAATATTAGTTGGGAGGTGAGGGATTTGACACGTAAAGTAAAGTCCAGCGGATTGCTACCCAACAAAAGGTTAAGTAAAGAGTTATCAGATATCTATTCAGAAAGCAAATCACATGTGCTGAAAGGCAAAGCCAAACTAATGGTCATCAAGTAGGATACGAGGACGTACATGCAGGTGCCATTATTGGAGTTACGAAAACGGTACTATATAAATGTGCAAACGAATAGCATAACATAAGAATTGTAAAAGTGCAATTCAAATGAGTAAAGGAGAAATCTTATGAAAATTGATTTCAGTGATGGCGGAAACCTGTTTGTGATTAAAATCCTTAATTATTGGGCGCTACTAGATACTTATCGCAAAACGTGGCACCACAAGGGCGTGAAGAGAAAGGTTCCAGAATAAAAACTTGGATTGAATGTGTATTGAAGAAGCAACAACCGATGTAAAGCAGCTGTGCAGAAGCAGAAAGTTGTACGTAGCATGACTAACCAGAGGAGCTTGTGGTCGGTAAACATAATCAGTTAACAAATGAACATTTAGGAATAATAAACAATATTAAACCATGCCATAAAATAATTAAGACTTGAGTGATGCTTGTTTACTGCACGATGCACTGGGTAACCTACTAGTAAATGGTAAACTATATCCTTGCCATTAGGAATGTTTTATTCTACAATCCTTCGTAAGATTGTTAATACCATATATTTTGTACCATTTTCCCGGCGGCAATAATACACGGCTTATATGCATCCAACCTGTGTGCCGAGGTAAGTGAATTAAATAACACTTTTGTTAAAAATTTGACGTAAGTTTTCTTTGAAACATCAATTTTTGCTAAAATGTTGCTTAAGTTAACAGTAGATATAAAAGGCAGAACAACGCAACAAATCAATTCCCTATGGATCAGCTTTAAATCTAATTTGCAAACGACAGCCGTTTATCTTGCATCCACGATAGGCACTCGCTAGCAGAAGGTCATTTTGCTGTGTAAAATGCAAAGTTGGATTGCAAACCCTTTGTCCTTAATCATGGCAAAACCTTGTAGGATTATTTGACGGCGGTTGGTTTCAATAGCAAAACCTGCTCTGCCAACAGAATCCGCTTTCCGCAACTCCGTTTGGAATCATCGGCTTATGAACCTGTTCATGGTATACATTTTCGACCCAAATACCTTAGATCTATTCTCGTTAGTTATTTACTCTTACACACAACACTTTCTGTCAGGTTAATCACTCGAAAATAAGGCATGTTTAATAATCACACATTATTCATTAAGAATGACCAGCTCGGTTAATATTTTTATTAAAGTGTACTGAAGTACTATGTAAGCCAAGTATTGTTTAGAACAAGCACACCCACACCCACACGCAGTACATGGCACATCATCATGATGTATTGCAAGGTTCAAATAGAATATATTCGGTATAGGTACAGCATAGTTATAACTTTACCGGGGAAAATAAATCCATATCGCAAAAGTGTGTTTGTGTTTTATGTGTGTTGTTTGCATTTCTATATATGCACCAGTATATCTGATTGCTTTCGAAATATATATTTAAATCGTAGCGGTACTATACCAAGTTAAGAAAATGAAGTATTACTTCCGCGATGTTAGTAAAACGGTCTGGATAAAAAGGAAGCAGCCAAAATCACACGGTCACACTCAAATGCAACCTTTACCCTTTAACAAGCCGCATGCTTGTTGTGTTTCACCGTTCGGGATTATTTTACGGAAACATTTCTAGAAAATGTTGCATACCAATGAGCAGAATATTGGCAGGAATATTTTGTGCTCTGGAATGTATAATTTGTTGACCTGTCGCTGCTTGTTTTGCGTTAAATGCCTGCTGATTTCGGAAAGCTGAAGCTTAGGTGCACCACACGGCTATAAACACATTTAGCTGCTATTCACATTTTCTCATTTCAGTAACATTGGTATAGTTTCCAACCCGATTAACACTGATCAATTTCGGCTTGGGTGACATGTATCCCGAGGCATATTCCTCGTCTGGAGGTTTCCGTCCCCTGAATAAGACGAAACCTCAGTCATAATGAATTCGCGTCCCACTCGATTTGCTCGCTCAGTTGTTGCATTTGCTGCAAACCGTTACCTTACTCACTGTCACCACTGCAGTATTGCTTAGGAAATGTGCTTCAACTAAGTGGACTCATGGTTTGGCCTGTGCAAATTCATATGTATGAAGCACGGCTGGTAATATTCGATTAGCCATCACGTTCCGTGCTTGGTGGGCTTCTGCAAACCAGAGTGGCTTATTTTCTATTATCTCCTCACTACCTTTCCTCTTTAAGGGCTAAATTACTCTGGTTTAAGTAGTCAAAGAGGCTACTTAAAGCTGACTCAGCAACAAACTACGGTAGGCTTGACTGCTCGTAAATAGGGATGGACTAGACTGGCAGAATTTACTGCGAGATCCGCAACCCTTGGTATCGAAACAGCTGCAGCGGTTTGCTCTCAACCGAGAAGGGTGTTATGTCGAAAGGTGCGACTTTTGCATTTAGCTTTTCTACTCTTTGCAAGCATATTAATTAACGTACTCCACTTTGCAACGCTGATGCGTAGGTCCGAAGTTATGGTAAATCTCTTTACGTTTATGCTCGGCCCAGATCGAGAAGTGAATGCTAACCAGTGACGCAGGTTTGTATAAATCTTTGGATACCAGCAGCTTGACTCTCACAAGTATTCGTGTAACCACGTCTTCCGATAAAGATTAGCCGCCGGTAGGATATGGTTACCTCCGTTCATAACAAGGACCGTTTGTGGGCTTCTATCTGTAAAACGTGAGTAAGGAATCTCTAAGAAAGCAATAAACTTACTTATATGGCAAGCCGAGTAGCATGCTGTGTGTACGGCAAGTAATTTGAGCACAACAGCAACGAAACTGGGACCTGTCTTACCATAGCAAGCACCATTTTATACCTCCACTTATATTATAAAGACGCCTGTGTCCCCATCCAGTGGCTCTGCAACACACTGTGAACACTTCATGTCTGCGCTACATGTATATGGACCGCAGCGTAATCTTTAGATATATCACTAAATTTACTTTCACGGTTTTAAGGAAATAGTGGTACATGATCTCGAATTGTTTACGCTTTGCGTCACTTGGCTTAACGCGCTTGGCTTACCTGAAGTGACGGGGATAAAACTAACCATGCCTGAGGAATTGCCAGTAAGTAGCCCTGAGCATATTTCCCGCCATTTACGGAAGTTGCTTATCACCCGAAGGCTCGCTGAGCACATATGCTATTTGACTTAAAAATAAATTTATTGGATACAATATACAACCAGAAATTCCTTTAGCGAGCTGAGCAAAGCAGCAAGCAAACATCCCAGACCGTATCTCGCGTTGCACTGCTAGTTAACGTTATCAGCATTTTATAAGCTTTGGTGTGATGCGTCGGCTGTCCACTTTCGTCTTGACAGAGCCGATTCTCTTGGCTTACAAGCATATACTCACCATACCAATACCCATCAGGTAGTGCGCATTAACTCGCGTAGTCTGCAAAACTAGGTGTACATTTGGTACACTTGGGAACCAGCTTCGTGCAGTTGTCAACACTTTGCTGGAACCTTGTTGCCCTCGGGGTTCATGTAGAGTAAGACGCGCCCACATGGCTGCGCGCTACTTAGCTCGGATAGTCCCTGCTATTACCGCAAATTTGGGTTTCGCTTTACTTGCAATCCGGTTTATATGTCTCCAAAACGTCGAAGTGTCATGAAATTGGTACAACCAGTGAAGCTCTTCCATTTGCAGTGTGCACCATGTTTTGGTTGGTTAAAAGCCTGTTAGTGTATGGGATCACTGGCAGCGCCTCTAGAGGTTTAATTTATCATATTTGGCTTAACACCACTACCCAATTCTTAGTCCTGCGTTATTTCACCTTAGAGTAGAAGGCTGGGGCAGCCTATACCGCAAGACCGCGACCGTATGCTTAGCCGCCGACTAGTGAGGCTGAGGTTGAAAGACCTAAACACAAGTTTGTAAATAAGCTTGCATTGTTCACGGAGGATCAATTTCTGTCCTTTATTGAGCATACTTTCGCCAACTGTATCGATTACTTAAAAATCGCTTACGGTCAGCCATTTCGAGCTGGGGATCACACTTGCATCTTATTCGACTTCGCTCCCAGTAGGGTCCAAGGTAAATGCGCGGCTAGTGGTCTAAACATTTGGCTTACGCATTCTGTTATACTGAGATCCAATACAACACTGTCACCCTGCACCATGTTGGCAATAGACGATATTCAAGCTGCGTGGAATACGCTAAACGCTTTCCATTACAAATAGGTTTTTTCCCAAAATATTTCCTTTGTCTTCGAAGAAAAGGAAAGCCAGATTACATCGCTTTTATTTAACTTCCCGTTAATGGTAGTATAGAAGGTCCAATTGTTGGCATCATTGCAATGCGATTTAATCAGACAGTCCGTTACGGGGTTATCCAACAGCACGGGAAGCATGTAAGCAGCAGCTAGGCGACACTTGACACCTAATGAAATGGAACTAGCTAACTCGGCTTACACTAATCAGAAGTAGTTATTGCTAAGTAAGTGAACGCTAGCGTGCTAATTCGCGGATCTTGGTGTTGCAGGGAACCAGTGGGGTTGCTGCGCACACTGATTACGACAAGAACTTTTTCTATGGGAGCACTATGCGGGGAGTTTACACCAGGATCCTCTTAATAACAAACGGTTTAGAAGAATACGTCCCGGCTGACTTTGTATTGTGTGGTATCTCAGTATTACAGTGCAAATTGTGTTCAATGCAGCTAAAGCTCCGTAGCACCAAAGCCACTGGTATCGATGCACTTGGACCGGTCAGTATATGAACTGTCAAGCTAAGTTTGTGAGCCGTTAATGCCCTTTTCGTAAGGTAAAGTTATCCAAATAAATAAATAATTGTTACAATTTGGACAGTGCAGGACACGTCGAAAATCGCGCGATAATAATAATAAATAGTGTCTAATCATTAACATTCAGAAGGGTTACTTGGTAACCCGTAAATGCTGGTTATATTTTATGTTTATATTTAAGTGCATGGTTTAATATTCATGTTGAGTGTGTTTGTTACCGCCGTACTGAATATTTTGTTATGTTTGGGGAAAATTCGCCAACGTGTGAAATGAAAATTGCTATTTTCGCAATGGCTGACTTCCGAGAGTTTTTCGCATCCTCCGGAAAGCAGGAAGCGGTGGCCATATAACTTGACCAGTTAGTTATGTCACGTCGCATTGTGGTTAAACTAATATTTGTGGCTATTTTTGGGATAACGCGTCGAAAACGAAAACACCCTGCACCCTGGAACATCGACGCCGAATTGCTCATAAAAACAAGATTAACCCTGACCACCCAGCTGGCGCTACCTGAAGATTGGCTAGCCAGCCAACTGACTGGTTGAAAGCCGTTGTCTATCCACACTTTAGAAAACGGTACAGACACATTTCTGTAAGTACAAGCCTATCAGTTTAACCAGTGATTGGTTGTAGTTGTTAGAAAATCTGTTGAGTGATGCACACGAAAACCTTTTTATGGCTCCAGACAGACTTAGTCCATTTTCAACTGCTTCCGCAAAGCATATTCCTGTTTAATTAACCTACTGGTTGCTCAAGTGAGCTGGGCCGCCAATGTAGACCAGGATCCTGCAGCGAAATATACTTTAGTGACTTTTCCGAGCCTTCATTCCGTACCACTTTTTCTTATTTTCAGTAAAACGCCTTCCTGTGTCATCTTTGGATTTGTGCTTCCATTACTAACAGCATTTATTGAAGTAAAGGGAATAAGGGTTCGCCTAGGCACTATGCCTTCAATCCAAAAATACTGGTTTAAGCGGCATTCCCACTGATCAGTCCTTGGTCCTCCGTTACTATCAGTGTACGTTAATTTACCACCGGAAGGGCAAGGATACCTACCTCACTTGCACGGACCGCTTGTACTCTTGGTGCAAGGCAAGCGAATTCAGTCGCTTCCAAGCTTTGTATTGAGCTGCTGACAGTGTGCTGGCTTAGCTAGTACTGTGGCAGGTGCAAATAAACCATGAGCTGATCAGTAACGTGCGTAAGAGCATATAACTCGAGGATGCACTACATATGTCACAGGAACGAATTACCTCATATGTATTAATAACTGCGTCTGGGAGTTAAATTAGCACCGGAATCCGAAACAAGCCACAATTAGAAATGATCGGCAATCGAGGGCTTCCGAACGTCCTAGCTACCTGTAGGTCATTTGAAGTGTTGCCGGAAGAATTGGCAATTAAGTTGCTTATGGGCTATGTTAGGCCGCACCAGGCTTGTCTTCCTAGTCTGCTTCGTGACTGGAGGGAGGTAAAGCTGGGCTGGGCTGGGGGTAACATCAAAGTGGTCTGCGGCCTGCGGCAACGGTCCTACCCTAGCAGATTGCTCAAGCTTAGACAGTGTTCACAACACTGTCGCCGCCTTCTTGGCGGTTTATTACGCAATTATTGTGCACTGACTGTTTTTGGCGAATCAAGCCTATCCCGGCTTTTCATCATGCACAGTTACGTAGACTTCTTAAGCAGCTGTGAAAGTTGCAAAATGTTGGCTCTGATACGGCTTCGGCTGACGTATATTTGTCACTTACAGTGAAATTTACCTGGAATGGGGTATCCGAGGAACACATATGAGCACCCACATTGACAAACTTTGGACGTAATCCTGTCGCTCTCAACTTGCAGCTAAATACCTTTGCTGTATCTCCATAATTTTACTTCCCATTGCTTCACACTTCTTCATCATCTTTATTACTCGTACTAAATCTCTCTTCAAATTTGTTATCCCTACCACCTTATATCTTGACTACAATTTTGAGCCTTAGCGGCACACTGCACCTCACCGGCGCAGCGTGATTTGATTTGTCATGGCGCTTGCCTATTGGTTGGTTGAACACAACCCTACTTACAGCGCTGCTTTGGTTCATACAGTTAGGTCATATTACACCAAGCACAAATCTGGGTCAACGCAGCTTTCGGAATATACCAAACCTAAAAACCTCCCTTTGTTGCCAACCAATAATAATTCAGATAAAATTGGCAAACCGTCACATACTTCATGACGTCAGTCTTTAAATCTTCTCTTCCGCCCTGCTTGGCGTAACCCTATCACTTCTTGGAACACTGCTGCTAAACCATTAGTTGTCATGTATACACCTTTACCATACCGTCAGTATAAATAGATGGCTCCTTAGTTACGTAGTGCGACATCTGTCTGACCCTGATAAAACTGTAACACGTATCCAAATGTTGCCACATGTTGTTTAAATTTACGGTGCTTGCTGCTCTATTTAAGACGTAGTACGTAACATAAGTGACCATTCACTTTGTTTGACGGCCATTTACGCCAAAGTACAAATCACGTAATTGTATTAGTTATAATTTATTCCGTAGTTGGTATTATGCATTCCTAGCTAACTAAAACTTCTTGCTACTTCCGGGTGGGGTTTGTCGAATGCTGCTCTATCTAATTGGATAGTTCCGTTACTCTAGACGGCTTACTTATCAAATCTCATAGTTCTAACTATATATCTGTCGCTAAAGGACAGTCAAACGTAACCTAGCACTGCCCATATTTTACGGTGGTTGTAATACAGATTGCTTACAACTAAAAATGCATGTTGTTTATATCTTTTGGAATTTTGTTTTGATTCGTTCCTCAGAAAATGTACTAGCTGCGTTGAACTATTCATTTAATCTGTCGCAAAAAGTGACCTACTGTACTCCGAAAAACTGGAGTCGGTAGCGCAATGCTTTACCTTACCACAAGTTACAAATTCTGAAATATCTACATAGTCTTTTACAGTAAGGCTACATTGTTTCCGACATTAGCGCCTTGCGGCAGGCTGAAAGGGTCTCACCATCTACCAGCCAAAAGTAAATGGGTTTGTAAAATCCTCCGCATTAACCGTTAATAAAGCTTGCACAATAAACCGGACAAAAGTAACTGTTAAATTTTATTGGAATTTGCGCAACTACCTTTGTTAGATATAGGGGCAAACAGTTTGCTTATTTCGGCGCGAAAACTACTACTTTTTATTTAAGCACCATTGTATTGTTGCCTTAACGTAATATTTTAAATTGTGCAGCTGCTTGTAAACAAAACTGCCACAAATACAACAGAACAGAAAAATTATTGTACTAAGGTCTTAGGAGCACTGAAGTTACAATTGGGTCTGCAGTATTGGATAGTTACGAGCAGAAAACAATCATGCGCCAAATTTTGGAAAAAGTGAACAATTGAGCTCAGAAAAATATAAGTGTAACTTTTGGCTTTGGTTGATAATTTGTAAGCATATATAGTCGCTAATTGTGCATTGCTTTTCAGTTGGCTTCAAGGTATTTACCAGTTATAAGTTAAGTAAATACAGCTTTCAAATTTGCACCATTAATAAAATGAGGCGCAGGCAACTGAATGCTCAATCCGTTATTTTTTGTATATGTTAAGTAACTGCGTGCTAACTGGATTTTTGATAGTGTTGTAGGTTTCATGGTATTTTGAAGTACTTTTCCGACGACATTTCGGTTAGCAACTCCGTCTTAAGAACACAGCTAGGATCTAAGTGTCAAAAGAAAAAAGAATGTGTTAAACCACCACATGCATCTAAACCACAGGCAGATGAGCCAGCTATCTCTTAGACTTACTAAGTTTTAAGTTGGTTTTGGAAAACTGTCGATTTTGATTCCTTGGCAAATAGTCTAAATTTGTCCTTCCGAAACCCAAAAGGAAGAATGCGTAAGGTTTATACAGAAATGGCTGTTTAACGGAGAGCGGACTACACCTATTAAACGCATAGTCTGGGCGGTGAGAATGGATTGCCGTGGGCAGAATACATTTTATTGAAGGGACGCTTGTTCTTTGTAACTAATGTTGAAGGAAAATTAAATGTATATCTTACGGATAAGTAAACGGACAGGTACTCAAATACAGGTATAAATCCACTTGGATATTTTGGGAAGTTAGCTCTCAGTCGATGACGAAATAAAAAGTTAACTAAAATAACTAATTTGGATGTCTAAGTTCTGTAAACCTTTGTCGGTAACTAATGAAAAATCCTACACTAACGACTGATGAAATTTTGTAGAGGCAGTAGAGTGACTTAGAAAATGCACATGTTCAATGGTAGTAATTTGTCCAGTCCTTGTGATTACGAATGTGCATAAAATATTACTTCCTATAACTAGTTAAGAGCAATACTACACCAACAAATTAGTGTTGCGCAGTATCCGTTACGTCCGTGAATTAGGACTTCACACCTACGTTGTCTTCGAATCAGCCAGCACTTTTATGTTACCTCTCACCAAAATTTATCCGTAAACTCATGTGTAGTAGCTACTCGCTCTAGTCTTGTTTGTTCGCCCGATTGCTTATTCGCTTTGCGTTTTGTAATGCTTTTGAAGAATAGATAGTCAGAATCCATTGAATTTGCTAGCTATTTTATAAATTTTGGACGAGCCAAATCATTAGCCTGACTTAGGTAGCACGTATAACAGGACTTCCGTCGAATCGGGAACAGATTTCTGACGTTCACATATTTAACAAGTTCATCCCGTATGGTTAAATGTCTTGAACCAAACAACGGTTTAATTATTGTTACTAGGAATATATCCCGTTGGAACTCAGGGTGCTTTAAGCAACAACTAGCATTCGGAAAATCCAGGTTGGCGATACGGATTCAAGCCGAAGACAATTGCCTTTGTTCCAGTGGCTGACTGTAGTCAAAACATACAAAGCAATTTTTAGCATTTGCGAAAGCCGCCTTGCTGCTGCCCATTTTACTGTGGTTTACGCGTTTCGCAGTCCATTGGCTGCGATGAAGAATGGCATAGTTACTTATGAATGGAAGGATTTTGGTGAGTATTTTTGTTCATTGCAATCATGGGTTCGATCCTCCGCAGTGGACCGAAGGATGCGCATCACTGATGAGCCCCAATAGAGCGAAACGTCCGTCTGGTGCTTTTCCAGATAGCTGGTAGACATATCCGAATTGTCGGCTGATTGCTACGAATAAAAATGGTATAGTTGCTGGCAACGCAACATGCTGTTTAACGTGAAATCGTTACATTTCTGATGTTGGTAAAAAATAGCAGTAGGATCTATAAAACTTTATTTCATAATTGTTTACCCTAGACTCCAGCAGGGATGAATCTGAGAAGTCTCCATCCTGCTTTGACTGTAGAGGTGAACAGTTACACCTTTATACACATTTCAAAGTATAATTATCTTCTGTCTGACACTTCAGGATTCTGAGGGTTCACCGTACAAATATTGCGCCATTTATACCGGGAAGGAAGCAACGGTTTGATAACAGTTAGTTCCCTTCAACAATTTAAAAAGCACGGAAAGAAGACGAAGGCTGGTAGATGCATGCATTTCGTATTGCCGCCTCAGTACCATTAACAATAACCGGTATGCATAGATATAGCTAACAGTGGGTGCAACCAGACAAATTTAAGGTGCAAAACAAATGACGAAAGTTCACACCTACGTCCAAGGCAGCAGTAGGCTAACAAATAATTGTTTATGAACCCACAAAGCTGGCTTAATCCGGCTAATTGCGGCAGCCTCGGCAAACCGAAGGAAACGGGGATTAGGTTGACGTAACACAACTTTAAACGCTGAGCCCAGCTCTAATTGGTGACCCGGGTCTAATAGGTGTTTGCCTCTCGAGGAAGCCGGCGGTCTGCGCGAACATGGAATCTGACGAGGGTAGGCAATCTGAGCAAGTTCACGTTGAACCCATTTTGGCACATGTTCCTTTATTCGGGAAGTCAGCGTTCTATTGGTTCTGCCTATGTAACTTTTTCCGCAGTCACATACAAATTGGGATACACAGTGTGAGTTGGCCCCAATGGGCTGAGCTTCATTCGTTGGAGGTATGGGCAAATTTCGGGTTCGGTTGATAACGACAACTTGTGCAGCATAGTAACTTCCTTGTGTAGCAGAAATTATACGCTTTTTGTCTTCAGTGTGGCAAAGTCACCTTTGAAAGGTAACTCGATGTACACTTTCTTCTTGGCTGCCGTGTGCACCAAGTCCTTTTGCCCTCGCGGTTGACTGTGTTTCTCGATAATGCTTCGAGGGTAGCCTAAAGCTGCCTTGGACGTGGATGTCAACTTCCGTCATTCGTTTTGCACCTTAAGTTTGTCTGCTTGCACCCGCTGTTAGCTATATCTATGCATACCGGTTATTGTTAATGGTACTGCGGAGACAATACGAAATGCATGCATCCACCAGCCTTCGTCTTCTTTCCGTGCTTTTCAGTTTGATAACAGTCTTACCAATGGTATCGAGTGCAATGTTGCTGCCGGGGCAAAGGATTTTACATATCCAACGCTTGCCAGTAATAGCGGCGTGAAAGCCAAATAAAGTTTTACGATACTCAACTAACCAGTTATATCGCTTTTGCATGTTTCTGTTGGGAAGAAAGCCTTATCAAATTTACAACTAAACTCCTGCTACTTATGAGTACCATAAAACCAATTTCTTTTAGCAGGATTGTCATTGGGTATTTTTCCATTTGGATTTTTACTTGTTAGTTTTGTCCAATAAACATTTTAACTTCTTGTTGTGTACCTGTAAACACTCTATGGCGTATAACATTTGCGTGATCTCAAATGATAAGTAACTTACTGCCTAGTAAGCAGCTTACCTTGCAGTTGCTATTTTCTAAGTCAAATCCTTGTGTATGTTTTATTGAGCACATGTATTGCAACGTTTTCACCTAGAAAGCAATTGATTATCCCTAAGTTAGAATGAACTTCCTTCTATTGCGTGCGTATACACGGCAATTATCATTTATCCTATCCACTTCAGTTTGGATTGCGGAAAACTAAAGTAGGAAAGCTAATACTTTTGCCTCAAAAGAGAGAACCACAAGTTAATATATGCATTAGTCGTTTCAGAAATTTAAAGCAGTTGGTTCCCTTCAACAATTTGAAAAGCACGGAAAGAAGACGAAGGCTGGTAGATGCATGCATTTCGTATTGTCTCCTCAGTACCATTAACAATAACCGGTAAGCATAGATATAGCTAACAGTGGTAGTACTACTCCTCAGTTGTATGGGTCCCCAAAGACACATAAGTGTGAAGTGCCACTCACGCCAATCCTTTCAATGATGAACGCGCCCCAGCAAAAATTCGCTCGTTGGTTAGTGAAGTTGCTAGTTCCGCTGAAACAACAGTTCAATCCGTACAGTTTTAAAGACTCGTTTCAACTCATTGATGATCTGGATGAACTCAACCTGTCAGAAAAACTTATATGTTCCTTGGATGTAGAATTCTTATTTAGCAATGTGCCGCTACATCAGACGGTTGATTACGTGTTCGAATTGGCTGAAAACGGTGGCTGTTCGCTACCAATTCCGACTGAATTGCTAAGAGAATCTCGACTATTGTGCACGGGAGAATGTGGATTTTCACTTCCGGAATACACCATACCGTCAGATTGACGACGTAGCAATGGGTAGCCCATTAGGTTCTGTGCTCGCTGATTTCTTCATGTTGATGATAGAAAGAAGCATTTCTACAGAAATAGCCCAGGTGCCATACTACATAAGATATGTAGATGACATCTTGGTTTTCTGTTCGGCGGAGCAGCAGCTCACACATTTGTTAGAACGACTCAATGGTGCTCATGCTAACTTATGGGTTACATGTGAAATAGAACAAAACAATTGTCTACCATATCTGGACATACTCATAACACGCGGGGAGGATGGATTGATTAAGAGGTCCATTTACCGAAAATCGACTTGGTCCGGTCAGTACCTGCACTTTGCCAGCTTCACACCAGTGCGGTACAAATGGACACTTGTGAAGAATCTAGTTAGTCGTGCCAGACAAATTTGTTCGGCCGACTGTCTGGACGATGAGCTGGTGGTTATTACAGCAACGCTAATGGCGAATGGCTACCCTCGAAGATTTATCGAGAAACACAGTCAACCGCGAGGGCAAAAGGACTTGGTGCACACGGCAGCCAAGAAGAAAGTGTACATCGAGTTACCTTTCAAAGGTGACTTAGCCACGCTGAAGACAAAAAGCGTATAATTTCTGCTACACAAGGAAGTTACTATGCTGCACAAGTTGTCGTTATCAACCGAACCCGAAATTTGCCCATACCTCCAACGAATGAAGCTCAGCCTATTGGGGCCAACTCACACTGTGTATCCCAATTTGTATGTGACTGCGGAAAAAGTTACATAGGCAGAACCAATAGAACGCTGACTTCCCGAATAAAGGAACATGTGCCAAAATGGGTTCAACGTGAAGTTGCTCAGATTGCCTACCCTCGTCAGATTCCATGTTCGCGCAGACCGCCGGCTTCCTCGAGAGGCAAACACCTATTAGACCCGGGTCACCAATTAGAGCTGGGCTCAGCGTTTAAAGTTGTGTTACGTCAACCTAATCCCCGTTTCCTTCGGTTTGCCGAGGCTGCCGCAATTAGCCGGATTAAGCCAGCTTTGTGGGTTCATAAACAATTATTTGTTAGCCTACTGCTGCCTTGGACGTAGGTGTGAACTTTCGTCATTTGTTTTGCACCTTAAATTTGTCTGGTTGCACCCACTGTTAGCTATATCTATGCATACCGGTTATTGTTAATGGTACTGAGGCGGCAATACGAAATGCACGCATCTACCAGCCTTCGTCTTCTTTCCATGCTTTTCATATATATTGGTGTCTATTTAAGTGTCGCGCTTTAATGCACATGCATAAATTAAGGACTAACAATTGTCACAGTAAAATATGTAAACTAAATCTTTGTGCCTGTATAAGTATTTATCAATCTATTTTATACAATCCTCTTTTCAGACAAATATTTTAAACTAACCTGTCATTATACCTTATTCACAGATGGAAAACATACCTGGTTACCTCGACATGTATGATTCATGCACTATGAATAAAAGAACGCATGATACGCAATCTATCACTTTAACGGCGACTTATAGTCTAGAAATAAAGAAACCATTCTATAAGGTCGATCTGCCATTGTATAACAAGTGGCTGCACTCGTTACTATCGGAACTTAATAATCCACATTCTTCGTGCGTATATAATGGGTATATCTACCCACAGTGAGGTACAAATTGTAATAACATCATTTAAATATCAAAGCTTTAGACGAATAAACCATTTAGAGAAATAACATTACTGTGTATAATTGTTTGCGAGAATGGTTAATATTTATCACCGCAAAAATATTCGCAAACCTTAAAGGAAATATTATACCGTAAATTGCGCCCGTTTCTTGCACTGGTAAGCGCGCTTTTCTTTCAACCCTCTCAAGGGTGGTTTCCTTAGCGGTATGTTCCAGCTGCTGTAAGCAGGGTATAAAACGTTTTAAGCTCAAATGGTATACTTAAATAATGAACATGAAGTGGCAAAGGCTACATACATATTTTTAATGTTAATTTATTTATGGGAATATACATCATAAGATTAATTCCTTTGCCACTAAAACTCCGAAGTTAACACTTTCTCTATCCTGGCCATAGCAACGTAATAAGGACAAAACTCGTCACCCCAGCCAACTCTGTATGCAGTTCACATTGGTCTGTTCCCACCTGGACTCATCTATGAGAAATAAAAATGAATGTATATTATTACCTATTTAACGAAGAAAGTTCCTGCCTGCAGCTTCATATCTACGTAGCCAGGTATGCTGACTGCATACTTTTGTGAATAAACTAAATTAGGATAAGTAATATTAATTTGACAGCATCCGACGCATAATATAAATGAAGCGAAAAGAAACTAATCGTTAAAATAAATTTAAAGTAAGGGGGTAAACAAAATCCTAACATGCATCATAGACGAAATATATAATAAAACCTTAGGAGCCTCGGGTTATTACAGAAGCTACTATCAACGATGGCATATTTTTGTATTATTATCCTATACTACAAAGTCGATTTTATTGACAATATTTCTTCGATGCAGTGTGGCATAGCATTTTATTTTCATATCTCGGTTTATTTGGAGCATTTCTAATTACGCCATTTTGTTCAACCTAATTGCTCGAGGAAGTTTTATTAGTATTTATGTCAATGTAACAAACCTTCACGGACCAATGCATACTTTCTTTGGGGTGAGGTATATTTAAAGTAACCGAGTGTACCGTTAACAATAAATCTAATTGTAAACAATTCACTTTACGTAGCTCAGCGTTTGGCCCACAGCAGGCGAATAAATTGAAAGTTGCATTAATTTTGTAACACATGCTTTGCAAACACATTCACGTTCATCCAAAACAAACTAAGTGCAAAATTAATTTTTAAAACTATGTTCCAGTTAAGAAACATTAAATATATAACTGTGAAATACTTTGTGGTTGAATATGAACCTACGTATAATACTTGTTTTCTTTGCAGGTTGATTACCTACTGGAGTGATTGGTTGCACAATGTCGAAAAATCTCGTCAGGTGGAAGCTCTGTATTCCAATTTGACCTGACAGCCTGCTATTGTAGCCAAAACGTGCCTTGAGTATTTATTTACAAACAGTCGTGCATTAATATTTTGTTTCTCTAAAATTACCGGAGCATAAAATACTAGTCGCAAGCGTATATAGACTAACTTTAAGCAGAAATTAATTTACGAATTTAGTCAAAGTTATTTAAATAATTGTTAGTAATGCTTATGTTTACTAAATATCTAAAAGCTGTATGGAAGTTTCATGGAGTTATCTCAATGCTGTACTTTAAACCACGGAGCAGTGCAGTGAAAGTTTACCCGCCAATATGCAATCAAATCCTCTTTTGTATGACAGCCTGTTTCTTGAAGGGTAGCGTGAGATTGGAGATAAAGGAAAAAATATTGTATCACCCTATCAAGAATCCTTGTTCCACATAGCACAATTTTTCATATGTACGCTCAGGCAATGTTAAAATGGCGAGGAATTTATTCAGTTCCTCATGCATAATACAGTGCTAGGTTAATTGCCCAAAGTACGGTCTGTAATTTTACTTCATTTGTTCAAGCTCTCTTGAACATTCAGAAAAGTCGTTTCGTGCACCTTTCGGAGAATGCCTGTCGTGGCGTGACTCGAAACATGCCGGAGGAATTGTGTATTTTTGTCTACACAGGCAGGTAACTTACTATACTGCTAAGAGAATTGCAGCAATAAATAGGTTCAACAACCATATTTTGCAACAGACTTTGCCATAAGCCGTGAATAAACTACAGAGATCTGCCGATCGGAAAAGATAAGAAATATTATAAAATGGTCTACACTGCTTCGAAGTGTACAACTTGCAATTATTTAGCATGTGCAGTGCCTAAGCGATCATAAAGTAAGGACAAAAGTTTCACGAATGCAAAACTATTGTTAAGCCTTTTCTGCTAGGACGTAGAGTTGCCGTATATTTTGAATTATTGTAGCTAGTAGATTACTGAAACATATAGGCGTTCATTATTTAAGGTAAAATAATTTTAATCCTGTTTATTTCCTCTGGCAGTCTATTTGTTTCACCAAAGGTTTCGGAGTGTACGCTGGCGTGTCGCAAACCTATTTGTGGCTTGGTAAATTGAGCTAAATTTTTGGACGTCGGTAAACGCCTTAAATTCGTCTTTGTTGTCTTCAAGGTAGCAGTTGAGAATTTCGTGCTCAAGCAGCTTCCCCATAAATATTATTGTGATCCATTGATTAGGCTCACAGCGATTGCCGACTTATTGGATGAGGGCAGTATGCGTACGAATGGGAAAAAGCATATACCTATGTAAGCGAAGCTAAACTGGGAATCGCGTGAACATCAGCAAATACCAGCCAGCATTAAACGAAGTAAACTATTCAGTCAGTATGAAAACACGTGGAGTGAAACATGCTCATATTGGCTGAATACCAGACGCAGAAAAAGAAGGAAGTTAGACCTCTTAAGTAGCAAGTGCTGGTTACGAATACATAGAGTTAAACTGTCATGTACATAAAGGTACACTCTTTGTGAAGCCAGCATTTGCCTTTTGTAGCTCTTTTGTTGGTTGGACGCATGAAAGAAAAGTAAGGTATTTTGAAGTCTCATAGGGCAGACAGCAGCAATACAAAAGTTTTCATTCGAAGTGAGTGAGGGAAATTTGAAACGTTGCCACAGAAACCATCCCCGAACCCTTCTATGGGACGACCAGTTCTTGTAAGGTTATATAGATTGAAACCGGGAAGCAGAAATTTTGTGGCCGTTGCTCTGTACATCCAGCGTCATTGCATGTCAACGGCACAAGGGTGGTGGTCAGCAATTTCTATAAAAAAAAACTAAATTATCAAAGCAGTATGTATTGTCTTTAAATATACATGCTTTGACAAATACAATGTTTGTAGAAGTAAAGATGGCTGGGTTGCGGAATTAATGTTTCACAGAAAAACAGAAAACAGAAGTAACGGGTAATTTAAAGTACAACTTTGTCTTAAAACTAGTGTTGAATGGAAGTTAAAGTTGGGGCAACCGCTTTGTGCATTATTGCTCTTGGAGCTGCGAAGATCGATTGAACTTTGCTTTCAGTAAAGAGTTCTGAGCTTATATATAAGGTGCAACTGTCCGCTTTCGGCCGCGATACATAAATTTGCCAAGTGGAAGCGAAGCGCTTAGGTTTAGTATCCAATTTGCAGGCATATTCCCCTACATTTTTAAGTGCAGAAAGTGTGCCTTTTTCTAATACATCCGGTTTTTATAAAAAGGCATCCACCACAAGGGAGTAATTATTTGCCTTTTAACCCCAAACATTTTCCTCTTATTTCATATTGTAAAGAAAAGTTTAAAACCAATAATTAGAAGGATAAAATGATTAAAAGCTTATTGCTGTAAATGGAACAACTTAGCTTTATGTTGTTTTGCGAACTGTATTTCAAGTTAAGGTTTTTCAGTACATTTCTTGGTGGTTTGTACAGAGAAGGAAGGAACCCCGAAGCCTCGCCATCAAAAGTTGCATGCTACCATGTTGAAGAAAATAAATGCGTCACATTTGGCTACATAAGAGAAGTACGGTCACGGTAAACGCAGCAAAATCCCTACATTTCCAGCAAATATGTGTTTAGCATTACTAGGAACATTCCACTTTTTGCGCAATTACGTCTAGCTCAGTTAAATTGCGCCATCGATAAGTCACAATTGTGAACAAGTGATTAAAAGCGAACAAGTACTTCCTTGGTTTAAATGATAGCATACCGTGGCCTCGTGTCGAACTCGCTGCAAAACTATGCAAAAACTCTTATCCATTGTTCCCTACCTGACAGCGACGGAAACACCGAGTGTAAATCAACTTATCACGGTGGTGACAATACTCCCAGGAGAACAACCTTATTGTTTGAAGGCCATGCGTGTAAAACAGGTGCTAGGTTTTCCTGACGGATTCCCATCCCTGCGGCTAAACTCTGATCATAAAGTTTAGTCTTCCCTTAGATTCTGGAATGCTGGCAATCCGTACGCAAATTTGTCCTTAGTAAGAGCTGGACGGAAAGTAGACTAACAGTGAAGTCATTTGCGCAAAGGAACGCTTTAAAGCAAATGGATCCTATTAAACGCCGCAAATTAGTTTAAGGTGTTTTGTGTCGGGCTAGATTAAGCGGGACCTAAATTCGGGTTGTTGGGCCGCCGCCCACGATTCCAAAAACACCATATCATTACAAGACACAAGTTTGAAGGAAGAACATATTGTATGGTTTACGGGTTGCTGACAGTCCATTGTCTAGCCATGCACCTGGTTCAGCGTTGTCCGTATATGTTCAGTAAAAAATGCTTGGAACACCCTGTTTAAAGTTACAGAATATTATTATATGTCACGCAACTATTAGCAGATTAGAATAAATTCCTTAAGTAGCATTGAAGACGACCGGAACTAGGGCGGGACCATGACGAGGAGAAGAATATTGAGTCGAGTACAGATAGAAGGCTTATTATGTAGAAAGGGAACTCGTGGAGTTTGTTGCATCCGGTATTCTTTGTTAATTATTATTAATTATTTGCGCGTGAACCGGAGTGCATCAATTCTGCACCTTTGATGGGGATCGGTCTGAGTGCAAAAGCTTGGCTATTTCAGATAAGGAGCCGACAGTTGCTGTCCACAGCTGCACACGTGGCGGTGCACATGATAGCTGTTAATCACCAAATCACACCCAAGTCCACGGTTGAGATGGTTTACGTCACACAAATCAACCCAGTTCGTCATCGGAAAACTTTATCTGATTGCCCGCGGACCATTCTCAGTGCAAGTAGGATGGGGAAGAAAATTTTCACGGAGCCAACATGGTAGCGCCTGAAAAGTTTGATAGATAGGCCGGATACCTTGTCGCTGCAGTGGACTCCGTTCCTGAGACAGAAAACCCGGGAAGGAGGGAGGTTGTAGGTATAGGTCTTTTGGTGTGCTATGAACCATAAGGCAATGAAACAAACGAAAAGGTATACAGTTTTTGCTGCTTTGTAAAAATGGTTTTGGGTTTCTAGTCATATTGCAAAAACACTTGTAAATGTAATACAGGCAAACCAGGAATGTTGGAAATACGCTATGCAAGGAATATATCAGACTTTCACAAATTCCGTTACTTGGATCGGAGTTTGACTTGTCTAACGCGTTGGTCATTCTCTGGTGATTGGGACTGGGTTAGTGATTAGTCAAGGATAACAGCGGATTACAGGATGCGTTGTGCAGAAGATTTAGCCACTGATAAGGTTACCATTGCGGTGGATCATCAAAAGTGCCTCCCTCTAGATGACTGGTTAATACCGTTGATCGAAGACCATCCTGTTCTAACCTGAAATATTTATGAGTTCGTTAAGTACTCTGAGGGTACCGGTATATGAAGGCTAAAGGAATAAAAGCGCTACGTCTGTGCGGACGAAAACTTGTGTGCAGGTAGAGAGTCTACCATGCAATTGCAAATCTCTGGCCTGCTCATGAGTGGTCGGGCGCAGAGAACGCAGGCGTTGTGAAAGGAAAGCATGAAGCTTGACGTTGGCATACACGTTGGCAAACGAGGGAAAGGAACTTGCCTGGCAGGTTAACCGTTGCGTAGTAGACCAGCTCTTCTGGTGCGCACTGAAAGTCAGCATGGATGTAGCTGGGTACACCTAGAAATACTACCGTGGTGATTTTGCTTCGACCACAGTCAGATGTAGCATAGCTAGATGCGTTAAGCTTCCGGTAAAGGCGTTTCTCAAGGCAATTTGCCGCTGTTGATAAGTCTTCCAGTGGATATGATAGCAGTTTAAAACGTTTCAAAACATATCGAATAGCAAATATTTGAATGGCGTTTCATGATCCGTAGTGCTGTTAAATGTGCATCCGTAGTAGGAGACCCACCGGTCCATGAAGGCAACAGTGCAGTTTTGTCCACGCAGTCTGTTCCTGAGATGGGTTTTGGCAATGTAGTGACGCGTTCGACGTCTTTCATCGAGGTTACGAATCCGCGGAATGCAACACGTTTGCTACCTAGTCCAAGTGTACATATAAAAAGGGCAAATTTTACCAGGTAATAAGCGTAGAGAAATGCAAGTGCATCGAAAACGTTAAAGAGCTGACAGTTAAAGAAATAACGACCAAACTATAAACTTCTCTGTTCACGCTCGGCCAACGCAAGTAAAGGTGACCATGTGCAAAGCTGCGCAGACACCAGGGTTTGATAGTGAGAGAAGGACGTCAAAGGAAACGCGAAACTAGGTGGTGTGCATTCTGGCGATGAAAAATCACCGGAAAAACTACGTCACAGCCGCTCGCAGGCTACCTTGTACACCATAGCCTGAAAACGCAACTGGCGCGTTTGGTCCATTGGGTTTTCTAAATGATGCGCCATTCATCGGTCTGTACAAAGGATTCAACCCATGACCACTAGAAGTAAATGCCAACTGGTCAGCAGCTTAAACCACTGAGCCATGGGTAATGTAACCTCGACGAAACAATTTGTATACTAACTGAGATATAGCACGACCTATCTTTCAATGCCACGCAGGTTACCACCTGTGTGTGAGATTGGCTAGCCTCCGAGGATCATGAAATACTCACACTATACTAGTCGTTTATATATCTGAAAGCATGTTATGCTGCTTTCTATATAACTAAATAGTAGGAGGATTTCAATTGTGATGTTTCCGTCCCCGTTGCTCACAATCAGCACAGCACTGCGTAACCTGGCAAAGCGCCACACGCGCTTTTTGCGATTATGTCTCTTTACCGGTGCGAATTACTTTCGCTCCCCTAATGTGGAACAAAACCATTAGGCGTAGAGGAAGATGCTAACAATGCAGCTGCTTAAACTACGGAGTCATGAATAATCAATTGTTCATTTGTTCTCCGAGCTTGGCGGTTTTCTCGCAAAAGTTTCACCACCATGCGAGGTGGCATCCTCAGTGCAGTGATATGCAGCGTGTAAGTTTACTAAATGAGTCCTCCATCCATGATCGACCTGCAGGTGACTTTGAACGTGGCAGTGTCGATCATGGATGGAGGACTCATTTAGTAAACTTACACGCTGCATATCACTGCACTGAGGATGCCACCTCGCATGGTGGTGAAACGTTTGCGAGAAAACCGCCAAGCTCGGAGAACAAATGAACAATTGATTCATCCACCCGAGCTACCAGTATTTCGAGTCATGAATAAAGCCGGGTGGGCTAAATCTTTTGCAAGCTAATTGGGATATAGCGCGACCTTTCCTCCAAAGGTACGCAAGTTATTACCTTAGCAGATTAGAGTGGATGTCCTACGAATGTCATGAATTTCACTCCGTAAATGATAGTTTCATGGCATTTGAAACTTGGAGAAGCAAAGTGTATATTACTATTAAGCGGGATGATTTCAAATTATTGTCTTCGTCCCAGATACTGACAAGCTACATAGCACAGTCCAGTGCAAAATAGTACTAGCCACCTTCCCCACATTAAGGCTCGTCAGTGGTGTGTATTCCTTCGGTCCACCAATGGGCATTGAACCCATGATCGCTAAAGGCAGGTGCAAACTAGATAACAGTAGAAACCACCGGGTCGTAGGGAATGGCGGCTGTGCACACAAGCTAACTTTTATATCAAAAGTACCTCTCTTTCGCTGCCACGCAAATTACTTCCTTAACAGTTGACAGCAACTAGCCTCCGAAAAACAGTTCGGCTCAGAAGAAGCTAATTCCGTAGCAGATGAAACAGCATCAACAAAAAACCATGAAAACATTTCGACTTCGCAATCCTGACACCAAAAGGAAGATGGAAAATATATCCAATCAATACAAGTCACCTGAGTCGTCCAGTTTTAACAGCTCCAAGCAATTGTGGTGGACTCCCAAGGAGACAAATACACAGATATAGGAAACATTTTGACGAAACATGACAGCGCATGTCTGGGAGGATATTTGGTCGGATGCATTCCTGTCAATGTCATTTCACTGGTCGGCAGGGTTCCTGGACTTGGTGAGTTTTCGCCTGGCAAGCCCTTCCCTACAAATAGCCAACAATGTCTGTTTAACGACACTGTGACGTGGCAGATTTGACTATCCATTCCATAAAGTCACTGCCGCAACCAATCTTTGGCAACTTGACCGATAAAAGTCTCCAAACACCTGTGCATATATCTGCTCGTTTTGGCAAGAAATTAATAGTTATTTATCTATTTATTAAATAGTGGCTATAATTTATATAATTACTGAGTATGTGTATTTTAATTGTGATGTATGCATCCTAAATGCTCACAAGCAGCATAACATAGCCTAGTTCCGAAAAGCGTTGGACCCGTTTCTCCATACTGGGGCGCGTTAATGAGGAGCATTCCCTTAGTTCCCTACTGGGGATCAAACCCATGACTACTACAGGCAGACGCCAATTAGCCTGCATTATAAGCCACGCAGACTTTTTGGACGCCGGCTGAACAGCTAACTGGCAAGCTAACTGGGATATAGCTTGACCTATCTTCTACTCGCACGCAGGTTACTTTCTGAGCAGATGAAATTGGCCAGCCCTAAAGCTCATGAGAATCTGTCACTTATGCCATGTCCTAGTGTAATAACCTAGGATAGGCTACATTTTAATTAACCGTTGGTTGCGCGGACTTTAAAGTAATTTTGTCTTCATATTTATTCGCAAACCACCTAGCACACCCAAGTCTGAAAAAGCACAGGAAGTCATTCCCATTTTTTGGAATGGTCGGTTGTCTAGTTTTCTTTGCTTTTCTCTAAGGTTCGAACCGTAGACCGCTAGAGGAAGGTGCAAATTGCCAAAACATTACTTCTCTGAACCAAGGGGGTCATCGACAGATAAGCTCAGTTTGCCAGCTAACTGGGATTTAAGACGAGTAACCCAATGCCACGCAGGTTACTACCTTGGCAGATAAGGATAGCGAGCCTCCAATGATCATGAATTAGACACACTGAACGCTACGTCCACAGCATTTGAAACACTATAAAGCTACATTTTATAATACTAATGACTAGGAGGGCTTCAACTGTAATATTTTCGTCCCAACTGCTCACAAGCTACATGGCATAGCCCAGTCTAAAATAGCACCCGTAGCTTCCGCCCTATTGAGGCTAGTCAGTGCTGCGAATTACCTCGGTCCCGTACTAGGAATCGGAACCATGACAGTTAGATGTAGAAGCTACATAGCCGGTAGATTAAGCTAATGAGCCATGGGGGCCTCGGCTAGGCTATATAATGTGCAAGCTAACTGGGATATAGCACGCCCATTTTTACTTCCACGCAGGTTACTAACTTGGCGAATAGCTGTGGTTAGCCTCTGCAAATATTGTTTTTTCATCTTACCTTGCGTCAGCGGCACTTGAAACTTGGAGAAGCTGTTTTATGTTGTTAATAAGTAAGAACACTTTAAAATTGAATTTAGTAAATACGCTGTGCGTTTGGCTTGCGACGCGTAACCTCTATTGAGACCCCGGATCATTTTGAGGTAAATTTCGTTGTATCAGGTCGCAGGAAGAGTATCAGGATTAGAAATATTTTGGTGTTACTCACTGCAACCATGACACACCACGGCCAAGCTTTCTTCCCGGATTGGACTCATCAGGTAAAGAGAGTCTGCGCTAGGTTGTAACTCAAAGCCTAGTAGTTCAAGACTAACGTCCTGAGCACTATGCTACTAAGATTCCCGAATAACGGTTGGTAGAGTGAAAAGCAATTCAAAGTTGATTTTAGCAAACTCGCTGTGTGGTTGCGTTCCGACTTTATACCCCTATCGAGACCTCAGTTCAGTTTCAGGGAATTCTTGGTCATTCTGATCGCGAGGATTGCATCTTGAATAGGAATATTTGGGTGTTGCCCTTTTCAACGCTGGCACACCACGACCGCGGACTCGGCCTGGTTTGGACTCGTCAGGTGGCAATAGCCTGAGCTAGGTTGGAGAATTAATCCGTAATAATTTTCTCGCAACTACAATTAAGCTACATAGCGCAGTCTAATCCGCAATAACATCAGATGCCTTTCGCCCTATTGAGGATGGTAAGTGGTGCGCATTTCCTTGATCCCCTACAAAACATGGAACCCATGTTTGCTAGATGCAGATGCCAACCAGAAAGCAGCCTAAGCCACTGATCCATACAAGACGTCAGATGGGCTGAAATATTTGCAAGTTAAATGAGCAAAATCAAACTTTATCTTCTTCAGCCACGCTAGATATTACCCTAGCACATGAAAGCGGCTGGCTGCCAAATTTTCCTTGTTCCCCTAATAGACACTCATATCTACGTCTATATATTTTGCTATCAGTAGAGACTACCAGTTATACTACTAACGAGTAGGAGGATTTTAGTTGCACTGATACTCTCCCAGCTGTTAACAAACTTCCTAGCACAGCCTAGTCCGGAAAAGCAGCAGAAGCTTTTCGGCGTATTAAGCTTCGTCAACAGTACGCATTTCCTTAGTCTCTTAATTAAGGTCGAACATATGACCGGTAGAGACAGATGCCAACCAGACAGCCGCTTAAGCCAAAATGGTTATGGGGGATATGGGTAGTACCACATAATTTGCATGTTAACCGAGAGAGGGCAAGTTTTATTTTTCTCTTCACGCAGCTTAATTCCTTTGCAGCTGAAAGTGGCTAGCTTACAAAAATCACGATGTCCTCTTACTAGTGGCTACGTCGGTATCATTTTAAACTAGGAGAGTCTGCGTAGTTTCTTACTAAGGTGTAGAAAGATTGTAAATGGTTTTTCGTTTCAGCTGCTCAGAAGCTATATAGCGCAGCGTAGTCCGAAAGGTATCAAATGCCTTTCTCATTACTTGAGTTCGTCCGTATTGGTAATTCTCTCGGTCCGCTACTAGGGATCAAACTTGTGAAAACTAATGGCAGTTGCCAAATAGCCGCCAGCTTATGTCACTGACCCATAGGGGGACGTCTGATGGGCTACACAATTTGCAAGCTAACAGCGATATAGCACGACCTATTTTCCACTGCAACACAGGTTGCTACCTTAGCAGTTGGCAGTGAATAGCCTTCGCTGGTCATGATTTCCTCTCCGTAGACGCTACGTCCATAGCATTTAAAAATAGCTGAGGCAAACATTTATAGTGTAATAAGTGGAAGGACTTTAATTGTAAGGACTTCGGCGCACATGCTTACAATCTACATAGCGCAGCCTAAACGAGTTTCACCTATCGTGCCTCATCACCTATGCGCATTTTCTCGGTCCCCCACAGGGGATCAAACCCGTGACCGCTAGAGGCAAATGCTAACCAGCCAGCCGCATAAACCGCGCAGTCTTTAGAGGCTTTGCTGGGCTAAATACTTTGCAAACAAACTTTAATATAACACGAAAAACCGTCCATTTCCCCAGAGGATAAAACCCGTGCGGGATAAGAGTGGCTGGTCTTCCAAGGTCAAACGTTCTGCTTCTCAGATGGTATCTCCATAAATTTTTATACCAGGGGGAGCTTCATCTAATATTACTCATGATGTGGATAATTATTAATGCTTTTTCATATAAAAGTGACCGATATAGAGGCCGTATGAACAATTATGCATGCACTGTACTCTCTACTATCCCTTATATACTTTGTCATATCTGAGATATTTATGGGACTGTCACTAGTAGGAACGCTATTATACAAGCAGCATGAAAATCAGATTCTTTTCTTCCTCCGCCTCTGCTGGTAACAAATCCGTATTTCCAGATTACATTTCACTGTCACGAAAGCTAAGCAGGGCCAAAGATATTCCTGACACACCGGATTGCAAGATATTCAGAAGCGCAGAATCAGCCAAGAGCTATAAATGAGATTATGACTCTGTGGTTGTGGTACACAAGGTCTTTTGGTGCTTATGGAAAATATTACGCACAACGACGCAAAGTTTGTTTAATATATATTGAAGCTGATTTAAATGTGACAAGAGAGTAATTATAAATGGTTAAGCAGAATGATTTAAATGCGACTGCTGGGTATTTAAAAACATTTCAGATGTAAATGACGGCATTGTTTGGATGCCGGAGCGCGTTTACAGCTGCGGGTTACAGAAGGAAAGCTGGACATTTGCTTTCCGCCGGCTGCTGAAATAAATATATTCCATTTATATGGGTGTATATCAAACGACTGAATATTGCTTGATAGCGGTACGTGTTGTTTATCCATGTGCCAATATGCTAACAGATCCTGGTGCCACAATTGCGGTGCTCGGTTCTCAGTGGTTTTGCGGGGATGATGTTACGAGCTTTGGTAGGATTGTCTGCCTCATTCGCACAAGTTGTATGTGGAAAAACCTTGACTGCATTCCAAAAAGTCGATGGCTACCAAAAGAAAGCAAAGCACGGGAATGAACTTGATAAGCACTTTTTGTCGGATGCATATGAGTGCTTTTGTGCGCAATAAATATGATATTCGTTAAGAAGATGGGATTTATATGACATACAATGGTGTCAACATAAAGTTGATGTCACGGAGGTGGAGACGGCGACGCAACTTTGGCGAAGCAATAGTCAACGAAAAATATTAGGTGAAGGAAGTGAGATTCCTTATCTCTTTATCCTCACTTCCTGCACGCCGGATTTCTTGCGTCAAAACGGCGACATTATTTTGGCCGACTCCCCATATCAGATAAGTTACGGCGGTGATATCTTGTGGCGCTGAACATTTTTAGACGTCCGCGGCCTTAGTATGAGGATATTTTATAATATATTGTCTAATGAGAAGGAGGCTAGCTACTAAGATGTGGTGAGCGGTATGCTGGAATTGGCCCTCGGGGTTAACCATGCGCTCTTGCTGGTTATGACAAGTGCGCAGCGCAGGTGCGTGGTTTTCGCAATGCGCTTCCTACTGCCAAGCTTGTTTTCTGCCGTGTACACATTATGCGTATCATGCAGCGGCGTTGTGATCAGGCTACCTTCTGTAACATAGAGGAATTCAGGGCGCTGTACAACGTGTTGCATTCCTTTTTCTTTACACACGACTGTGCGCAATTATCAGCGGCTAATGGACGGTATTTCTGTGCGCAAGAGTGCATGCTACAACTACTTCCATCGCACATGGATCCCATGGCCGCTAGTTTTACCGGGCATTTGCTGTTCTACGTGGTGTTCTTTGCGTGCGACACCACCAATAGCGCTGAAAATGAAAATAAGCATTTATCGGCATATTTAAGTGAGTGGTCAACCTTGCGTTATTTGTTTTAGGTGACAGTGCAGCTGTGCAGTGTTAGCATGGATGGGAGGGAAACCGTGTTATAAAGAAAAGCTTTGAATGTGTGACGGGGAACCTCCTATCACTAGCTGGCCGTTTAATTTGAGGAGGATGTCTTTATACGCCCGTCGGCAGTACGCGCGGCACAGTGTACGATTTTGCATCCGCAGTGGGAACTCGGACGGCTGGTATTGGCTGGTTAATGTCGAGTGCATAGGCATGTATCGTGTGCTTATGGAGAATGTCAGCACTTGTGAACTTTGCATTAGTTGTCAGTGGCGCATTCCATTTGCGACATAGTGCACATTACTAGCCTACGTGGATACGAAAAAGAAGTTCTTCTACTTGGTTGTCGTTGGATGCTCCATGTGGATAAATTTGGAGTGGCGGAAATATCTGAGGACACGGAAGGAACCGTGATTGTCACGCAGCGGTCATCCCGTAGTGGTGGTGTCCTTGACCGTGTAAAAAACATTTGCATAGCCCAGGATATGTTCCCTGACATGGAGGCATATTTGTTGTGCATAGGCACGGAAGTGTTCATCCGCACGATGAGCATTATGGTAAGTTTCCAAGAGTTCCGCAAAGGCCTAATAATGTGGAAGTATTTTCCCGCTTTTCTAGTGTGGAACAGTTGCAGCGATTGTGGTGGGGGGACTTACTCATATTCCAAAAATGGGATGTGGATTCGTCTGATGCTGCTGCCCGGTTGCCGTATATGCAATTTTCTTCCTCCTTGACGCATGGATCTGAGACCTACGGTAACCAAGGTGTCACTTTCCGAGGGCTGAAATTGTGGTTTCCCAGTGAGATGAGAGGGGCGGAAGGCATAACACAAGAAAAACAGCTTAGGTAACCCGTGTAGTACATGTTTCTGCTACGTGCAGGGTGTCACGGCGATTGAAATTTGGTAGACTGAAAACCCTCGCTTAAGCTTGGCGCTGCATGGAACACAGTAGGCAAGGAGATGGAGAGGTACGGCGGACGCGATTAGTTGCGTTTGTACCCTGTGTCATCAGGAGGAGGACGACCTGCCTTGAACCGATTAAGTGGATTGGATATGTTGTGATGTACGCAGACGATGCTTTCATCAGACATGTGCAGTACACCATGAGGAGCCTGCATACATCTGTATGCACTGCTGCCGTTAACTTAAATTTTACACACAGTATCATTTAATTTTTTCAGAATTGCAATTCCTGGTACCTCAAACGGTGTTTCATAAGTTTTTCACTTCTCATTTCCCTTACGTTCGGTCAAGGTTAGCCTTTGTTATCAAGCAACTCTCCATTCCGCGCAATTTCTGTATTTGATGTACGTCGGCAATAACATTTTGCATGTCACGGCTTCTTTCACTTTAGGCCGTGTCCGCACGCAAAAATTCTTGGCCGCTAAATTCCTTCGGAGGTCGTTTGATGAGTAAAATGACGGTGGATGAGTCTTCGCCTTATGTCAAGGACTTCAATACCATTGCGTATGTCACGCTTAGTCCCAGCTTCCAGGTATATGGATAACCTGCAGCTGACAATTCATTAAGGAGCTCAACAGCAGCTAAGAGGCCGGTGAACAAGATCACCGGTTCGTGTGTTTCCGGGTGGTCAGCCAGGTTGCATAAATACGCCCAGCCATCATAGATAGTCCCGGTGGTGCTTGTCCTGGAGCTGAACCTGGCGCGGAGTGTCAGAGAGTGCTAAGCCATGTTCCGTGAGTAAGGTTCAAGCTGTGCAAGTCAATTAAATATGGAGTTGGTTGTCCTCCCTATCCACCAGTTACCACAGAAAGGCGGCTGTCTCAGGACATCACTGACGATGAATTTCATCGGTTTGGATACGTGGCATTTAGATTTGATCGCTTCGTTGGCAGACTAGGTGGGCGCGTTGCATTTCACCTAAACCGTGGACTTGCAGTTTTGTGTAACCTTACTTTGCAATCGGTAGCTAACTCTGTCGAAAATCTGTCGGGAGTGGTTAGAGCTTCATTGAATCCAGGTGCAGTGTTAAATGGGAATAAAGGACGTGAGGGTGCAGGAAGAGGTGTCTGGATGTACTGCGCGAACGGACGCTTTAGACCAGGGTACTTAACTCTCCTCAGGTTCGCTGGGTACGTCTATGCAAATCGGCGGAATGTGCTTTCCGTGTATACTTTCAGCTTACGCCAAAGTAACCGTGCGTCAGTTTTTAGTTCTCCCCACTAGGTAAATGGAACCGGCAATAACATTTATTTAGGATCCATTTACTGGCAAGTCGCTAGATTTCCTAGGCGACCACACTTCAGTTTTTCCTTAGGTGTCATGGATTACATCTATAAATATTAGGTAGGTGTCCTATTACCAGAGTTAACTGGATCATGGTTCGGGTGTATCAAAAATGACGGCGTGCTTATTATCAGTCTATGTGTATCAACGTTCCTGGACCGCTTTCTAAAATCTTGCTGTCAGATACGGTGCAAGCGCATGCTCAACGTTGAATTACCAGGAGCTTTAAAATGGGTATTCCTGGTTGTAGAATTTCAAACAACTAGCCTTGGACTTGGCTTTCTCTATCCCTGAAACTTGCATGTATATAGAAAGCAACAACTTCTCTGGAGCTTTTAATGTGCCTCCCTGCCGTTAAGCCAATGACCGGTACTGGGTCAATCTGCCCCGCGTACGCGACTCAGAGGAGCCCACCCATGGGGCAAATGCTCCAAGACCGTCTTCCACTAATCTGTTGTGCGGACAATCCGATGCCTGCCGCAAAGGATGCCGCGCAACATCATATCCGTACGAAAGGAGTGCCTGATTTCACTACGGCCAGCAGATCTACAAAGGATTAACTTCTTATAGCTAAGGCTGAATTCGAGCACCCGCTCGATCTAGGTATAGTTAGATTTCCAAAGTGCGCGTTGGCGCTGCCTCTGTACCTAATATCAAAGACGTCAGGAGCCCGGCGTCCAGCTAAGGACTACCGCGCGCAGAAAAGCCTAACCGCTCTCGACCTGTATCACATAACGCATATTCAAGACATAACGGAAAACCCTCTAAGTGCCCTTAGGTTCTCAAAACTTGCTTCTCTACGCGCCTAGCAACAGATCGCTGCCGCCACAAAAGTCCTAGATTAAAACGACATGCTCTAAGCTATCGTGGATTTCTGCTTCCGAACATTGTAGCGGTCGTTCTCAGTTTTACTTGTATGGCCCATTACTATCAATAACCTTTTAAGCATTACGCTGGCTTATTAAGCCCGCTGACGGATCTACTCCGCGGTTGTAAGAACAAGGATGTAGAACTTACCCCCGCCGCTCTTGAAGCTTTTAATGCCAGTAAAGGCGCTTTATGCGCTTTAGTTATGCTTTATCACGTTGACGCTAAAGCGCCGCTTGGCACTGCCGTGGAAGCAAGGAGCACTGCTATTAGCACGGACTTACAGCAGATGACCATCGCATGTTGTAAGTCACTTGCTTTCTAGTTACATGCATGAAACAGCAGAAATTAGGTACGGCACATTCAGTGAAGGTGTGCTGGCTGTTTACGCGAAGAATTTTGTCGCCGATTCTTTTTTAAGATTGTCTGCTATTAGCTCTATCCAGCAGATAATGGAGCCAACTGCCATGGCAGGTGCGCAATCAACAGATCATTTCTACATATCTATCCCATTCTATCTTTGAGAGATCCCTACACTAACTACCGTCATCCGATGGCACATTCTTACCTTACACGTCTACAGGACGACCTCGATCCGTCACTCATGAAAACTTTCGTCTTCATATCTATGACGCGCTCTACAACCTTGCCCATCCAGGCATTCAAGTCACGGTCAAACACATAAATAAATAAATAAATAAATAAATAAATAGTATATTCTCGAATTTCCGAGACACACCTGACCAGGCATGATCAACGTTTACAAGCAATTTATGTTTCGCAACAAACACGTTGCTATGTATGTAATCGGCAATAAGCCGAAAGTTGTCCAAGCTTTGGAAATTGTAAAATTAATCTTGAGGTATAAATTCGTCAAAACATGACGACAAGTTGGGTTATAGTGGGTGTAGTGTAAACTGGCTGGGCATTCCGTTTGTAGAGAAAACTTGTCAGGAAAATATTACATTAGGATTCAGGTCGGCTTGCCAGAATGTAGTTGTGGGCAGTGACTTTATTCAGTGGCGAGTCACATCCGTCACGTCGCAGTGTTGTTAAGCGGACACTTGTGGCTTTTTATAGGGAGAACGCTTGCCAGGCGAAAACCCACCACGTCCTGAAACACTGTCAGGACTCCGTTTGTACACTAATGTAAAACTGGCAGAGCAGCTCGTCGACTGATTTAACACTCGGTTAACCGCCGTCAATTGCCTTCTAATTTCCTCTGTTAGCTGAACAGGTTATTTTTGCTCGCGGCGGCCATAATGGCTGAGGCCTATGGAGGGTTAGACCTTCGTCATCTTCGTGTCCAGGTGAGCAAAACTTCCGTTTCTTGCTTCTAGAATTTACAGGATTATGTAAACTTCGCAGGAGTATAAAGGCGTCATGGACGACGGTCATGGTAGTGAGTGCATTTTTATCCACTTGTTGTACAGCCGTATTCTATGTAGGTCCTTGGGGGTTTCTATGTCCTGTCCCAGGAGCAAGCTCTTTCACATTCCGATCCCAGATCTCCAAGAAGTTCCAGACCTCGGAGAAAGGGAAGGTGAGAGACAAACAGGGCCGCAAAGAACAGACGTGGAAACAAGCGTTATTTACGTACTATGGTCTAACATTTAGAGGAAACATATGATGTACAATGTGTAACAATGATTATGCTAAAAGTGTCTTTTGAATATTCATCGGAAGCAAAGCCCTATAGGTTGGTTGCTACCGTATACCTTGGATGCTGAGCGTTGCGCCGTTAAGCAAAGAAAACACATGATCCGTTTGCTATGATGCGACTGTTGCGTGGGAAGTTTCGCTGGGGAGCGTAGAATATGCTGACCCAGGGAAAGCCAGTGAGTCTTTTGGACTCATACATGGGTAAGTTTCGCAAAAATAGCAGCGAATAATTGAGGAATGAACACCTTTAAATGAGAAGCTAAGGGGCGTCTCTGTACTGACCAGGTGAGAGAGAGTGCCGAATTAAAAAGCTAAGAAGGGCTAATTGACGGAAGGACCGCGAATAGCCAGAATATATGCGTACATTAAGGTTGCTGTGGACATCAGAACCTGAGACCTAACCGCAGCAGCCAGAGTGCTAAGGTAATAGTGCCTAGCTGGATAGAGGCATGGACTGCTAGCCCGAGACTTGGAGTATTGCAGATAAAAAATGCCTAAGACAATACAGCAAGTAGTGGGTAGATAAACGTCTAGAAATGTGTGGCAGAAGAGCGGCTTATGCTGAATACCTGGATATGTTTGCACGACAGAAGAAAACTAAGAGTGGTTTCGTGGTAGAATGGCAGCGGACAAGTAAAGCGCATGCATACAAAGAGGTTGTTAGATAGTTAGAGCATAATAGACTACGACGCATCGACGTGCAGCTAATCAAATCATGCGTTGGTGTTAATGGAGTATAATTAAAGAGGCCTGAGTCGGGAGAAGCCCGTGAGAGAGCTGTACTACGGCCAATTAGGTGTCGCGGATGAGCAATGGCATTTAGGTGTGGCCTTATAATTGCTAGTGGACACCTAATTAGGGCAACAGACAGCAAGTGTATGTGATGCACGCAGTCCCAGGGATTAAAGCTTGGAGGGAAAAAGTGTGGACCTTGGCAGCTCAGGATATGCACAAAGATGATAGTAGATTATGAAGAAGGACTGCTGCTAAACACGGGAGCCAGAGGTAACACGAGGAACAGTTAGGGTCGCTGTAAGTGTGAGTATCAGTGATCAGCAATGGAATTTGCATGAAGCCTCTTAGTTGCTAGTGTATGCCCTTAATTACCCATAGTAAATCAGCAAAAAGCGGATGTGTGTGACGCAGACAGCCACAAAGTATGTTCGAGATAGAAGAGAGCGGCTCTTAGCAAGCTCCAGAAATGCGTGGAGCCTACGATTACTAGCTGCTGCTAAGCAGAAGTGCTTAGGTTTAAGAGGATGGACAGAACATGGCGCTGCGAGAAAATTTCGGTGGCCTGATGTAGCCAGTCCATTAGGCTATTTGGTTACAAGTGGATTGCTACAGTGTCACAGAACACATCAACAAGCCAGCGATGGTAAGTGATACAGACAATCTGGACGCCCGATATGTTTGGCCTGGGATGCAACGTAATCTTATGTGTTTGGCACGCACTTGTCTTTCGCGCCAACTAGTCAAGGTGCAGCTTCACGTTTCTACTCCACTTGATCGCTTTTCACCCGTTTCAACGCGATTCATCCATATCCATCTCGACTTAGTTGGACCGTTGGCCCCGTCCAAAGGAATGGTCCACAACTTGACCATGATCTAGCGATGCACCAGTTGGCATGAAGTCGTTCCCATGTAGGACAAAACCGCGGAAGCTGTTACATGCGCTTTTGTCGAACGCTGGGTAGCTACACATGGCTGTGCGGCCACAGTGACTATCGAACGCGGTCAGCAATTCTAACCTTCGACTTTCAACGATCAGCTTAAGTCATCGGATGCCGACGCATTCGTACAACCGCCTGCGATACACAGGCTACCGGCACGGTGGAACGTTGCCACTGAAAGCTGAAAGCTTCAAGCGGTGCCGTCAATGCACTGAGTTGGAACGAAGATCCGCCCATCTTCCTTTACATATCTATTCAGCCGGTGCTGTCCTTTGCTACTTAGTTCCAAATTCTACAGATTAGCTATTTGAGCTGACATTCTAACATCGTCTCTATGGTCTCTTTGATTTCGGCTACTGTGACCTAATGATGAAGGATGAGCAGACTTATCGGTCTGCTCATATCACCTCAAACTACGGCCGGCTTTTTCACTTCTTCCTTATCCAGCGGTTTCCCGTTCGCGCACCGTTTGCAGCACTTTTTTAATTGGACGGATATCGCTTCGGGACCGTATTTAATCTCAACTCGGTTGACTAGTCTTCTGTTTGTGACTGCTCGGAGACGTTATCGTCCTAGGCTCTACAACTAAAATCTGTTCCCCACATCCCGAGACCTTTCCTTGGCCTGCTAACTGGCCTTTCATCTAGTCACTTGCGTTGTGAAAGCTTCTTTTCTTATGACATTCATTACTGTTATTCGCACTTCAAGTTTACGGCCTAGCTTCATCTTGCTGGCTTATCCGGACTCGTCTGAACGGTCTCCTGCTTTCTGACCCACCTGGGACTTATGAGATCTAAGTGACTTAGACTCTGCCGACCTGACGTCCTGTAACGCTCAACCGAAATGCATTGTTGGCCATGATACCTCCTTCCTTCCTGTACATGGCTATTGTGCCGACGCTCTCCTTTAGTACTTAGACCTGAATTTTACTGATATCACTATTTCAGCTGGCATTCTAATCTTGTCTCAGTGCTCTCTTTGCTTCCGAGTACTGTGACCCTAATTATCAGGAGTGGGCAGTCTTAACGGTCTGCACACATCACCCCAACGATAGGGCTGGCCTTTACACTTCCCCTTATACAGCGTTTTCCTGTTCGCGCTCCCTTTGCATGACTATTTTAATTGGAAGGATACCACTGCGGGCCTGGCTGTAACCTAATCTCGGCTGATTAAGCTCCTGTTTTTGACTGCTCCGAGAGTTTATTGCTCTAGGTCTTACATTCCAAACGCTTTGTTCCCCTCATCCAGAGACCTTACCTTGGCGTGCTAACTGGCTTTTCATATAGTCACTTTCGTCCCTAAAGCCTCTTTTCTTATGACATTCATTATTGTTCCTAACACATTAACTTGGCGGCCTAGCTTCATCTCGCTGGCTTAGCAGGACTCGTCTGCAAGGTCACCTGCTTTCTGACCCACCTCGGACATCCGCGATCTAAATGATCTAGGCTCTACTGACCTACCGCCTTGTAACCCTCACTTCAACGGGATTGTTGGTCACGATTCATTATTATTATTATTATATCCCCCTTTCATCCTTAACCTACCTCATTATCCCGGTGCTCTCGTTCAGTATTTAGATCCAAATTATCCGGCTTTCATTATATGCGCTGCCATTAAATTTTCGACTTAAAGTTCTCCTTCCCTTGGACTACTATGTCCCTAATGATCGGAGTTTAACAGACCCAACGACCGGTTTACATCACCCTGAGGCTAACTGCCGTTTCATTTAACTCTTTCGTCCTGAACTGCTTCTTTTGTGATGACACTCATTACCTTTTACTTAACTATATTTGGCAGCCCAGCTTCGTATTGCTGACCTACCTGGTTGTGTCTGAACAGTCTCTGGTTTTCTGACCTCACTCGGACTCCTGAGATCTAATTGAGCTAGTCACAGTTGACGCAACGCTCCGTTACCCACACCTTAATTACATCTCTGGGCATTATTCATCCTTCATTTTATTAACAAGGATGGATCATCACCTGAAGAAGTCGGCGGCTTTTCCACTTCTTCTAAATATAACCTGTTCTTTCCTTCCTACGCTTTCTGTTGTACTCCATTTTTATTCCGCTCTAACTTACATAACTCTGTCCTCGCTGACTGCTTACATTCCTTCTAATTTAAGACTGAGGCAAAGCGTCCTTGTCGTTCCTTTGGAGTGGTTATCTTTCCCAGCATCTGCACACCTCGTCCTCCTATCTATGGTTCCAACCGATTGAGCCAATGCGTATAGGACACCTCAAACTCTCCTTCCTTCATCTTCTTTCTTATTTTGAAACCATCTTTCATTCTCAACTGATTCGTGTTCTGCTTGCTTCTTGATTTATTTTGCCACCTATGATATATATGTCTATGCGATAGTTAAATAACAATTACATGTATATGGGTACAATATTTCAGTCATCGCCCAATTGATCGATTGTAATTTAGATGCATCCCTTTCCTCTGTCTGTGCGGCTGCGTTCGTTCTTTTCCTTTTTTCTCCGCGTTTGTCACAGGTACGGCGACACGCAACCAAGGGATGGTCTACCTTTGCGACAACAATACAAGCCACACAGTTCCTTTATTTGAACATGGGCGGAAGCTTAGCAACCCTGTTTACAACTTATTTACAGGACAAATCCTTCATTATCATGCACGGATAATATTGTTCAGAGGCTTGAACCTTTGGATTTAGTTTGCCTGCCACTATCTCTTCCACATACCTTTTGCCTGGAGAACCACTTTTGACCTCAGAAGGCACATTCTCCTGCGATAAAAAGCCAGAACAGTTGGTCATTATGAGTTCTTTAATCCGCGTTGACCGCTCATTTGGCCGCGGTTTCCTATATTTCTAATCAGTTTTACTAAATACCCTGGGGGATCTGCGATTCTTCCTTCAGAACCATATTCTATCTTTCGAGACTTCAATGACAACTGAAAATATTTCAAAGTATATCCATCGGAGACTTCACTTGGTTTATCAGAGATTCATTACATCACACACAGATATAAGTTTTATTTCTTGGCCTACTAATGTGGCAAAGGACAGGACCTAGGAACCCAATAGGCAGCTGGCAAGCGCATCAGCCTGCATAAAAAGGGGAGCCACCCTGACTGCGAATAACCATGCAAATAAACATTCAACCAGCAACATAGCCATTTGCAACTTTCCATTCAACGGATTGGCGGCAATGTTTCAGGATGTGGTTGGTTTTCGCCAAGCATGCCTTCTTCCTATAAAAAGTCACAAATGCCCGTTTAACAACACCGCAACTTGGCGAATGTGATTCGCCACCGAATAAAGCCACAGCCCATAACTTCACAATAGCAAGTCAACTAGCCTCACCGTCCTAGATAGATTCGTTACACTGGAAATTTACATGTGTATATACTGTCGTCTTTTTGCTTCCGTTGAAATCACCGTTCACCATAGCGTTACTTGTGCACGAGCTCATTGTATTGTCATATCCCTCTTGAGCGTGCTCTTCAATTGTCTAAAATGGCTCATACAGGATACTCAACCTAATTTTAGCCGAGGTCCCGGTCTCATTACAGCCAAAATATTGTTTTGCATTTGCACCACTGTACAGTTCCAATCATGGCCATATAAACATTTTCCACTGTCACCGTTACAGTTGCCATAAAATTTCTGTACAGTAGTACATTTCTGATCTTGACTCCATTAGCGTGCCTCGCATAGCCGAGAATAAAATATTTATTGTTTTTTGATATTTCTTGGATTCCGCCAATCCCTCAAGAACGATCGGTATATGTCCAGCGCCTAACGTTTTTACTAACAACCTTACGTTTACCTGGTAACTTCTTTTCCGAGAGCCCCAAAATCCCCTGTTACGATGCAAACTAAGCTCGGCAGCTAGCCATGTGAATGTGTCAAATCATGTTTATTGACACCAGAGGAGAGCAGCAAAAGTCCTTCGTACCACAAGATAAGCAACACTGCCTATTTGTTTTCCACAGTTTGGTTAGTCACCTTAGAACACTTGAGCGTCCTTAGGAAGAACCATGTATTTAGCCTCCACCGATATGGCAAGCATAACGTCATTACCAAAGACCGCCACAAGGCTGCTCACATGGTAATGGAGCTCGACGACGATGTCTGCTCATTTTCCGATAAAGCAACGCAGCTTATGTCGGAAAGTAACACTTCTCCTTGCGCTAGTGACTTCAAGGAGAATATTGCATCTGAGTCTTTTACCTGGGCTCCAACGATTCCCATCCAGCCTGGCGGCAAATAATCATCCACTTACCAGCCACTTGATTCGATATATTGCCAACGTCGACCTCATTAGCATACAAACCGCAGAAGTCGACTAGTTAAGCTAGGCTTGTTCACTGGCAAGAGTGTTGAAATTATTAGCCTACCTTGCGCTTCTATTTTTTCCTGTCCTTTTATTACTGGCCAACACTACATAAAGAACCACAAAACGTCCGAACCGTATTGAGAACCCAAATATATATTTTGCCGCTGCTCTATGATTCAGTAAATACCACGTATATTTGTATTCATGGCGGCTGGAAAAATAAGAATGACAAATTAATAATTAATGGATAATTAATATTAATATTTGGATTAATAATATAGTTGGATAAATAATAGTTGGATTATTAATAGTAGATTAATAATAATGAATAAAAATTTAATATTCAATTCATTGGGATAATGAATGATAGTTGGAGAAATTAGCAGTGCAGGCTACATACCGAAGAAGCTATAGAATATAGAAACGATTTATGACGTCAAAATCTCGGTAGATTCTTAGGCAGTTTTACGTTTACGTATACAAATCTTTGGCGCAACTGTGCGCAAAATAAAATACTTCCTACTTTGCTTAAGCCCTAAGCAGAGGTTGATTTGAACTGAAGTGGTGGTGAAATTAAAAGTCTTGGAAGTAAAATAACGATAACGTTGGTGGTCGGCCTAATAGCAAGATATATGACTATCCTATTTCTGCCTGGTTATACGCCCATCTTACTGCAAAACGCTTGCTCAATGACGTAGCACTTAGTCTTATCCCTCCGGCGCCTATGAATGTCTGTATCTCACTTGTTCTGCGGTTCAACAATAATATACTAATTCCCATAACACTCATATTTTTTGCACACTGACATTAACTAACTTTACGCAAAATATGTATTTACGTAACGCTTGACCCCCGGATATTCACGTATCATTGCAGTTGCCTCGCTGTCATTATTCGCAGGCACTTTCCAATATTTTATTTTGCTGATGTCTAAATAATGCTTAAAGTCACATGTGCACGTAATTGTAAATACTCCTTATCAATCGTTCACTTGTTAAAGCCAACGTACTTATCTTTGAAGCAGTTACGTTGGTTACGCGTTACTAGCCAAAGTATTTTAAATAGATAACTGGAGGTCTACTTGACTAACTACACCTTTGTTAACTGCATGCTTTACAAGAAAAATACTCTCAAATAGGTCGACCGTATGAGAATTGCTAGAATCACATATCGCAGAATCAGACATTTTTCTTTCCACTTTATGCCCACCTGGCCCCATCTACTTAGTCGTATCCGAGGAATAAATACGCCGATCATCATGGGAAACACAAATCTAAATGCGATATGAAATTAGTGCTCCATTTTTGGAAACGCTTTCTCAACTCCATTATAGAGTTTTCTGCCTGCTTCCTAAATAATGGTTAACATATACTTAAGTTGTTTATCCTCGGCATCGCTAGGCAGGCCCGTAAAGGAATGAACAGAGTAATACAAACTTGTTTGATCAGTGGTTGCACAAAAGATTTACAGGTTAACCATTAACATTTACGCATGTATGCATATAATTGCTTGTGTGTATGAGCAAGTAGTCATGTCGAATGAGATCGTTAATGTGACTCAGAAGTTGTGAGTTTGCTCGCCGGATTCTTTGTCAATGAGAAGTCTAAGGAAGACTTTAAGTTGGATGAAGCACCTAATGTAACATCTTGCAAAAGGGCATGTAGCAGTGACGTGATTTAGCAGCGAGTGACATTCGCCACCACTCGGAGTTGTTGGGCAGACATGTGTGGCTTTTCGTAACAAAAACGGTTGTCTGGCGGCAATCCAACATGTCCTGGCACACCGCCACCGAACCATTTGCTGCAACGAAAATAACCCAAACCAACTGGCTGGCACCGCAATGAGGTTGTTCAGATAGCCAGCCATGAAAGAAAAGTATGCCTCAAGGAAGCCACTGTCACCCTGATTAGCCGGACGACCGACTCGTTCTGACCACCACTTTACCGTCTCATGGCAGCTCACGTGTAACTTTAAGCTTTACCTGTCACGTGAGGCTGCTAGACACGCTCACCTTCTGTTACAGCCTCTTTTCCTGCCTTTAATTTTACGTGCTATTCCTACGCGCCGACTATTCTAGTCTCGCTAGATCAGCCACTTGTTTCCAGTTTTACTTAGAGTTATTCCACGTTACAAACCTTGGTACGGTTGACCAGACGTCTTGCTCACATCACCTGGAAAGCCTCGTGGGATCCCTCACTACTTATCAGTAAACCTTTTCATACCGACCCTAACCTTTTCTCATCTCGCTTTCTGTTTTCATTCCCCTTTTTAATCGGACGACCAGCTTTACTGCCATGCCGTGATCCAGTCTCACTGGACCAGTCTGTTTATCTCTGACTGCTCCCATGCTGCCGAGCCTTGAACGGTATTGGCTCCGCTGAGTCAACTCTACTACCCCTACTCTGAGAGACTTATAGACTGGTACCCTCATTATTGTTATAGCCTCTTTCTTTTCTGTATTTTACGACCTAGTCCCAAAGCGCCGATCAATCCAATACCGCTTCGTCGGCCTCGTATTCACTGAATTTACTTGGACTTCTGAGACATCACTTCTATTGGTTTGGCTGACCCAATGGTGCTGTTGACACTACTTGGAGAGCCTCGTGGGCTTTTCCACTCCTTACATCAATTGGAAAGCCTCGTTGGCTCCCTCACTCCTTATCAGTAAACCTTTCTTATACCGACCCTAACCTTTTCTCATCTCGCTTCCTCTTGTCATTCCCCTTATTAATCGGACGACCAGCTTACTGCCCTGCCGTGATCCTGTCTCACTGGACTAGTCTGTTAATCTCTGACTGCTTCCATGATACCGAGCCTTAAACGGTATTGGCTCCGCAGAGTTAACTCTATTACCCCACATTATTGTTATAGCCTCATTCTTATCTGCATTGTACGACCTAGTCCCAAAGGGCCGATTAATCCAATACCGCTTAGTCGGCCTCGTAATCACTATATTCATTTGGACTTCTGAGACATCACTTCCATTGGTTCGGCTGACCTATTGGTCCTGTTAACACTACTCGGAGAGCCTCGTGGGCTTTTCCACTCCTTACTAATAAACCTTTCTCACCCCGACCCTAACCTTTTCTTCTCTCGTTTCTGTTTTCATTTCTGTTTAACTCGGACGTCCGGCTTTACTGTCCTGCCGTTATCCTCTCTCACCTGACCTGTCTGTAACTTTCCGCCTGGTTTTATTTCCTATTATCCTTGGCCTTTTCTCTTATTGCGCTCCAATTTGTATTCCCACAGCTTACACTCATTGCGCCTATCCAAGTTATCCTCGTGTGCATGATCTCATTCGCTCTGAGCTCGCTCCTGAGTATTGGCGGCACTCGGACCATTGCTAATTGTTGCTTGACTAGTACTTCCATTAGTATGCTCAACTTACCACTCTTCCTATTCCTATGCTCTTTACCTTATGCTCTCACTGGTATACTATTGAGACCGTACGTGTCATAACGACACCCAATGCACGGCAGTTTTGGCCCCCTGTGACCATTTTCCTAGATTCTGAAGGCATTTGGACTGTAGAATCATGAACGCTTTAGTGTAATTACTCTTATGAACTACTCCTCGTATTGCCGTCAGCATTCATCCGCTCCTAGCCGATTCCTTGAAATTCCTTTTCGTCTTGGAATGTTGCTCTACCTGTCTTGCTCCCGCATTCGGTCTCAACCTAGTTGTCCTCAGTTTCACCTAAGATGCCTCTCGCATTCTGGCTTCTGCCATCATCATCGCATCATTCGCTTAACTTTTGTTAAAACGCTTTGTTATATCGGTCTTTTGACCCTGCGCGTGCAGAACCTTCTTCCCACGCAGTAGCTATAGTCTGAGTCACACCAGCGACGTAATGTATAGAACGCGGTTGCGAATTATGTATACTAAACAAAAGTACATAAGTTTGAAGGTATCATAGGCACCGGTGAGCGCCACCAGTCTGTGTTATTGCTTCTTGATTCATTGATGTCTCTGTTTGGCCACCTCTTGTCCCTTGCCCGTTTTTCCCGAGATTCCCACAGGTACATCCGCCAAAACAAGAAGGTTTATCCACTGGGACTGGCCGACCCATCCTCAAAACGCTTGGTCCTTTCTCCAGGAAATGAAAAACCCACACACTGGTCCAAATGGAGCTCATTCCGCCATTCCGGAGGCGCTACCTTCATGGGGTCTAAACAAATGGGTTTAGCTTGCCTCGCACTCAGAGAACAATTTACTCACCTGGAAGAATATATGTACATGGATCCCCCGTTCCACAGTCGAAGACAAACAACTCTGGCGTGATTACCTTCACTGCCTCAAACATTCCTATTCGCCAGTCACCTGGAGCTATTCTGATGTCATTTTACGGACAGCGTTGCGCACGTATACGTGGTTATTCCGATGGTCTTCCATGGAATTTTCACTTGGCTACGGAAACAGTTACACTTACTTACATTTGCAGGAATCCCAAATCCAAGTTGCGGAGAATGGCGTTTTCACCTATTAAGGACATATTCAGCCACAAGAAACAACTTCACTCACCAACCCCATGACAAGTCCAGCGAGGATAGTTGGACATGGTTTGCGAGCCGAGCAAGAATATAATAGAAGAACCGGCCTCTATTAACAATGTGTTTACTCACCTGCAACATTATCAATCGACTCTTCGAATCTTGCATCATTGACCAGCTTCAACGACTGCTGGCGTATCAGAACTATGCCATTCGGCCAACCAACGAAGAATTTTGGCTGTCAACTGACTGCGAATAATAGAACGCAAAATCGGTCTATACGATGCATAACCGACTTGCACTACTGTTCACCGAAAGCTACGGCAGTGTTCCAGGACGTGGTGGGTTTTCGCCTGGCAAGCGTTCTCCCTATAAAAAGCCACAAATGTCCGCTTAACAACACTGCAACGTGGCGGATGTGACTCGCCACAAAATAAAGTCACAGCTATGCATTTCACACTGACGCAGTCCTCAGCCTTCTACATCGAACCTGTGCAACTAATCCTGCTATGAACAATGCTTTGTTGGAGCACAGATCATCTCTATCTCGGATCACTACCTGGCGTAATTACCCCCAACTTGTGTTTTGACGGATTTTTGCGCGCCACAGCGCCATAATGTCCCTGGGTCTGACTTTTACCTGACAGTATGCTCACTCATACGGACAACATCTTTTCTTTTCTTTTATAACTTTCATAAAAACGAAATGTTTTAACATTCCACAGAAGCTATGCTTGTATGCATATTTGATCACGCCTTTACAGGTGTGTCTCGTTTTACCGAGAATATACTATTTATTTATTTATTTATTTATTTATAAAGCCCGCCGTGCGTATATTTAGTGGTATATAAACAGACAGCATGCAAAGTATTCGTATCAGCCTACTTTTAAATCCTACTGTTATTCGTTCATGGTGCCTTATGCATTGAAATAGCTTCCTTCAGGCAAACTACAAAGTGACTGGAGCGCCAAATTTTGTATAAACGATGGGTGAGTAGACTGCAAGGTGCAAACTCAAAGTAGACTGTTAAAAATTTTAAAAACACGCTGGCCACTAAGGGCACTGGTACCGTGCCCAAAGCGATTAAATTAATACATTAATAAAATTTTTCTCCTCCGTAAAGCAATGCACGCCTTTTGGGCAAGATCAGAATGGTGAAATGTTGTTTATGGTAGCATAATAAGCACGACCAAGAGCGGGTGTAGTAAAGTTGTAGTCAGTAGTGTGGGTTAACATAGGTCAATTAGTGAATAAAACCTATCCTCGCAGAGTGCGAAATGTAATGATTAGAATAAGAGGTCACTGCAGTGCAGCATCTTGGTGGGACACTGGTCCGACAGGGATACGTACACACTGTCGGTCAGATTAGTAAACGATGAGGAAAAACGGGGGAAAGCTTTTAGGAATAGAGGCACGTCAGGGATCAAAATGTAAGCATAGTCGTGTGACAGTAGATATAAGCACAGAAAGTAGGAAAGGTGGTATCTGTAAACTTCCCAGTGAATGGTTGGGGCAATGACTTTATTTAGTGCCGGATCAACTCCGCCAATTAGCAGCGTTGTTAAACTAACATTTGTGGCCTTTTGTGGGAAACCGCTTGCCTTGCCGAGACGCACCGCTTTCTGGAACACCTCTGACCAGTAATACGACCTTGACGTAGCTGCATCCGACTGACTGTCGTCTCGATTATTCGTAGCCTTATTGCCCCAGTTGGTTTCCTATGGGTGAATGGTTGGGTTCTTCGGAGTCGACCGCAAGCGCTAGAAGCTGGTGAAGTCCGACGACTCAGATGACTTACCGGACTTTTCTACTGTGTCAAACTTGCGCAGTGCGGGCAATTTTAATTGTCCGTGTAGACTCCGTGGACCGGTGGACGTCGCAGTTATGCTCACGGATTAGTTGCATGTAAATAAAAAGTAATATAATAAGATCAAAAGTCCGTCTTCTGTGAAGTACAGAAAACTCGGTTGCACGAGTTATTAAGAGGAAACTTCTCACTATTCGGAAACAGCTGTGCTTGGATGAAAATTTGATCAGGCCTTAATTGGTATGCCTCGTTGTCGCAATAACCGACAATTTACTTATTTATTTGGCAGAGCTGTAGAGGTGTCGACCTTGCTCGCTTTTCTGAGAGCACTGCTTAAATCAATGTAGTTAATTAGACGTCATTAGGTTTAAGAAACTATTATGTGGTCGGCTGGATACAAAACATGTTAGGTTTTCCCATCGTTCTTCGGCTTTAACTAACCTTCCTTGGGCAAATAAGACTAGTAAGAGATCAAGGCTGCTCATGTGCGCCCCTTCCTTGAGGCCGCTAACTACTAAAAGCTTTGGAGTTGCCATTGTCCCTTTAAGTATTAGGTATAAAAATGGGTCTATATACAATGACTAAAGCACCAGACATGGGTGCAACGATCCAAATTATCAATGTGTTCAGGACTTTATTGTCATACTGCACGCTTCATTCAAAATAAGGCTAAGAATCGACAGAGGTTAAGGGTAAACTAGCGTGACGCTAATTTGGAAGGGATATTCTAGATTTATGTCAAAAACTAGAGCGTTCATATGGCTTTATTTTAGGAATAATTAAAAGTGAATGTTTACCTCAAAAAATGGAGCTTGGTGTTTAGCTTCTGATTGAAATTTGGTACAGGCAAGCTTTGGAGCTGTCGCTGTTGACACCAGGCAGAAGAACCGTCAAATGAAATGTAAATGTGGGCGGCGCACTTCCAAGCAGCTGAACTGAGGATTTAGGTTAAAATGTCTGCATCTGGATGTATTCAATGTAGTTCGCGAAAGAGCTATATTGAAAGTGGCCTGAAAACTTATATAGATGGTTAACCTATCCTTTCTCCGGCCACCTGTATTTTAACAGGCGGATACAGAGATTTGGTGGAGTGATCGAAGAGAAGGATAGAAGGAAGCAAGGGAAGGATGGAAGGGAAACCGCAGGTGGCCCTTCCATATACATGAAGACCATCCGCCGCATGTAATCCTTTTGCGAACCAGGTGGTGATACCTGCTGCAGCTGCTGGGGAGCGCCAGTGCGATTGGACCCTAGCGAGCTCCCAGCTGTGTTCTCCATAAAGGTGCAAAAATCACAAAATGGAGGGAAGTTCGTGAGAGTCAAATGTTCTCCATCTAATGAACGTCATGTGTCCGCCTGTGAACGCCATCTGTTGGCTTTTGGCTCACTCACCACGGTTAGCACATGAAACGAAAAAAAGTGTATCGTGAGCATGGTGGCGTGTAGAGAAAGGTAACACTTACCGAATGGCGGAGCACCGACATAACATATCTGTGGGTTTTCAAAGCGTTTTGGACTTTTTGTGGCTTTCTGTACGGTTTTGGCCAGTAAGATTAGGACAGCGGAAAAATAAAAGCGAAAGGTAGGCTAATCAGTACAACACGCTTGTCAACAAACAAGCGTAGCTTACCTAGCCGACTTCTGCGGTTTGCATGCTAATAGGGTCGACGTCCGCAATATGTCGGATCGAGTAACTGGTGAGTGAATGATTGTTTGCCGCCAAACTGGATGGAATTCGTTAAAGCCCAGGTAAAAGACTCAGATGCAATATTCTCCTTGAAGTCTTTAGCGTAAGGAGTGGTAGTAGTTTCCGTCATTGGCCGCGTTTATGCAGCGGAAAGTGAACAGACATGGTCTTCGAGCTCAGAGTCCGTGTGGGCAACCTTGTGGCGGTCGATGGTACCGTTTTTTGCTTGCCGTATGGGTCGAGGATAAATACACGGTTCTTACGTTGTAGAACCTTGAACTATCCTTCACAAGGTCGTTCAATGGTCCAAGAAGAATATCCACACGCAGGATCACATACAGGTTATGCTGCAGAGCTTGTGGTACGAGTGACTTATACTGTTCTCGTCTAGTGTCAGAAAACATGATCTGACGAATTCTCGTAACTAGCTGCCGAGCGTAGTTCACGTCGTAACAGGGGAACCTGGAACTTTCGGAAAAGAAGGCACCAGGTAAACGTAAAGTGGTTAGAATAAAAGTTAGGCGCTGGACATATGCAGAGCGGTCTCGAAGGATTATCGGATGCCAAGAAGTATTATGGGCGAAACTTCAGTCACACTCACTACATTAACGGCGTCGAGTGAAGATTTCAGCTTTTAGTGGCAACGTTCCACCGTGCCGGTTGCCTGTGTATCACAGGCGGTTGTACGAATGCGTCAGCATCCGATGACTTAAGCTGTTTGTTGAAATTCGAAGGTTAGAATTGCTGACCGCGTTCGATGGTCACTGGGGCTAGACAGCCATGTGTAGCTACCAGCGCTCCACAAAAGCGCATGTAACGGCTTCCGCAGTTACGTCTTGAATGGGAACAAATTCCTGCCAACTGGTACATCGCTAGATCATGGTCATGTTGTGGACCATCCTTTGGACGGGGTCAGCGGTCCAACTAAGTCAAGATGGACAAGGAAGCATCGTGCTGAAACGGACTGAAAGCGACCAAGCGGAGCGGCAAGTTGACGCTACACCTTGACTTGTTGGCATGAAATACAAATGCGTGCCAAACGCATAAGATTACGTTGCCTCCCAGGCCAAACATATCGGGCAACTATGAGTTTAACCGCGGACTGAATGCCTGGATGGGCAATGTTTTGGAGCATGTCTAAGGTAAGTCGGCCAAAGTTTTCAGGAACGACGGATCGAGGTCGTGCCGTAGAAGTGTAATGTAATTTTGTACCGTAGGATGACGGCAGGTGGTATGATAATCTCTTCAATAAACAAGCGGATATACCTGTAGAACTGATCAGTTGAGTGCGCAGCTGCCATAACAGATGGCTCCATTACCTGATGGATGGAGCTAATTTCTGACAAACTTGAAAGAGCATAAGCGACAGAATTCTGTTGACCAGAAAGGTGTTAAGTATCGGTCCAGAATAAGACGATAAAATCCAGCTGCCGAACCTCACGTTGTGGGTGTAGAATTGATTGATTTGGAAGCCGAATGTTAATGTCTTATGGTCGTTGAAGATGAAAAATGATTATTTTCAAAGCCATGACGATAGTGCCGAATCGTCGCTTAAACAGCCAACAATTCTCCACTGATTGTGCTGTACTTAATTTCTGCTGTTTCAAGGGTTTGCCTAGAAATCAGGTGGCTTACAACATTCCTGTCCTCTGCTGTAAGGCCGTGCTATTAGCGGTGCTCCATGCTTTCACGGCAATGCCAAGCGGCGCTTTAGTGTCAACATGTTAAAGCATAACTAAAGCGCATAAAGCGTCTTTAGGGGCATTCAATGTTTTAAGTGCGGTGGGGGTAAATGTTACATCTTCGTTCTTGAGACCGCGGAGTAGGTCCGTCAACGGGCTTAGTAACTCAGCTCAATGCTAAAGAGATTATCGGTAGTAATTGACCGTACCATTAAAACGGCGAGCGGCAGCTAGGATTTTGGGATGCGGAAATTTACGGATAGCTTGGAGCTTGTCGTCTAAATGCCGCATGCCATGTAGCTAAATGCCATTGCCAAGGAACTCCATAGACGGCTGCTGAAAGATACACTTGTCTGTACTGAAAGTGATAATATTGGCAGAGAGTTATTCAATGAGGATTTTGTGTTGTTCTCGATGCGATTCCTCGGAGGTGCTGGCTACTCCTATATCGTGGGAAAAGGGATGGTCAATATCTTAAATTCACGGGTAACAGCATCTATAACAATGAAATGTTTGCGCCGCGATGCGCATACCAAATTGATTTCGAAGAATTCGAACAAACCAAAGTTGTAATCACAACGGTTTTAGCTAGGACTTCGTTAGCCACAGGGAACTGGTGGTACGCGCGTAGAAGAGCAAGTTTTGAGAACCTAAGGGCACCCCGTAGGTTATCCGTTATATCCTGAATATGTGGTATGGGATACAGGTCGAGAACGGTTAGGCTTTTCTGCGCACGGTAGTTTTCACCTGGACGCCATTCTCTTGGCGTTTTAGACACTATATACACCGGTTACGCCTACGTGCTCCTCGGACGTCTAACTATACCTAGATGGATCACGTACTCGAATTCAGCTTTAGCGATGAGAGAAGTTTATTCGTAGTATATCTGCTGGCCGTAGTGAAAACAGGCAATCCTTTCGTACGGATATGGCGTTGGGCGGCACCGTTTGAAGCAGGCATCAGTGTGTCCACACAACAGATTAGTGGAAGCCGGTCGTGGAGCTTTTGCCCAATGGGTGGGCTCCACTGATTCGCGTACGCTGGAGGGATTGACCCATTAACGGTCATTGGATTAACGGCAGCGAGGCTCATTAAAATCTCGACAGTTGTTGCTTTCTATATATAAGCATGTTGCGAAGATGCAGAAAGCCAAGTCCAAGGATATTTGTTTGAACTTCTGCAACGAGGTATCCCCATTAGAAGCTCGTGGTAAGGCAACAATGAGCATGCGCTCGCACCGTAACGGACAGCGTGATTGCCGAGCGCAGTCCAGGAACGTTGCTAGGCGTTGACTGGTAGTCAGCACGCCATCATTTTTGATACACCTGAACTATGATCCAGTTAACTCTGGTCACAGGACATCTGCCTAATAAACAGATGTAATCCATGGCACCTAAGGAGAAACTGAAGTGTGGTCACCTAGGAGATCTAGCGACTTGCCAGTAAATGAATTCCAGATAAAGGCTATTCGCGGTTCCATTTACCTAGAGGGAAGAGCCAAGAACTGACGCGCGGTTAATTTGGCGTAAGCTGAAAATATGCACGGAACGCACATTCCACCGATTTGCAAAGACGTACCCAGCAAACCTGAGGAGAGTTAAGTACCATACTCTAAAGCGCTTGTTCGCGCATTACATCCAAAAACCTCTTCGTGCACCCTCACGTCCTTTATTCCCATTTAACACTGCACTTGGATTCAATGAAGCTCTAACCACTACCGACAGATTTTCGACAGCGTCAGCTACCGACAGCAAATGTAGGGTACGCAAAACTGCAAGTCCACAGTTAATGTGAAATGCAAAGCTCCCAACTATTGTTCTAAAGAAGCGATCCAATCTAAATGCCACGTATCCAAACCGATGAAATTCATCGTCCGTGATGTTCTGAGACAGCCTTCTTTCTGTGGTTGCTGGTAGGTAGGGAGTACACCCAACTCCATATTTAGTTGACTTGCACAGCTTGAACCTTACTCACGGAACATGGCTTAGCACTCTCTGACACTCCGCGCTAGGTTCAGCTCCGAGTCATGCACCACTAGGACGGGCTATGATGGTTAAGCGTATTTACGCAACCTGGCTGACCACCCGAAAACACACGAACCGGTGATCTTGTTCACCGGCCTCTTAGCTGCTGTTGAGCTCTTTAATGAATTTTCCGCTGCACGTTATACACATAGCTGGAAGCTGGGTCGAATGGTAACATAGGGAACGGTCTTGAGGGTCTTGACAACCGGCAAAGCAGCCTACACCTTCATTTTCCTCATCAAACGTCTGCATAATAAATTTGGCAGCCTAGGCAGTTTGCGAGGGGACACCGCTTAAAGTGAATGAAGCAGTGACTTGCAACAAATTGGAGTACACGTACATCAGATACAGCAAATGAGAGGAATGGTGATTTGCCTGATAATAAATGCCAACGATGACCGAAAGTCGGGGAAATGGACGTGAAAAATTTATGAAGCACCGTTTGAGGTACTGGGAATTGCACTTCTGAAAAAAATGTTACTGTATGTAATGTAACCCTTTTTGTAATACTGCTAATCACAACACTGGCACCCCAAGACCGTGGTTCCGTCATGGTTGGGACTCATCAGTTGGAGATAGCCTGAGTTAGGCTGGAACTCAGAGCCCAGTAGCTCATGGTTGACACCATGAGCACTATGCCACTAAGATCCGCGAGCAACGCTTGCTCAAGCGGAAACGAATGCAACGGTGGATTTGGAGAATCCGCCAGAATCCGCTATATGTAACATTTAATTTAACCGCGGCAATCCATACAGGTGTATGCAGGCTCCTCATGGTATACTGCACATGGCTGACCGAGCATCGACCTCATACACCACAACTTATCCAACCCACCTGGTCGTTGCAAGGCTGGTCGTCCTCCTGCCGATGACACAGGGCACAAACGCCACCATCCGCGTCCGCTGCACTTGTCCTTCTCCTTGTACGCTTCGTTTTTGTGCGGTGCCAAGCGGAAGGTGTGGTTTTCAGTCTACCAAATTTCAATCACCGTGCCAGACAGCATATAGCAGAAACCTAGACCACACCGGTCACCTAAGCTGCTTTTCGTGTGTTATGCCTGCCGCCCCTCTCGTCTCGCTGGGAAACCACAGTCCTAGCCACCCCGAAAGTAAAGACCTTGGTTACCGTAGGTCTCAGTTTCTCGCGCCAAGGAGGATGAAAGCTGCTTAATCCGCACCCCGTGCAACAGCATCAGACGAATCTACATCCCATTTTTGGAATATGAGTAACTCCTGCCATCATAATCGCTGTAACTGTACCAAAATGGATGAACGGTCAAATACTTCCACATTATTAGGCCTCTGCAGCAGCTCCCGAAAACTTGCCATGACACCCATCTTGCGGATAAGCTCTTACGTACCTATGCACAACAAAGAGGGACTAACGTCAGCGAACATATCCTGGGCTATGCGAAATTTTCTTACACGGTCATGGACACCATCACTACGGGATGACCTTTGCGTGGCGGTCACGTTTCCTTCCGTGTCCTCTGACTTTTCCGCCTCTCCAACTTTATCCACGTGGAGCATCAAACGCCATCTAAGAAGAACACCTTCTTCTTCGTGTCCATGTAGGCTAGTAATGTGCTCTATGTGCGCCTGGGGATTGCGCCACTGACGACAAAAGCGACCTTCACAAGCGCTAGCATTCTCCATAAGCACACGATACATGCCTATGCACTCGTCATCAACTAGCCACTACCGGCCGTAAGGGTTCCCACTGCGGATGCAAAATCATACACTGTGCCGCAAGTACCGCAGACGGGCGTATGAAGACAAAGTCCTCAAAATAAACGGCTAGCGAGTGATAGGCAGTTCCACGTCACACAAGCAAAGCTGTTTATGATAACACGGTTTACCTTTCCTTTATGATAACACTGCGCCGCTGCACTATCAACTTAAACAAATAACGCAGGGTTAACCACTCACTTAAATCTTCCGACAAATGCTTATTCTCATTTTCAGCGCGATTGATGGTGTCTCACGCAAACAACACCACGTAGAACAGCAAATGCGCCCCACAGCTAAGTGGCCATTGGATGCACGTGCAACGGAGGTACTTGAAGCATTCACCGATGCGCACCGATATACCGTCCATAAGCCGATGATAATTGCGCACAATCGTGTGTAAACAACCAGAAATGTAGCACGTTGAACAGCGCCCTTTAGTCCTCCATGTTACAGAAGAGAACCTGATCACGACGCCGCAGCAGGTTACGCATAATGTGTACCCGGAATTTAATGATGTTTGCAGTAGGAAACGCATTGCGAAAAGCGTTCACTTGGGCCGCGCACTTTTCCATAAACAGCTTGTCGCATGTTTAATCCCGAGGGCCAACTCTAGCATACCGCTCACCGCATCTTAGTAGCTAGCCTCCTTCTCCTTGGACAACAGATTATAAAGTATACTCATAATAAGGCGGCGGACATCCACAGACATACGATCCAACAAGATATCACCGCTATAGCGTATCTGATATCGGGAGTCGGCCAAAATAATCTCCCCGTGTTTACGCACGGGATCCAGCATGCTTGAAGGGTCGACAAAGAGATACCGAATCTCATTTCCTTGAGCTATTATTTTTCGTTGACTATTACTCCGCAAAACTGCGTCACCCTCTCCACCTCCGTGACCTCAAGGTTACTATACGCCATGGTATGTAATACAAATCCCAACATTTTAACGAATATCATATTTAATGCGCACAAAAGTATTCATCTGCATCTGACGAAAACTGCTTATCAACTTCATTCCCATACTTTGCTTTTCCTTTGGTATCCATCGAGTTTTGTAATACAGCCAAAGATTTTACACATGTAAACTTTGCGAATGACACAGACAAACGTATCCAAACTCGTAATATCCTCCCCTCGAAACCACTGAGAACCGGGCAACGCAATTGTAGCACCTGTAACTGTTAGCATATTATCATTTATATATATAAACGACACGTGCCGCTATCAAACGATATTTGCTCCTTTGCCATGCACGCACATAATTAAATATATTACTATCAGCAGCCTTCGGCAGGCAACTGTCCAGTTTCCCTTTTGTAACTTGCCGCGGTAAACACGCTCCGAAAAGCAAAGGATGCCGTCGATTAAATCTGAAATCTTTTGTAAAACCAAGTGTTGATTTAAATCATTCTGCTTAACCATTTATAGTTAATGTCTTGGCACAAAAAAACGAATTTCAATATATAATAAACAAACTTTGCTTCGAAATGCTCTACGATTTCCACTAGCACCAAAACATCTGGTGTACCACAATCACACAGTAATAATTTTATTTGTAGCTTTTGGCTGTTTCTACGCTTCTGGATGTCCTGCAATCCGGTTTGACAGAAACATCTTTCACCCTGCTTAGCTTTCGTGACCGTGAAATGCAATCAGAAAATGAAGATGTGTTACTAGCCAAAGCGGTTGAGGACGAGAACCTCGTTTTCCTTCGACTGTATACTATCGTTCACGATAGTGATAGGCACATTAAAATTGCAGATATAATAAGGCATATGAAGCCAACGGAGGATACATAGAGAGTACTTGCGTGTACAATTAGGTACATGGCTTCTATATTGACCACCTTATCCATGAAAAACATTTATAATAATCCTCAGCATGAGTAATCTTATACGAAGTTCCTCCTGGTATCAAATGCTATGGACGTAGCATCCAACAGTTGTTGGGCTTCCCGGCTTCATCTGGTACCCCAAATGTCCGGTGATTGGCGTCCATGCAGTGATTACCGGGCACTTAACGCCGATACCATCCCCGGCAGACACCTTATCCCTATATTCAGGATTTTTCATTGGAATGGCCGGCAAATCCGTTTTTTTCCAAGATTGGGCATGTGCGAGAGTACCATCAAATTCCAGTGGCAGCTGCGGACATTGCTAAAACGGCTGTTGTCACACCTTTCGGTTTGTATGAGTTTCTCCGTATTCTATTTGGTCTCCGAAATGAAGCGCAATCCTTCCAACGCTTCACGGACCAAGTTCTCCATGGACTTGACTTTGTCTTTGTTTACATTGATGACGTTTCAGTTGCATGTGATTCTGCCGACGAACACTTAACTTATCGACGAAATCTTTTCGAACGTTTCGCACATCATGGTGTCACCATTAACCCTGACAAATGCATATTTGTCCGAACTTCCATCGACGTTCTACGTCACAGTATTGATGCCAGCGGCATTAAACCCTTGACTGATAAAACTCAAGTCATGCTAGATTATCCACTGCCACAACCCTTTAAAATCCTGCGCCGTTTGTTGGCATGGTTAACTACTACGGACGGTTTACACATGGCTGTGCTGCAATTCTTCAAAATTTCACATATTTGCTCGAAGATAATCCCAAAATGTTCACCTACACTCCAGCTGCTGATGCAGCTTTTAACAACCTCAAGAAAAAGCTGAGCTAAGTTAGTTCACTCGCTTACTTGAGAACGGACTACAGCGCCAGTCTCAATCTCAAGACAGGCGTCTCACAATTCGCCGTAGGTGTCGTATTGCAGCAGCTCGTTGATAACGAAATTCAATCCTTGTCTTTCTTCTCACTGAAGCTTCAACCTGCCCCGACCAAATACAGTACATTCAGCCGAGAGCTTCTTGTTATGTACCTGGCGGTGAAGCATTTTATGCACATTCTTGAGGTAGAAGTTGAGTAGAAATCTTTCCGACTATTCTCATCGGACTCAAACACTACTTGATGAGGAAAAATTGCTAAATGGGCTGGATCGGGCTGCATAATGAACAGAATGTTTAATTTTACGGGTACAAATCAATAGATCAGTCTATCGCGGAAGCTATCTGCATCCGCCAACGCAAGCCATAATTATGCGTACAAAAACAGTTTGTACGTCTTTTACTTATACCGTGGCCTACAACTTCGGATGTGATTTCCCCTGAACATACTTGCCACTTACAATGACCACGTGATCTATTGATTGGTATCCGTGAAATTAAACATTCTGTTAAGTACGCATCCCAATCCGGCCCATTTAGCATTTTTCCTCATCATGTAATGTTTGAGACCGATAAGGATTACCCAAAAGAATTCTTTACTCAAAGCCTGCCTCCCTTGATTCAATCTAATAAATGAGAATTTTTGGATTGCTGATGATCAGCATTCCTCGACATTCTTGAGGGTCGACGTTTTGTTATCTTGACAGAACATAAGCCCCTTGTATATGCTTTTCATGCCGCTTCCGACCGCTTATCCCCGAGAGAGACACGACATCTGGATTACCCCTCTCAATTTTGTGTCGATATTCGCTACCTCAATGGTCCAAATAATTTTGTCGCTGATGAACTCTCACGTGCTCACTTACATCAACCGTCGTCCTCTCCAATAGACCTTGAGGAAATATCTGTTGCCCAGAACAACGTTCCTGAACTTGCTCAGCTTCGATCAAATACCCCCATTGAAATTCTTACAATTACCAACTTTAAACTCAGACGCAAGGATTCACTGCGCTGTCTCTACCGGTAAACCAAGACCATTTGTTCCACAGTCTTTTCGGCTAACCGCCTTTGGCCATTTTCATGGACCATAGCATCCTAGCATTCCATCCACTGTGAAGTTGATTACTGGGCGTTTCGTCTGGCCCGGTTTGCGCTCCAATATCCGTCAACGGGCTAAACACTGTCTCATCTGCCAGAGCCGCGGATTACACAGACACACTATCTCTGCTCCCGGAACATTCGCAATACATGAGGCGCGTTTTAGACATGTCCACCTAGAAATAGCCGGACCGCTTCCTTCATCGAAAAATTTCACTTTCATTCTGACTTTTGTTGATTGTTTTACTCGTCGGCCGCATGCCATTCCTTTACGTGACACATCTTCAGAACCCAGTGTCTGTGCATTATTCGACTTATGGTTTCCATTTTCGGGGTAACATCTACGATCACTACAGATCGAGGATCTTAGTTTAGTTCCAACTTGTTCCATGACTGGAATCGTCTGTTGGGTTGCACCCACATTCGGACAACTGCATATCATCCCGCTTCGAATGACCTTGTCAAGCGTTTCGATCGACAGCTTAAAGCCGCCATCACAGTTAATTCATCTGAACCACATTTGTATGAACGCACCCCAGCTGTCCTTCTTGGTATCCGTAATACAGAAAAGAGGATATTGGATGCGGCCCTGCCGAAGTCTTTAGCACCACTCTCAGACTTCCAGGTGAGATGATTCTGGATTCCCGAGTCACTGGTGAAATAGATTCTGTGCCCTACGCAGAACGTCTCATACCACACTTCCGAACAATTCGACCTGCGTCTACTCGATTCATTGCCCGCGAACAACGACTTCCTCCGGACTTTCACACTTGTCCTTTTGTTTTCTTTTATGTTGATGAAGTTCGCAAGCCGTTGACACCCTTTAGGAAGGTCCTTCCAAAGTGTTGTCACGGAAACCTAAGTATTTCATACTGGAAAAGAAAGGATCGAATGAATGCCTGAGTATTACCCGTCTTAAACCCGCTTACTTTGAGCAAGCCATTACTTTGACTGATCCAAAGTTGCTACCACCTGTTGGTCTAACGACTGATTCTGATGCTCCAGAACCTTCTTGTGTTCGCTCAACGAATGATTCCAAGCGCACACGTTCAGGACGTTCTGAGCCTTTCCCCTACAAACTAGCTGAATTTGTTCCCTAAATAGCTGCGTCGAGCGTTACCTTACCAGACCACGCTCTACGGGGGGAATTATGTAGTGTTAATTAATGATTCACATTTTGTCTTTCTTGTCCAGTTTCATCTTAACATCTTTTATTTATTTGAATTTGGTGTTAGTTTGTTTGAATTAATGATTACAACACACTTCTTCGTGCTTCGCGTTCCGTCGTGCTGATCTTTCGCTGTGCTGCTTCTGCGTGCATACGCTGCCGTTCAGCCTGCTTGCGAATCAGATAATATACTCGGAATTCCTATCGAACGTCCATTGACATTGTGCGCGACGTGTGCCACGGGTATAAGGAGACCTGCGACTCGAATTCAACTGGGTTTACACTGTAAATTGAACCACTCCGACATTTAGCCATTTACTAAGGTTTTGAAACCTTCCTAGTAATTTTCGACCACTACCGAAGTACTGCCTTTTAATTTGGTAAATTTTATAGTGCATGCTTTTGTATATCCATCTGCCTAACCATAATATATAACGTATATGACCGACTAGTTCCATTCTTCGTTGTGATAGCAGTTATTAGGCAATGTAACTGAAAACAGGCTGACATATCGTTAGCCTAAGACGCATTTGCCATCTCCAACTTCTAGCTACTGAAATTTAATGGACAATGATACACATACTCTGCAAATTAATGCTAATTTTCAGTGAATTATTTTTTCATGCAGTACCTTTATACACTTATTTTGTTTCTCGAGCTTTCGTTTTGCTATATTTAACTGCATTTGTTAAACCAATATGCCATTTCTTTCACCCTTGCAGCCCCACTTCCAAAGACAGTTAACCTCCTTTCATATTACAGCGTACTTGGTGTGCTTATGCGTTTTGTTTTACCTTATTTTTTAGTTGCAATTAAGTACTATTAAAATGAATTCGTCACAAGGATCAATTAGAGCACACGATGGGCGTTAAACCTAAGATGCTGTTCCTTTAACAATCCAGTATCATTTCATTCTTACGTCACCTAGAAAAGGCTTGCTTTTATTATAGGTCAAAGACATTTTACCGTTTAGCACTTCCACTGCAAATATTTACATAACCACAGTTGCTCGGTTTGTGTACTCCTTGGACTTGCCACCAGCTTTTACGCTTAACTAAGTAGCTAAACACTTTATATCATCCTTATTTATATACCTTGGTATTATATTCCTTTTTTGTTTAAACTTATTTGTGAGTTAATAAGTCACACACGCCTCAATGATGCCAACAGTTCTATTTCACTTTGGCCAGTATACTAGTTCCTGCCATTAGTTACGGTCACGTTCAGGAACGATAACTTTCCGTAAGTCAGCAGGATTTCAATTCCACGATCACCTTTGAGACCCTCAATCCGACACATAGCATCCTACATTTTGGTTTAATTGCCAAGCAGTTGAACCCCTATATCATTTATACAATATTCAATAAAGCTGACCTTTTGCTATTTGTAAGCACTTTTGTTTTTATTTCCATAGGATTTGTAACTTGCCTACCTCGAGCAATTATATACCATGGTATTTATGTATGTACGTGGTTATAGGAATTATTACATGGCTGGTTGCATATTTGAATTTTAGCAGGACTTTTAAATGCCCGGAACCGATTTGCGACTATTTATTGATTTACTTTTGAAATACTCACCGAGTCCGGAGGATCTGCAGCCATTGTTTGCAAAGGGTAGCCGCTCAGTCCATTGCTTTCCTTTTTTCCAAGATTTTTGGCGCTGCATTGATGCCAAGCGCTTTCCAAGCTCTTGGACACAGTACACTGCGATGTTTATGTCCAAACGAAAACATCGTGGAGAAACTGCAAATGTGGCGTAATCAGTCTGATATCGATAATTTGGAAAAAAGCGGAATGGTTCCTTGAATGATTACTACTTTCACCTAGAGTACTTAACTGTCATCTCAGGCTCACAGTCTACTTTTCAAAAGGCGCTTCCCTGTGTGTCTTACTATCTTGTTGTCAGCGAAATATACGCAAGTTCTCCGGATGCCGGTAGTAGTCTAGCTGTATTTTGCCTCGACTTAAGCAAAACATTTTATAAAGTTCCTCATGGGGTTCTCAATCTTAAGCAACAGTGAGTTTCGCTATCCATGAAACTACTCCCTTTGGTCGCTGGGATTCTCTTTGGACGAAGGGCGTGTGATATTTGGAGCTGTACCTACTTCACACAAGTTTTGTTCTTAAGCAGGGAACCACATTGATGCTTCTTAATTGCGGAGGTCTTCAAACGCTACTTTAAGGAATTTAATCTAATCTTCAAATATTTGAGTCCTAGATGATACTATTTTGAAACAGAGAACAAGGTGGTCCAAGCATATGTTTCTGACCAATTACAGAGGAAGCTGGACCGGATGCACTGCTGGAAATGGAGTGTCAGCAACCCTTAAACCGCGTTAAGTGTTCTCTCCTCCAAACTTTTGACTCGAAGTACTGTGGTGTCTCTCAGCCCGTGAGTTTTTGCTCAACCACCCGATATCATTTCTCGCTTAAAATAGCACGCCACAGAATACCTTAAATAAATTTGCTGCGGTCGGTAACATCCTTTTGCTTTAAGGCTTTTCTTTTCGCGAATGACTCCACTGATATTCAACCATCTGCCCTGCAGTAACTACGATCAATTTTTGAGTACGGATTGGCAGCATCCCAGAATCTCAGAAAAGGCTAAACTTAGTGAGTAAAGTTCAGCGGCAGGGATCGAAATCCATCAGGACAACAGAGAAACTGCCTTACACGCATGGACTTCAAAAAATAAAGCAGTTTTAATGGAGTATCCTCATCGCCGTGGTTAGTTAATTTATGCTCTGCGTTTCCTCCAGTGATATAGAAGAAATAATGCACAAGCGTCTTTGCCAATTTTTGCAGCAATTTAAACACGGGGCCACGGTATGAAATCGTCTAATCAAAGTAAGTATCCGGTTAGCTTTTATTCAGATTGTCAACACTTGTGGCGAACTGGTGGCACCATGTCGCTGAGCTAGTCGTATGGTACAAACAGTGGAATGTTCCTAACTAATACTGAATACGTTTATTTTGGAAATGCACGGATCTAGCTGCGTTTACCTTGACCTTAATGCTCCCAGGTGGCAAAATGTGGCTCATTTATTTTCCTGAACACTGTAGTATGCACTTATTGATTGCGAGGCTAAAGAGTTCCTTTCTTATCTTTAATATTAATAAGTAGTGTTCTGAAAATCCTTACATTGTAATAACAGTCGTAAAGTAATATTTTCCTTCACATAAGGCTTGGTTGTTCCATTTACAGCAATAAGCTTTTCATGATTTTGCCTCCTTAATAATTTTAGCCTTAAACCTATCTCATCGTTATGAAATAAGAGGAAAATGCTTGGTGTTAGCAACAAATAGTCTTCCCTTGCGATGAGCCCAATATGATATAATCGGATATTTTGGTATCATGCAACCTTTTGTATTGGGAAATATGGGGGAATGTATCTGCAAATCCGATACCAACCGTAAATGAAGCCCTATGTTGATGAGGAGGAATCGAATGTTTGTTCCCAGATTTTAACATTGCTTTATGAAACCATCCCCTGCTAGGTCTGCGAATAGCAACGTACCACTGCGCCTTTCCCTCCGTCGAAGTCTTTTTAGTGAGAAAAAGCGAAGCTAGGTTATTTCCGGAGAACCGCGACCTATTTGGAGTTCATCTTCTATGGCGTCTAAATGTTTATTTTGCGCTAAAGGAGTGACTTCTCGTTTATAAGCCGTACAGTGCTCTGGATGTGACGGCTGGATGCATATTACTTGTTGTGGCATCGGTCTTGATCAGTATGAAGCACTAAACTTGATGACTTCTCCAGCTATTGTTTTCCTTTGTGATGTCTGCCTTACTTCTTTAAACGACAAAGGTCTGGTGAATGGGCTCTCCTCGATCATCCCTCACCCCATTCCAACGACACCCAAAGCTCCCGAAACCCTGGTCCACCTAGTTACTCCTCATTCTCCCCCTTCTGCCACCGCACCAACACCCCCAGAGGTAAATGAAGTCGCGGGCGGTCTGATTGTTTCCCCGAGCAGTTGGAATATTTGTCTATCACAGTGTGCCCAATACAAAGACACGCATCGGTTGTAAAGGGAAGTACCACCGCACCTGATGATATGTATAACGCTAAGACTAAGTCAAAGTCTAAATCTGAAACTTCCTCACCTCAGTCGCATTTCAAATCTGTCCTTAACAAGATTAACCATTTGGAATTGCTGAGCAAAGATATCGCAAATCCTTCCCAACGGCATACCACCAGACGTAACCTACCACCTTCCCGTGACCGGTGTGTCATCATTATGAATGCGCCTGAATCGCCCAACGACGCCCCAGCCCTTAAGGATGTTAGACAACCAAGTGTTCCTAGAAAGGCTTATCTCCGTGTTATTCGACGAAGGCGAACAGGAAAACAACATTATCTCGGCTTTCTGCTTAGGTAAGTAACAAGAAGATTCCCTCAAGCGTCGTCCCCTAAAGGTTGTGTTCCAAAACGAGGAAGAAGGTCGACGCATTCTGCTACGGACTTCAAGGCTTAAAGGAAGCCGTTTCATGTGTTGAGGGATCTCTCCCCGGAAGATCGGATCAAAATGAAAAAAGCCGTTGATGGGCTGAGGACCCGTCGGGCGAATGGTGAAACGGACCTTCATTTCGTGGATTTGCGCGTAGTTCGGAAAACTCCGAGAACCCGCTGGAGGCCCGTTTTGTCACCAAAGGACAGTAAAGCCAAATAACGGACTGCGTGTGCTGTTTGCTAATGTCCGTAGTCTTCGAAATAAACTAGATGAGATCCAGACGCTTGCCGCAGATGTTTGTCCTGATTTAATGGCCTTCACCAAACATAGTTATTCCCTGACATCATTGTTTTAGAAGTATCTATCCCTGGATACCAACTTTCTCGGGCCGATCGTCATGGGATGAAGTTGGGAGGCGGCGTAATACTGTACTGGAGGGCGGATCTGAATTCCCATCTAGTTAAGGTCTCATGCAACAATGGCAGCGATTTCGATGTCCTTTGGTGTCGCATTCATGACGGGTGCAGATCCTTTTGATGGGTGTCGTCTACCGTGCTCCAATATGCGCGGGAGCTCGCCTGTTGGACTTGATCAAGAAGCACGGTGCTGGAAAGGATTGTCTTATTCTAAGAGATTTCAATGCTTCTAATCTCGACTGGGACCTCTTTCTTTGCAATCGTCCACCTGATTCAATTGATGCCGCTTTCCTTGATACCGTTCTCGACTGCAGCCTGTATCAACATGTGTCCAGTCGACTCGTATTCTCGCCGGCCGGTAGCCTAAAATCCTGGATCTTGTGCTCTCTCCAGCGCAGTCAGACTCATGGACCAAACAGTCTTTCAACCCATTGGTAAAAGCGATCACTGTACTATTTTATTCCAATGGACTCGTCGCTTTACCATCCACAACTCATGTGCCGTCCGCCAAACTTTCTGGCGTGCTGATGCCCTTCGCCTTAAAACGGCTGCAAGTATTATGGATTGGTATATTCCAGAACATCTCAATGTGTACGTTGCCTGGAATATTCTGTACTCCATTCTGACATCACTCGTCGAACAAGTTGTCCCCATTTCCAAAAAGCGACCGCTCTCCGGAGGCCCTCCGTGGATCCATCGTGATCTAAGATCCCTAGTGAACAGAAGACGTAAGCTGTGAGACCGGTATAGGATCACATGATCAGAGCATGACTGCATCAGTTACAAAACGGTTAGGAATACCTGTACCCTGCAGATACGGGAGAAAGTCAACAGTTTGAGCTCACCCTAGCCACTTTCTAGAAAACACTTTCTATAAACACTCCTAAGACGCTTTTCACCTATCTCAAACGGAGCACTGGAGCGGGCAGTGGTATCCCTGCCCTGTGTTCTTCCGAGCACGAGGATCCAGTTCACGAGGCCACCGACAAAGCTAGCCACCTGGAGTGACAATACTCTTCAGTGTATTCAACATCTATGTTGTTCACTAACAGTACAGTGTGCACTCCCCCTCTCTGTTGGAGCACGTCAATATAAACACTAACGTCGAGTTGAAACTTTTCTTTGAGTTGGATCCGTACTCAGCGGCTGGTCCGGACGACTTGCACCCTTTGTTTCTCAAGACTATGGCCCAGTTTATTGTTTCACCTATCAAGGAGGTTTTCCCTCGATCCTTTCAGTCCGGATTTCTCCCGACCGCTTGGAAGATGGGCAACATCAATACCATATACAAAGAAGGGAACCCGCAAGTCCCAGCTGCCTTAAATCGATATTGCGCAAAATCATGGAAAGCGTCCTGAAACGGGCGCTTCGACTTCATCTCGAGCGGTTGGATCTGATATCCAGTGCCCAACATGGTTTTCGCAGGGCTCGCTTCTGCTTTACCAACTTGCTTATGGCTAGAGAAAAATGGGAAAATTCATTGGACGTTGGCAAACGCCTGGATGTTGTGTCCGTGGACTTTAGTAATGCTTTGGTAAGGTCCTTCATGAACAGCTTCACCACAAACTCCTAGGAATCGGTGTCTATGGAAACGTTCTCTCCTGGATTCCTGATTTCCTACATATTCGTTCCATGCTGGTTAGAGTGAATGAAACGTATTCCGATCCTGTTCATATGAACAGCGGTGTTCCATAGGGGTCCGTCCTTGGCCCCGAACTCTTCAACATCTTCATCAACGATCTACCGTCGGAGCTACAATCTGATCGTTTGAGTTATGCGGATGATCTAAAGTTATGGAAGAAGGCATCCTCTCTAGAGGATGCTGATCGAATACAAGAGACCCTCGATCTCCTGCACACTTGGTCGGTTCAGTGGCGCTTACCCATTAATCAAGCCAAATCTTCCGTCCTGCGTATCGGCGCTCCTGAACCATTCGGCGCTTACCACTTAGGTGGTTGCTTGCTCATAAATGTTACATCAGAGAGAGATCTGGGCGCGTTCGTTTCCCAGGACTTAAGCTCCACTCAGCACACCATGAAAAGGGTTGCCGCTGCCTACAGGATGTTTCATGCCACACGAAGAGCTTTCAGTAGCTTGACACCGGAAATTTTAAGAGTTCTGTTCACCTCAAATGTGCACCGGATTTTGGAATACGGCCTTAGTGCTTCCTACCGGCTTTCCAAAGTTGAGCGCGACATGATCGAAAATGTCCAGCGGCGTGGATGGTAATTTGTCTCCTAGTTACGTGACCTGCCGTATCCCCTTCGGCTTCGGCATTTGAATACGTTTTCTATGGATTACCACCGTCGGCGTGGAGACTAGGTTTTTACCCGTCGTATCCTCAGGAAAAAATTAGGGAGAGAGTTGCAGGGATTCTTCCACCTCGAAATCGGGAGTTCGACTAAAGGCCACAAATGGAAAATGTTCAAGCAATGGAAGCTCAAAGTATGGCCCATTCTTGCTCTATTCACTCGCGTTGTGAATAATTGGAACAGGTTACCGCCGCTAGTTGTTGATGCACAGAGAGAGGGTTACTTCAAACGACTACTTGATTCACACCTGTTGAATATGCCGGGATCGTGTTGCTACAGTTACGAGTGCCATGGCCTCTCCGGAGTTCCCGTTTCGCAATGACGAGCATCCCAGCAATGAGCGGGAAGCGATGCAGCTGACAAGGGATTTCCCCTCCTGCTGTTTAATGCCCCAGTGAACCAATGAACCAAATTGAGCGTGCGTATCAATATTATTACTACGTAAAGCAGGGATTGTTGCTAAGGAGATACAATGAGTTTTCCTTCATATTTGGTCTCTTTCTACCGTTCAAGCAACCAGCTGTTGCTTGTGGGAATGGTTAAGTGCATAGTGGCGGGTACGCTTGAATTGAACTACCTCGCGTTTAAAGGTTCAACCTTGAGATGACACCACAAAAGATCTTTTGCGATAACCTAAATCCTTTTCTAATTATATGGTAAACGTTTTCTTCACTTACGATTATTTAAAGAACTTTGTATAAATGTTTCAGTCAGTTTCTGATTGTAAGTTAGTCTTTATACTTGTGCGAGTCATCTTCTGTGCCCTTTTAGTTTCAGAAATGCAAATGACTAATGCTTGGCTGTATATAAATATATAAGAAGAACAAGGTTAGGCAAATATATCAGGCTGCCAGGTCAAATTTGAATACAGAACTCCCGCCAACTGAGAATGTTCCACATTTTGCAAGCAAACGCTCCGGGTTTTAATTAACCTGCAAATAAAACAAGCATTTTACTTAAGTTACTAGGTCAAACGCAAAGTATTTTGCAGTTTTATCTTTAAGGTGTTTCATCCAGAATATGGTACTAAAATCAATATTTAGCCTATTTTTTGTGTTAATTAAATAATTTTGCGAATCATGTTACAAAAGTAATACATCTTTCTTTTTATTCGGTAACTAGGCACCTAACGCTAAGCAACGAAATGTAAATTGTTTAAAAGTAGATTTACTGACAAGGACACGCCCGGTTACTTTAAATGTACCTTATACCAAGGAAAGCGTGTCGCGGTCTGTAAACCTTTGAAGCACTGACATATATAGTAATAAATTTTCATTGAGCAATTGGGCTAAACATAAACGTGCAATTATAAAGACAGTAAATTAACCGCGATATGAAAATAAGCTGACATGCTACGTTGCGTCGAAGTACTGTTGTCAGTAATACGTGATTTGTAGTATAGGATAATACAAAATATGACACCATTGATAATGTATCCACTTAAAACCCGATGCTCGTAACATTGCCTAGGATGCATGTTAAAATTTTGTTTACCTCCTTTAAATTTATTTAAATGGAAGCTTCCCCTTTTCCTTTATCCTCAATTTGATTATTCGTCCAGTGCATTTAAAATAATATTGCTTTTCTTAATTTACTTCATTCGTGAAATTATGCAACCAGCATACCTGGCTTCGTAGTTAATAAGCAGCCGGCAGAAACTTTCTGTCGTTTAGTAGTTAATATATATTCACTTTTATCTTCAATATTTGAGTGTATATCGAAACAGACCAATGTGGGCAGCATACAGAGTTGGCTGGAATGATGAGTTTTGTATAATTTAGCTTCTTTGGTAATGTTAGAGAAATTGTTAACTTCGGTATTTTAGCCGATTAGCCTGTACTTTTATGACGTTTACACCCATATATAAATTAGACTTTGATGTAGGGATGTAGCAATCACCAATTTTCTTGTTTAATTGTTGTATAACATTTCGTTGTAAAGCATGTTATACCGTACTGAGAGCAGCTGAAGCATACCACCAAGGGAACCACCCTTGAGATATTTGCAAGAATGGCGCGGGCAAGAGTGCAATGAGCAGGCATTTGTTACGTTATAATATTTCCTCCAACGCATACGAATATGTCCGCAGAGATACGTCAAAAGAATTCCTTCAGAAGTTTTTACATGGCACTTCGTTTATCTAAATGGTTTTAGCTTCTGCGCCTAAGGTATGTACAAGATACAGCTAGAAAATCGTACCTCTCTCGGTGTCTATATACCCATTATATACACACGAAGAATGTGGATTATTAAGTTCCGTCAGCAACGCGTTCAGCCACTTGTTATACAATGGCAGATCAAACATGTAGAATGGTTTCTTTATTTGCAGACTATAAAGCGCCGTTAAAATGATAGATTGCGTATCATGCGTTCTTTTGTTCATAGTGCATGAATCATACATGTCGTGGTAACCAGGTATGTTCTCTATCTGTAAATAAGGTATAACGACAGGTAGTTTGAAATATTTGTCCAAACAGAGGATCGTAAATCATGGATTGGTAAAACCTTATAAAGGCACAAATATTTAAGTTATATATTTTGTTGGGATAATTGTAATTCCCTATTGTGTGCATTTGCTTAAAAACGCGGCAATTAAATAGACACTAATAATTGTACCAACACGTGGCTCTCTCTTTCTAAGGTAAGCATATTAGCTTCCCTACTGTAGTTTACCGCAATCCAAACTGAAGTGGATAGGAGAAATGATAATTTTCGTGTTTACACACGAAACAGAAGGAGAGTCTTTCTTACTTAGGGATTAGCAATTCCTTTCTAGGTGAAATATGTGCAATACATGTTCTCAATTTACCATACACAAGGATTTGACTTAGAACATAGTTACTACAAGGTAAGCTGCATTCTAGGCTGGAAGTTACTTATAATTTGAGATCACGCAACTGTTATACCCACTAGTGTTTACAAGTACACAACAAGAAGTTAAAATGTTTATTGCACAAAACTTGCATGAGTAAATAACCTAGAGGTAGAGTGTCTAATTACTAACTAGCTAAAATAAAGTGACGCTTTAGACATAAGAACTAGCACGGTTACTTGTTATTTGATTTTCGTAGAAATTTACTTGGCTTTCACGCCGCAATTAGTAGCAAGAGTTGCATATTTAAAGTCCTTTGCTTCGGCAGCAGCTTTGCATTCTATACCATTGGTAGGGCTGTTATCAAATTGTTGCTTCCTCCCCGGTGTACATGACGCCGTAATGTTACCGCGAACGTCCTGACGCCTGGCACATCAGACAGAAGCTAATCATTGTTCTTAATGTATTTGGTAGTGTGTTTTTTTCAATTTTTAGGCAAAGCAAGTTGAAGACTACTAAGCTACCTCCCTGCTAGGTTCCAGAGTAAATCAATTAATGAACCAATTTTTGTAAAGCGTGCACCTTGCTTGTGAAGGCATTCAAAATATATATGTCACGTTAAACTCTATGCTGCTTTGTCAGCAAAAATATCTTTCTTCATTGCGGCTACAAATCTACACATAATTAGTAAGCTCAGTAGAATAGCGCCGCAGCAAGACGCTTTTGCATTTTTTACAAAATGCTTTGTACAAATTGACTGCAGGCAGTCACTGGATCAAAGTGACCTGTCTTGCGGCTTGAGTCCGTATCGACAACCTGGATTTCCCGAATGCTATTTGTTGCGTAAAGCACCATGCGCTCCACCTGGATATATTCATAGCAACAATAACAAAACCGTAATTTGGATCGAGATATTTATCAATGAGGAATGAACTTGGTTACTTTGTTGTGGTCTGCTTTATGATTCCGACTCGTTGGAAGTCTAGCTATCCGTACTATTAAAGCTAGTCTAATGGTTTGACACATCCAAAATTTATAAACGAGCTAGCAAGTTCTATGGATTCTGACTCTCTATTCACCAAAAGTATTACGAAGCGAACAGCGAATAGACAATCGGACGACCAAGCAGGTCCACAGCGGGTACCAAATAAAATTGTGAGTTGCTTGACAAATTTTGGTGCTAGGTAACACGACAAAATGCTGGGTTATTCAAAGACACTGTATGTTTGAATTCCTAATATAGTCATGTAACAGATACTGCGCAACCCTAATTTGTTAATGTAGTATTGCTCTTAACTAGTTATAAGCATTAAAATATTTATGCCCACTTGTAGCCACAAGGGTTGGACAAATTAGTACCATTGAACATATTCATTATCTAAGCCACTGTACTGCGTGTAAAAAATTTCATCAGTCCGTGTAGAATTTTTCGTTGTTTACTGAAAACGAATTACAAAACTTAGACATCCAACAACTTTGTTTTAATTAACCATTTATTACTTCACTGACTGAGGGCTGACGGTCCGAAAAAGCCAAGTATTGTGTGTAAGTAGATAACTAATGATAATTGAATTGAGATATGTGTGTGGAAAATGTATACCATGAAAAGTTTGATAGGCCGATGCCTCAAAATGGAGTTGCGGAAGGCGCTTTCTGTTGTTAAACCATGTTTTGCGATTGCAAATAACCGCCATCAAATAACCACACAGGGTGTTGACTTGCTTAAGTACAAAAGTTTTGCAAACTAACTGAGCATTTTAAACAGCAAAATAACACTTTACTAACAAGCGCTTATCGTGGTTAAAAGTTAAGCAGTTATTATTCTCAAATTAGGTGTAAAGCTGTTTGATAGGGAAATAATTTGTTGCCTTGCACTGAATTTTATTTCTATTATTTAGTTAAGTAAATGTTTAGAAATCTAGATATTTCTAGGCAAATGTACCTCAAACGTTTTAACAAAAATTACAGTTAATTCACTCACCTCCGCACACAGATTGGATGAATATAAGCCGGATATTATTGCCGCTGGAAAAGTGGGACCAAATATAGGGTGGTAACAATCTTACAAATGACTGTAGAGTCAAACGTTCATAATGGACAGGGGATATATCCTCATTTACTAATAGAGTGCTCATGGCGTCGTGCAGTAAACAAGCATCATTTAGGCCTTCATTAGTTTAAGACATAGGTGTTAATATTTTTTATAGTTTATAAATGTTCATTTGTTACATGCTTATATTTCCCGACCATTTGCTTCCCTGGTTACTTAGGCCACATACTGCTGCCTGCTTCTGCACAGTTACTTTACACCGGTTGTTGCTTTTTTCAATACATATTCGATCCAAGTTTTCACCCTGGAACCGCACTCTTCATGCTTGTTGGGTGCCAACGTAGCAAGCAGTTATTAATGATATTAATTGCAAGGTTTTCCGCTATCGCTGAAGACGTTTTCCATAAAAAATTTCCTTTACTCCTTTTAATTGCGTTTCTACGACTCGTATTTTATGCTATTTTCTTGCGCATTTATAAAGTGCAATTTTCGGCTTCTCAAATCATGTCACTACGCTGTGTGTCCTCGTATCCTACTTGATGACCATCATTTTGGCTTGCATTTTCAACGCGGGTATCTCTGTGTCCTAAATTTATACCTGATAAATCTTTATTTACGGCTTTGCTGAATAGCAATGCTGTGGACATCACTTTACTGGTCAAATGCCTTACTTCCATCCTAAACTTGAAGGTATATTTTGAGTCATTTAAGCAGGTGACTTGGGCCGATTGGTGCAACCAAATTGTATTCAAATAAAACAGCACGCGCCTAGGGTTAATCATGTCATTTGTCTTTGCAAAACAACAAATGGTATTCGACCCAGAACAGTTTCTCTACAGCATTTGAGCGCTTTGAGCCATGTTTGGAACCTGGAAAATTCAGTACTTTCCACAATTCACGGTCATCTAACTCCACATTTTCTCAAAGAAATCTTTAGATTGGCATCCTTACGATGACCTTTTGGCACTGTATAACTTTAGGGAACGAAAGTGATCACTACACCACAAATGCAGGACGTAACTAGGCAAGTAAAAAGTAAGAGTTTCTAGCAAGATAGACCTCGTTATTACCTATCGCAAGCTACCTGTCGGTGAAGGAAACGTAGCTGCAAAGCCGTCGTTACGCCCTTCTGCTTCTCCGAAATTTTAAGCAATTATTACGACTGTACATCGACAAGCAGGCTAATCAACCTCTCTTCCACTACTTAATTCCTTGACTAGAGGCAGGTTATTCACACCTAAACGACAGACACGTAGCCAGATTTTACGACAAACACACTACGCACCTCTTTAATTACTCTTCAAAAAGCTGACACAAAATGACGTCAATGTTACTCCGTTTAACAGCGAAGTGGTAAGGTCCTTGGTAGACATCCTACGTCATCTCGTCTCATCATCATTCATCGAGATTCGTGTGCACAAGGTCTAACCATGGAAGGATTTGAAACCCGGGCTTCATTTACGAAGGTAGACCGATTTTGTAGCCTAGTCATCTATTACCGACGCTTCCACACCAGCGAAGCACAAAATATACAGCTTCCAACTAACCTTTCCTGAAGTAATGCGCGTGATTTCAGTTTCCCCGTTATAGCACACGCGGCTTTCATTGTGCTCAATAATGAAATCAAATAAGTATATCTCCTCGTTTAACCCGAACCGCCTACTATCCGTTCGCTGACAACGTAAGCTTTAAATGTTTATTAGAGAGTTTATTTCAACGAAAGAGACTTTGTTAATGGCGTCTACTCGCCTTCTTCATAAACGCCTATAAACTGCATTATCCGGGTTAGCATATGTGTAGTACTACGCAACATTTCGCTTATGACACCAAAACGTCCTCAGGTCTGATGGAGGTATTGTGTCAAAACCAAAGGTACTTTTATCCACATAATTCTATTAACCGGTCGGCTGCCAATTATTCTGGAATAATGACTTCCCGATCGGTGCCTAATATGCTACGAGATATCCAGTACAATTACGGAATCGGTGTACGCCAATTGACTCTCGTAGTTATGCGCCTAGCAGGCGTCGGAGCCATATGAAAAAACCATTGGATTTTTCACATTAATTGTATCAAGAAAAGCATTATTCCTAACTATCTTAGAGGTAAACGTTCGGACAGTTCGTACACCTAGACACGAACAGAACTCAGAGCAAGCAAAGCATTTCTGAGGCAAAAAATCTAACTTACAACTAGATGTCGGTGTGAAAACCGCCACCGCGCGAGTCAGCTGCGTTTGGCTTTAGAAACTACGGTGGCACAAAACTTCTTTGAGCAAAAATCCCTTATATCCGTATTGAATAAGAAGCGGTCAAATGTCTGTAGTTACGTAATGACCGCAGAAGAAGTTTTAAGACAGCTCAACTGGTAAACCATTTATCCGAATTGGTTTATTCTACCTAGAAAATACTGTCTCCCGTATACACATGTCAAATCTCCCCTTGCGACCTACAGTGGATGGCATAAGCTTTCTCTCACTTGAACCCGCAACGGATCCGGTGAGCCTGCTACAATCCCTAACAAGGGGATCTAGCCTATTAGTAAAAAATCTTATGAGTTTTCAATAATGTTTCGGGGGTGAGCATCGAACAAACGAATTGATGGTCAGCTTCGATTGTACCTACTTGTTAATGAATGTACCCAAGGAACAGGCGTTACGACTAGCATGAAGCTGCCTGCCAAATGAGAGCAGCTTAGAGGACAGAACAAATCTGACAATGGATCAACTGGTCAACAAGAGAGTTTTGTTTCTCGACCTGACTTATTTCGCATTCCAATCAAGAAGGATCACCCCAGATCTGTGTGTGACCATAGGATCTACAACATCTCCCGCAATAGCCAAAATGCACAAGAAAGCGTTTGAAAATAAACGCATTAACCAATTTCTGTCAAGCATTGAACAATGGTGCCAAAAGGTGGATTGCACGTTGCAGTTATAAAAAATAGAGAAATGTGGAATAGTTAAACTATTTTAGCTCCATTGACCGTGCGATAATGTTTACAATTTAAATGAACACGCAAAGTGGTGCAATTCATTTCCTTGGTTGCTGGGTCCATTGGAACTAACGAAAAGTAAAAGCAACTTGAAAATTCCCATTTAAGTCTCTAGAACAAAAGACCATCTGGTGAGCAAATGCTTTCAATGATTCATCGTCAGACCATTACAATCATATAGAGGCTAGAAAGAGAAATCGACCCAGTTAGTTCAAAACGAATTGATCACGTGAAGGTCAATGTCAGAGTGGAAAAAACGAATTAGGTCTTAGAGGGCTAGATGTTGGCTACCGCGTCTGACCGAAGGCAGTCGACCTAGGCGTCTTCCATCTTCGCTGGCCAGGGAAGCTGGAGAGCCTGGACCAGCTTCTTCTGTGAGCATAAGGACGGCTGGAACAATCGAATGCATATTGCTTCAGCTGTCACAAGCATACAAAGGCGGTAACCTTTTGTTCGGTACGGTGGAACCTTGTAAACTATTCGGAAAGCGCGTTTCCAATCCACTTCATGGCCGGTGTCCACAATGTTGGCCAGAATGGCGCTACTAATGATTCCGATGCCCCCTTGACGAAGCCAGCGAGGGCAATGTTCGTTCACGCGTTTCGATAACTGCCGCACCGTTCGACCAATATACGTCGCGCCACAGGCGCACGAGAATTGCTAAATCACCATTGATGTGGTCAGCATCGGCAGCTTGTCCTTGTTTTGTGAACGAATGAGTGGTTCCCTTGAGAACACGCACTTCAACGAGGCTGCTGGAAAGGTCGACATTACCGCGGCCGAAAGGCTTCTGGTTAGACGCTCGGTAGCCGCGTCCCCTTTAAATGGTAAGCGAATAAACAACTCTTTCTTTGGCGCTGTTAACACTGCCCCTGGTTTCGGTTTTTCTAGGAGGTTCCTTAGGATAAATCTATCGGGAAAACCGTTTTCACGTAGAGTGTTCTGTATGAACATTAACTCCGCGTCTAGGGTGTCTTTCGTACAGATTCGACGTGCAAACTATGGCAAACCAGAGGACGCAGATGGAGCATTTAGCTCTACTTAAAGCCACCGACAGTGCGTGTACGCTGGAATGGCTTCATAGTCTTTTCAAAGACAAAGTGCTCTGGGCACGGAGGAGGGGCCTGCTGAAGCTTTTATTTCAAAAGCGAAAGATTGTTCTTTACCCTAAATCTATGAATTGGCCTTCTACCAAGTTTGCTAAAATGATGACTTCCCCATCGGTACCAAATAAGTTCCAAGCTATTAGCGAAATAATACTGTAGCATATTTAAAGAAAACCGTTAGTCAACTACTTAGCTATCTGGAATTTGGACACGAATTACATGGTCCGGCTTAATCCGTCTGCGTTGACCACATGCCACATTTTAGCCTTTACCTCATCTTCGGACAAATATTTACAATGGGAAAGTGGGCACCTCGGCTTTTTCGCGCAGTTTGCTGCTGATACCTGCCATTTCGCTGGTATCGCCAACACGCCGCTGACACTATTCTTAGCGTCCACCGCACGCTGCACCCTTTGCTTGCTGTCGACAATGTCGCCATGGTGTAGGCGGATGCCGTAAACGATGACCACAAATGCACCCTGCATTCTACTGTATTGCGCATGTGATCCGTTCCTCTGTAAACTACAGACGAAACCCTCCTCTGTGACATGATAAGTTTATCTTAGATTCATCGTGCCCACTTCCTACAGACGCAAGCACTTCCAGACCATTTGCGCGCTCTCTTCTCTTAACAAACGATCACATTTACTCCTGTTGAATGTGTGTTTTTATTTTTGCGAAAAGCAAAGAAAGATTTCCGTAACTCGGCTTGAGATTGTCTTCATTGCCAGCGCTGCAAGGCATCTGGGCTCTTTCTTAGTATTCCTGGTATATTCACTTTGCCGGATTCACGGTTATCTTACGTATATTTATACCTAGTAGGACCCTTGCTTTAACACTTGCTGCTTGGTATACATATTGACATGTGTCACCCACAGCACTGTGTAAACCGGAGCCACCCCAGTATCAGACTGCATAGCCGAAAGGGTCACCACGATTCTCTGCCTCCAAGTGTCTCACTCTGGGTGTTCATCTACCCACAAAGCTGCTAATATAGCGCATTTCCATTCTCCGCAACCTGGTAAGTTCTGTACCCTTGCTGTCTGCCAAGGTATACAAACGACGGCATAACAGCCAGTGTCGAATGGCCCGGTCAAACGCCTTTGGTGACAGCCTAACTAATCGCTCTGTGCCATTTCCGAACCTGACTGCAGGGAAAATGATATATTATTTCTGGTTATCTGCAGCAGTGCCAAACGCACCGGCAGTGCGCACGTGCAAGGCCGGTTTACGACACGACGCTTAAGCATCCAGGATAATTAAATTAGCTCCCTCGCCATGGTACATGCTGCCGTCAACTACCTTAGTCTCTAGTTCTTATTCCCTGCGTTTAATGAGATTGATTACTACGTTAGCGGAATAGAGAGGTGCAAATGCACAGTGGATGATATACATGCACATAATATTCTGATGCGCAGATGCAAGACGTCAACTGCTTCAGTACGGTTAGGCAGGCCATTAAAGGGTGCTCCAAAGAACTCCAAGCATTTCATTCTAGACAATGATGGCCATCGAACAGTGCCGTCAATCGATCGCCTCAAATAGCGCTTTTCCAATATTGCTTCGTACCTCACCTGGCAAAACCACACAAGTAAACCCACCAGCAGACGTAACTTATGCACATAGCACAGTAAATCTTTACGTTATCCTTGATTCACTGCAAATCCAGCGCACCTCTACGCAACAGACGGAAGCAGTAGACAGGTCAAAGGTCCGCTCAATTTCTCCGAATTAGTTTACGTTTTGTATTCAGCTTGACACGTGTACTTTCTACCTTATTTTATCCTCGTATGCTTTAGTCAAAAGCACTTTGTAAATTAACAAAAGCAACACAAAATCATTTTAAATCTCAAATATATCTACACGTTTTTCGGCATACATAGTTTCTTTTTCAAGCGGCATCACACCGCTTGTTCCCACTATATCCCACTGTCCCCTGGTTATACAGTCCAGAATTCAAAGATACGGTAAAGCTGCGGAATTTCGTGGCCCAGCTGCTCAAAGCCTCCGGCTGAATCGTACTGACTCCAAGCGGCCGCCACTTCCCTGTGTTTGCGATAACTGCTTACCTTGCCTGCTAGCTCCTAGAAACGTTTAGTTAAGAAATTGGTCCAGGATGATTGGTGGAACTGGGATTGTCATCGCCGTGGACTTATTTCGGTGGTGAATGAAATCCCTACCAACCAGCGATAAAGGAGGCTGTTCACAGCGTAGTTCATGCGCAGTTCTTAGCCAAATGGCCAGTCCTCAACTAGTCACCCACCTTGGCATCTTCATCGGGGCTTCTTTGAACAGATATCTAAGGTAAGATGCCAGTGATTATCATGAGTAAACCACGCATTAAATGTTTTGAAACGTCTGATGTTATTATCCTTTCTATACTCCGACGGCTTATTAAGTTAAATTATTTTCATTTGGTGTGCACTAGCTCCTCTGGCTTGTCACGCTTCATACTGCTTTCTACTTCTGCATGCCTGCTATTTAACATTCGTCGTTTCGTCAAATAGTTTTATGTTCAGACCAAATACCAGTTCCACTACCGTACTTGGAACACCCGTTTGGTACTATCGCCTGTGTTTATCAACTAATTTACACCACAAACTCTCAACTGACAAAGCACGATTAAGTCCTCATACGTATTCTGAATCTTTTTCTTACATGACAGTGAGCACCTACAATAAATCGTGTGATTCTTGTAATTTCTACATAGCGATACATTAAATAATTTTGATTCGCCGAAAGCTTTAACATTTTTGTTGCATTAGTGTTTAAATGCTAATTCCGCAACGATCCAATCATTTATATTTTATTATCAAGTTTCATTTGCAAAGAAACTGCGTTTCATGTATGCATAGTTTATCCGCTAAGGATTTACTTACTTGGATTACCTTGAGGTTTAAAAACAGAGAAAGGCCGTCAGAAAATTCATTATCAGGGTCTGACAGGGCAACAAGTTGTAGAATCCATGTTAAAAAACACACAGATGCAATCCGTTTGCTAAAGTACTGCCACACATGTGTGAATGCGACTAGCGGTAAATGAAGCTTTTATCTTATTTTTTATGCATCTAGCTATTGCTTACAAATATTTGGTCTTTTGTACACCTAACCGTTTGAGTGGCGCAAAGCCTTTCTTGTTTTGTGAATTTTATGCATATTTGCCAGTATATGCTGTTGCAGTGCAGTTCCTAATAATAGATACATACAAAGTACCTACACGCACAATACATTTGCTGTGCTACAAATCTATGTGAGTGTTGTTGTATACACATGGTTACTATTAAGCGTTTGTTATTTTGGAAAAATGAATATTTGAAAACGACCAATTTTCCAAAACGGCCAGTGCTAGATTTATTTTAGACTCTGCATCATTTAGACATAAAGCTATTTTGAGCATAGAATGCTTTATTGCTTAACTTAATCATGCAAACTTAGATAGGAAACAAAGGATGAATATTTTACCTTGGTAAGTCTTTTGGTATGAACTGGCTTGATAAGTAATACAGGTCAGTGACCTTGTGTTGAAACTTTTTTCGATGTTTAAGGCAAATAAATCAGTATTTCGTGAAAAAACATTGCACATGACTGCTTCTTTGAGCTTGGTTTTAATGATAACTTCGTAATGAATAAAGGTTCCATTACTTGCTGGTACTTGTAAACTGGTGCATTTGTAATGAAATCCCATTAAGCATACATGTTTAAAAGTGAGTCGCAGCTGAAAGAGAAATCATTCCAGCCTGTATATAGGTATGACACACCAACGTTTTGTAAAAGAACGTTAGAAATCTAGCGTAACTATTAGCTGTATGGTACAAAACAACAATCTCGATTGATGCTGAATGCAGAAGTTAAATGTGCACCACTATCTCTTAGTTATTATGCATAGTACATTGTTCTGTATGTTGTAAGCGGAGAATATATTTATGCTTGCTTATTTTCTTTAAGCAACAACAACATGGCATCTATTATTGAAGGACCAAGTAAATAATATGATTTATTCATACAGGATAAATATTTATTCCTTTTATAATCCTATGTTTGTCTGAACGTGATTGGGAAACAAGTGCTTCTAAATTATTTGTAATAATGCCACAAGCATAAAATCTAATTTTTCAATATGCTTTGTAAATTTTGCTTATGAGAAATCAAAACAAGGTTATTTTTGTAATAATTAACTGTTTACTTATGAATATTTGCTTGCCGTAGAAGAATGCATTCGGTATTGCTTTGTGAGCGCGTTTTTTTTAACAAGCATAAGTTATATTTTGCTTAGGGTCGCATGCGCACAAAGTTGTAAAGCAGCAGTGCAATATTGTACTTCTAGTACTATCGACGACATAACATAATAATAGGTTATTAAATCGCATTTAGTATTCTTTAATTATGTGCCGAAATTTCTACCTACCTGTTCACATCCGCCCTCATTCGAGCAAGTAAAATTAGCCTTTGCAAAGGATGCATGTATAGCTGCAACTTAATTAATAGAATAAACAGGGGTTCAGGATTTTCCTGAGTAAATTTAAAGGGTAGCAGCCCATAAGCTGCTTGCCATTTTATACTACTTGACAGGTAAATCGAATGTAAATAAAGTTATTTGACTTGTTCTTTTAATTGGCTGGGTGATTTCAGCACTCCTTTAGCGAATATATTGACACGCCGTAGGAAATTTGACCGCGGTTGACATTAAAACGTTATTTGGTTAGTTCCCTGAACATAACCTTTAAGTAGTATGTGAAATAGGTGAACTAATTATTTTGTTATGTTATTTTTATATGGGCCGAATTGACCGAGTGTAAGTGAAGCAATCTTCGGTAAAACTTAAGGTATTGCATTGAACCTCATTCAGACAGAGCGTACCAAATTACTCAAACAATCCGTTCTTAAATTGAAAGCAAAGCATTGCGCGTTACACTCAGTGGCTTGGGAATAAATGTTTAAGCTTTGTACCTAGAGGCGTTGTCTTTTGTTAATTGTACTAATAGATCCCCATCCCGCTGGAAATTCAATAGCTACTGAGGCTGGATTAATATGTTAGCCATAAACTCAAATAGATTCAATAAAACGCGTTACACGCTGTATCAAAATGCCTTATTAAGGCTTTACCTTCCATATCAATCACCAGCGTGCCACAGCTGACGATTTAGATAGCAATATTAAGCGCTTGCTGAACATACTGGCATTTATCGATAATGGACACTTACCACAGTTGGCATACAGGCGTTCCAGCAATCATCTTAAGCTTAAAACGCTATTATGTAATAATGCAACTGAACTTTTCCTCTCTATTAAGTAACAAGCTGTTGGCCAAATCATCGAAGCTGATATAGCACACCACGCAGGTTTCAGATGATAAACAGGCTCCCTACCACCAGTTAACAACCGTGCATTTATTGTAGTTTTGGAGCTTAATTCATATAATCGCATTACATCATCATTGATAGCAGCAGAAAAATGCAACGTAAAAGAAGCTGCTCAACTTAGCGTACTGTTTAGCCAATCTCGGCATCACCATCGAATGCATAAGTCATATTACTGGTACTGCCACTAGTCACTGACGGTCTGATAAACTGTACCAGCTTAAACAGTAAGCTACCTACAAAATACATGTGCACTCAAATTTATGTCTTGTGTTTAAGAATATAGTAATTTCCATTATGAGACACTGCAGCAGCGACATCACACTGCTACTGGTGTGCATGATCTGTTTTCTGGTGGTGTTCCATCCTCTCTTTAATTTCGGCGCGGTAAGAGCAAGCCACACATTTACCCGACTTAAATCGCGCTGTCAGTTAAAAACCAAGCATTTCCGCCCAGTAAGGATATGTCTATTCTAAACTTAATGGTAAATACACGTATCAAAGCATAACGGTGGAACTCATACCAGCTAGGAATCTAGTGAACACATTTTACTAACAACCCTAGCCTATTCTACCGTGCATGACATTTTACTTAGAAGTACTAACTAATATAAATTTTACACTTGCTTATAGAATTTCGTTAATAATTATTTACCCTGCTACGCACCAGAAGTTTAAGCGCGCCATAAAGAACACTACCTAAATCATAGCCCAAAGAAACTCAAAGCTACTGTCTACCTAAATATTAAGGCAGTTAGAATTCAGTCGTTAAAATTGCAGAATGAATAGAAATGGTGTAAACCTACATATTGAAGTAGTGTTTTAGGAATTGCTGGTGAAATCAAGCCGTGTTTGGTATAGTATATTTTGACTTAGGAAAAATCCTTCTATTTTAGTATAACGCTGCGGGTTGCCATTAAAGCTTTTTGCACTTTGCCTGAATGTTTTGGGGAGGCTGTAAACGCCATTCAAATCGACCAACTTTGTGTGAAACTGGGTGCTAAGTCCAGTGTACCTTGTGCTAGAGCAAAATGTGCACCGACAGACAAGTGGGATTTCATAAATAGCGACCTCGCTATTGACGGCAACTCAATTAAGTTTCGCTCTATGTTAGTAAACATATATAGTTTCTACATGCATGCCTTTCTGAACTCAGTGAATAATGGTGGTTATAATACTACTTGGAGAGGCATTCGTTAAGTTTACATGTAGGATTACTTATGAGCAAAATACAAACATCCCTTTGCACTGTAGTTGCTAATTTGTAATAACATTGTAAGAGATGTGGTAAGCCAACGCAAGATTAGGGTTACCTACAGCTTCTAAAATAGCGTATTGACATTGCTGAAATGTTGCACAGTAGTGTCCCCTTTCGCGTGCGCATAATGGCATTTTGCTTTGTTTTATATTTCAAAAATTCATATCAACTTTTGTGACAAGACAATGTAATGCCAGCTCCTTTTAATAAAATTCAAGCAAAAATCTTGCAAACTGTCTTTCTTCCAAATATCACCATTTACCCAAGCTTTTAATTTTTCTACACCATATGCAACCAAACTTTGTTACAGTTACACACTTGACTCATCAACCAAGTGCCGGTCTACCATGCGTTGTCCTAAGCTACCGAATAGCTCTATTGCCCGCCACATAATTGACTGTCCTGAACGCCAGAACCCACGTGCCATTTTCAGGGTAGTTAGCAAACAGGCTAATCCCCGTTTACTACAGTTTGCGGAGGCGGCAGTAATTTGACGGCTGAAGCCAAATCTATGCAAATAAACGGATTTCGTGACTACGCTAGCCCTACCCTGGTGAGGCTGATGATTGCGTTTTCCTCGGAACAGGTCACGTGAGCCTACAGACCTTCGACCGCTTTGAATTTTTTAAATATTTTTCAAATACTAGAGAGCATCTAATGAGTTCCATGTCATAGGAATGTTTATACGAGCAGTTGCCGTTAGAACCTGAGAAGTATGTGTTACATCTATTAACTACTCCGTTGAGTCATCACCAATTTGAAACTTTACCCCTTGGTTTCAATTTTTCAGTTACACAAAACAGATGTGACAGAATAGGGATTGAAGCTCAGTTTGAGCATCTGTACGAACAACTGTTCAGTTTAACACGGGTGAGCGAGGATGCAAGCGGCTGATTTATAGCTAAAATGGTAGATTTGACTAATCAATTATGTGTCAGTAAAACTGAAAAGTGCAGAATCCTTACGAAGGATCATCTGGATTCCTTGAAGCAACTGCGGCGAAATGAAAACTCGTAATACTGCGACCAGACAAAGGATCAGGAATTGTGCTTTTGGTAAAGCAACAGTACATTCAGGAAGCCCAATCAATCCTTGCGGATTCTAATCGTTTTGTCCAGGATGTAACAAATCGAGACAAAACTGATCAGATAGAGAAGTTAATAGTCCGTGAATTGAAGAAGCTAGTGAAGGCCGGATTGATGGATGCCAAACGAGGACCCAGTTACCACCCGGGGATCACGACTTCCCCACATATATGGCTTACCGAAAATTCATTAGGAAGGTGTCACAATACTTACAATTGTCTAATTGGTAGACACACCATAACAAAAATTAGCGTGACGGCTAGCGTAACTTATTGAGCTCTTCAGGAGGAGACTGACTATCTACAGTCTAAGAGACACTTTGAATATGTTAACAAGATAGGTAATTTGGATGTAAAGGGAAAACACACGGTTTCTTTTGATGTATCTTCATTGTTCATGAACGTACCTTTGGAAGAAACACTGATAAATTTGAGTTCCCAGCGCTCCAGCTCAAAGCATTACTGCGGCTATGCACAAAAGATATTCATTTCCGGTTCAATGGAACCCGGTATCGACAAATCGACTGAGTGGCCACGGGCAGCCCATTGAGCCCAGTGTTGGCTGATGTCTTCCTCGGCCACTTGGAAAACACTGAGTTAGCTCCTTACCTTCAAAATGTACACCTTCATTGCCGGTATGTAGACGACACATTCATCGTCGTTGACACACCTTAACAGGCGGCGCACTTACTGCAGCTGATGAATATGTGCCATCAAGTCATCAAATTCAAAATGGAAAACGAGTCCGACGGATATTTCCACTTCTTAGACGTTAACTTACAGGGAAAGCCAGATGGTACAATCGTCCGATCTGTGTACAGAAAAGCAACATGCACAGGGCAATACTTGAACTTTAATAGCTTTTGCCCAATGAACTATAAACTGGCTCTACTATGTACCACTTTTGCTAGAGCTCGCCAAATTTGCTCATTTGACACAATCGAACATGAACTAGAACGAGTCACATTGACACTACAAGAGAATGGGTATCCAGCGCGATTTATAGCTCGGCGCGCAAAAATACGATCCGGAGAGAAACCACCAACCGATGTCTCAAAGAAAAGATTATTCATTACACTGCCCTTCAAAGGAGATCAATTTTACCGAAGCTGCCAGCATCACCTCCGCCAGTTAATTAAGAAGTGTTACCATGCAGCTGAGCTAGTGGTATTGCGTCAAGTTCGAAGGTTGCTCTGCACATCCAACCTGGACAGACCAGACTCTCAAGTTACCGCCTCATGCATTCACCTCTTTAATTGTACTTGCTATGGTAAGTAAATAGACCGCACTGAGAGAAGGCTGTCAGCAAGGATTGAGAGCATATTCCGAAAAACATGATCGCTAAGGTTCCGAAGCTACCGATTAGCTCTATTGCCCGCCACATAATTGACTGCCCTGAACGCCAGAACCCACGTGCCAATTTCAGGGTAGTTAGCAAACAGGCTAATCCCCGTTTACTACAGTTTGCGGAGGCGGCAGTAATTTGGCGGCTGAAGCCAAATCTATGCAA
>OX104059.1:0-112106 GCA_944474145.2 Dicrocoelium dendriticum | reverse complement strand
CTACAACAGTGCATCCAACAATGTTCACATTGAATTTCATCTGCGTGATTTACATTTTTATAGCATTTAAACTTACTGTGACTTAAGGCATTAAGTTTATGCATCTAAACGTACTCAGCTGGCAAATTGTGCTGTATCAGCTTCTTTTGGCTTAGTATACATTTGCTTTTCAATAAAAGAGCTTTTTAGCTACTATTAATATATGCCGCTTTGTTTATATTGGAACATTTGCTAAACGGACTTACTTTACGTCACCTGTATAATAACTACCCGTCGACGTAAATTATTTAACCTGTATTAATTATGTTCGTTACAGTTTCACGCAGTCAGACAGTCAAAGTGCTATGAGAGCCAAACTCATCTACAGCAATTTCATAAAACAGGAGGGTGAGAAATGAGCCGCTTTATGTTACAGTTACTTGTCAGTAATGCTCGTGTGTCTCCTTCACACCGGACTTAGTGGCATAAGTAGCTAGTTTGTGAAATTAACATCATAAGTTCCGCTTTCCCAACGCCCGGTGGTTCGCGCCAACGGCGTGTTTCACTGAGACAAAGTAGTCGTACTAGGTTTTTTTCTTGTGTGGCACCAGCCTGGCTAAGCATAGTTGCGACAAATGTACTCGAACATCGAAAGCGTTGTTATACTGTAGGATATATTCTCACCAAACCTACCACCAAGAGCTTAAAAATTGGTTTGGTAGCGATGATTTTTCGAAATTTCGATGTTTATGGCTGACCGCATCCAAAGCCATGCTTTAATGCATCAACAGTAACAACCACGATTTGTTCGGATACAGCTTAAGCGACAATAAATAAACCGTGCCTGATTGCACGTTACTAAATGAGTACATATTTGTTAAATTTCAAAAGTATTAAAATAATAAAACTGCTGTTTTTCGGTGCAAATGTTATAAAACATTGTGGCTTCCGAAATTCTCGTCGCGCTTAACGGATTAAAATACAAGTGTTTTGCTAAATAGTGTTGTTCAGTCTCAAGCAGTGGCTCGGTGAAGTACCATTATTAGTTCAACATGGAAAAAAGGATGATAGAAGCGTGAACATAAATCAAGGTTGTGTTAAGTAACTTTGGCAGTAAGTATTGTTTGAAGCCATTAGTTCCCTGGATGGGGTGCAATTTAGGCAAAGCTGAGCGGTGTTGCTGCCAGTGAGTAATAATCGGCACGATTGTGTAACCCGTGAATAGGAAACCTTTTGGGTCCATAAAATCTTAGAGAAAAGCGGATTACACTAAAGACAACATAAGCCGGAAAAATATTGAAGGGTAAATGACGATTACAACAGTTAATTGGCGTAGAAAGACGAAAGGACAGAAACGCTTTGGAATACCGACAATAGCAAATTATGTAGCAAGGCTTATGTTTATCCGATGCACATCTGTTAAGAACAGAAGCGTTTAAGGACGCTGTTTATAGTCCAAGAAGATCTCCCTTTTAGATTAATTTAAGGATAACTGCAAAACCCGAAGTAATCTGATAAGATTGATTGATTGGATAAGCAAGAATTAGTCACGCGTTAACTAAAATCTGCTATGGTCTAAATAGTAAAGTACAAAAGATAACTACCCAAACTATGATGTTGGAATATTATTTGTCTGCTAGCGGTCAGTAATGAAATGGGACAAACAAGACCAGAATGTATTATTGCGGCGTACTCAGTGTATGATTTCTACGTGAATTGCGTATTTCAACTGGACGTCGCAAGCAGGAATAGGTTTAATTATTACAGTATTGGACTTGCTGACATACGACCGCTGTAAATTTAATACACGGTTGGCTGCTAACCAAGTTAAAGTAAAGAAAGATAAGCAAAACTGCTTAGAGAAAGTTTGTCAAATATAACGGATTCGATTTCAAGCAAATACTTAATTCTGCTTTACATTTAGGAAAGTGTGTCCACCAAGGCAAAGTATTAGCAAAACACCGTGAGGGATATTTTGCGTACATATTTTCCGATATCTACCATTACCAAGGATGCATTCAAACGAAAAGTTTGCAAAATTTAGCTAAGTAGCACTTAGCAATTGGGACGAAGTTAGAAGTTCTGTTAGCTGACTAAGCTAAGTTGTCTCGCTTCATCTACGCTCAGCCGCCTCGGAAGTCTTGGTAAAATGAACTGCATTCCGGTACACCATTATGTTACCACGTCCTTTGGATAACCGTGATACTACTTCCCACAAGGCTAGGTAAATTAGGCAAACAGCGGTAGATCAAATTATGCTTAATTCCGCGCCAGTTTTTATAACGTTGGTGATTTGGTGGAACGTGAAAAGTATAGGATAATACTTTGGGTAAAACGCTGATAATACACCTAACTATATTCGAAAGGAAACAAGTACACTATCACATTTATGGTTTAGTTAAGTGTTTGCAATACTCCAGTTCTTTTGAATATCTTATTGCTATGTGAACGTTTAGTGCAAATTAATTTGGTGAATATAACATGCTGCACATGCCGGCAAGACGATGTTTGTATGCTGCTAATTCACAGTTGGTTACGCTGTAAAAATTTTGGACAAAATATAAGCCGTTTTTTAGTTCACACAAATGTAATTCTTCGCATTGTGTTACTGTTTACAGTGGATGTAGGCGTTTCATTCTCAGCTTTTAAAAGTAAGCATAAACGCATTTCGGAAACTAATAAGATAAGAAAATGATTTTTATTATATTGCTGGATAAGATTATAAGCCTTTCTATTATTAAGGAGAAAATATTCCTTACCTTCGCAAGGTATGGTAACACACTTACCAAAAGTTTTGCCCCAAACCGGGAAAACAAAGCACGCTAAACTAAACAAACAAACAAGCATGGTCTGTGGATTTAACGTAACTGCTGACTAGGCGAATATTTATAATCATTATTGGCACCTAACTAGTATTGATGAATATGTAATTAAGCGAAATGTATAAAGTTATAATTTGGTTTATCCGTTAACACAATTTCCTGGTTGTATGTCATAGCTTTTCATAGCACTTGGTCGCATTCAAAAACCTAGCAGTTCCACTGCCAAGACCACCTCGATGATAAACTTTGCATGGGGTAATGTTTCAATTTGACAATGCTTAACAAATATTATTCGACTGTCGTCTGAATAATATGATAGTAATTTAAAATTCGTTTAAAACACACATTATCAATGCAATTTTCGAGCAGAGTGAGTTAGTTGCATTCTGTTAACAATTCCGACAAGGGACTCTGTCTTGCCATAAAAAATGTGTGGCTTATAAATATTTGGTTCAGGTTTATTAATTCTTAGCATTACTAGGTATCGACTATGTAAGAGCTTGTTGTACTCTCACGCCACGACTTAATGTCTAGTGACAACACAATAGGCTTTACTAAAACAACCTTCATATGTTTTGGGCGCCCAGGAGCAGATTCAGCACTTTGTCCAAAGAGTTTGCCACTCGCCTGTTCCGCTCAATAGTACGACTAATGCTAGAGTATGGCTCACCCGCGTATTGTCGTATCACTTGGGGCGAGGTATAAATGCTTGAGCGAGAACAGCATGTAGCCACCAGGCTGGTTCCCAACTTACAATGTGTGCCCTACGAAGGCCGTTGTAAGAACCTATGGTTGTGCAGCCCAGCTTATCTACGAATGCGGATTGACCTCATCATGACGCACCAGATATTACATCTGGGAGATTACCCAATCTTGAGACCGCTACTTCATCTGCGCACACCAAGCAGCACATGAGGACACAGGTGCAAGCTTGTCGTACCGGATATGAAGCGGTTCGCTATGTTTCGGGCGCAGAGTGGTAAATGTATAAAAAGACCTGTCGCAGCAAATAGTGTTGGCAAATTCGATGTCGGAATTTAGGACGTTCCTGGACAAACACTGCCGACGCAAAATATAGTGAGTGCAACTCAACATAACTTGGTCCCTGAGTTATCTTAGATGCAACTACAAAGTGCAAACACGACTTGCTGCTTCCAACTAGTAATCAGTAATCAAATACACAGATGAACGATCATGCAATACCTCGTTTACGTCCAATATAAGTTTTACTCCAACTATTTACAATTCCGTGTATTGGACACACCCCGGGTTTAGTAGACATTTTGGCCTATTCCAATTAATCAGTTTGCTTTATGCAGCAACACGTTCGACCCTACTGTACGGTTGCGAAACCTGGTCGCTTAAAGCAACAGATCTGAAGAGGCTAGTTAAGTTCGACCACCGGTGCCTTCGTAATTTAGCTCACATCTGGTGGGAACACCGCGTGAGCAACAAGCGTGTTCGACGCTTTGTTTGTGGCACAGGAAAAGGAACTGAACCGCTCAGCACCGTTACTTCACGCATCAGGCTCCGATGGCTCGGCCACGAGTTACGCATGCCAGCTCACCGACTTCCGCGACTTGTGTTGTTTGCGCGCCGGGGGTGTGGATGGAAGAAGAGGAGGAGTGGCCAAGCGATGACTTGGTCCAGAGGAATGAAGGCCCTCGCTTCTGAACTAGCCGCGGTTGGAGCGTCTCGGCTCCCTGGTTGGGGTCCGAAAGACGATGAACACGTTTGGTTGGACACAATTGCTGAAATGGCTAGGAGCCGACCTCAGTGGCGTTCGTGCTGTGATTTTCTTTGTCCCACTCCATCTCTCTTAGCCTCCCCCTCCAACCACCATCCCATTATTTAGCCTTCTATAATTATGCATAGTAATTTTTTGGTGTACAGCAGCCGGCTGGTAGCTTCCCGGAACGATGCCTATCCGTTACCGGTAGCTCAGCCGGCTTGCACCAGTTGCTTTTTTTCTCTGTTTTGCGGCACAGTAGCTGAGATGTTCCCCATCTCTAGCTAACGTGTATGATGATGATGATTTATGCATAAGAGCACTTTACCTAGCTTCCAGCTAGGAACTCGGCAGCCTTGAACTCCATCTTTTCTCCATTAAGGTTGACCTAGGCGTCGGCCGTTCTATGTGCTTAATTCAGGTGACAAATTATTATCCGTTGTAACAAGGGTTGCTCGTTTGTTGTGGTTAATACGGTGCTCTGTTTTAGCGTTATAAAAGCAAACGAACCCCAAACGTTTATTTAGTTAGTTTTAGCATTCGATGCGCTACCAAGAGCTTTAAAGAGACCTGAAACTTTCAGTATTGTATCGGAGTAAATTTGATCAGAGGTGAGTTTGTTATTTAACCCCGACAGGTTTTCCAATCGCTGCCGTCGTCGCTTGTAACAACAAACTGCACGTTCTCACGAGACCACAGCGCACGTTCGTTTATCACGTAACCTTATTGATTCTAGCAAAGGTAGGCCATAAATCCGCTGTCAGGTTACCTGACTACTACTTTGATGCACATACCTGAAGACAGGGTCCATTTTCCTTTTCCTAAAGAGGTAATTTATCTTAAGTGCATATATTTAATCGCTTTGCGTAACTTACTAGCATTTACTAGTATGCACCGAATTCCCATCTGCTTTAACTGCCGTCCCAGTGATCGCAGTGACTACGGTTTACTTCGATGTGACGTGCGGTCCACCTAGATCCAGCGCTTCGCAATCCAATCACACAAAGTGTAGTCCAAAGTTGAAAGTCCAATGAGAATTACTATATTTTATCAAACCATCATTGCCTTTCGTCTTATCGATTTGTTGTGCTAAAATCTCATCACAAATATGACATAAAATATATTGATGAGATTAGATAACCACAGTGTTTCTCGACTGTTAAAGTTACGATTTATCAAGGATACACAGTACCCTTGAAGATTTGGTTTTAAAAATTTGTGTCTGTCGTTCTCGTCCTTATCGAAATAACACTCAACCTACAAACAATAAGATAAAATCAACTATCGTTTAAAATACTGAACAGTAAAACTATGGTACGTAAAGCAGAATATCAGTTGCACAGCAATACGTATTAGAAAAAGCACGAATTATTAACATTAATACTCACGAAATACAACTTGCTGCAATGTGTCGGTTGTTTCACGCCATAGTTGCCTGCGCTACTTCGTTCTGCGGTAGAAAATGTGAGGCCAAGTAACACATATATAGAAAAAAGTTTTCTTCCTTTCTTCATAGGTTGTTAGAATTCTATTCCTAAACATTAGTAGACAAACAAATTAAGCTAGCTTAGTTCGTTACATGAATCTGTAATGCGTTATGGTTCGTAGCACTGACATCGAACTCAAGCTAATAATTAAAATGTTTAGAAAAAGTGAGGTAAACCTGCAACGGCATCAAATTTATTGTTACTGTAGCCCGCGCACAACTTTCAAGACATATAGTAAAATGCATACCTGCATGCATGTTGAAATGCTTCGTCTATTGCAGTCGCTTAATATACAGCAGATACACATATTGGTTATTCTTGACTATGTAGAAGGAAATCCATTAAAAACGCAAACCGTTTTTTAGCAATATGTAGCCCAAACAATGTTCTTCACAACGTTTAATTATTTTGTCAATAAAATGAAGAGCAGTTGCGAATTCTAAATTGTGTGTTCTGTATCCATCAACGAAATCTCGCACCATAAAGCAACAAATGCCAAATAGTTGATTCAACATGCATGTCAGAGAATATAGTAGGGCGGTGTGATACACCTGATGATAAGATTGCAAAAGTTAAAGTGCGTACGTTTTGAATACAGTGGGAGGGCATTTATATAATGTGGTATTGCGGCATCCGGATCCGGATGTGTCTGTCAACGTGACCTCCATGGGGAGAGACACAGGACTCCTGCGTCTACAAATGGTAGTATTCAAGGCATGCGCCGCATCACGTATCCTTCCACCCACACCACATATCCGGTATAAAATCGAAGAAATAAGAACGGGGTGCATGTGGGTGAGAGCCACGTTTCATCAACTGAGCCAGACCACACTCATTCAGAAGGCGGAACAGAAGCTTTCCAGCCTAATTGGAAAACCAAACACAGCAGACGTATATATGTCGGTGGCTGGACCGTAGCCCGTTCCACATAGGGTGGAAACAATAGATGAGCCTAGCAGCGTCCCTTGCACGGTGCACTTCGTACCATCCAGCGACAACCAACTGTCTCCTGGAAGTAGTATGGACGAGGTAGTGGGTAATACACCGGTAGAAATCTTGTCAACATTCACATCAAGCGAATCCACCCAGAGGAGCTCGAACAACGTCTACTTCTGAAATTCAAGATTACTCAGCACGCAAGCAAACTTACCGCATACTCTGCCTTACTGGCCTGAATTAGTAAATCGAACGGGAGCGTAAACTTCGTGCTTCTTTTCCGTATACAATGGTACATCCTCATTTAAATGAGCAACTGCCGTTTTTATTAGTCCACGGAGATTGCATGGAATAAATTTCTCTTCGATTTGCAACACTTGAAATCTACGTGACTTCGTCATAAAATAACCTTCTTCATGGTTAGATAATGTTATTTTCGGTTTGCACGCGTGTCGTTTTACTGCAGAAAGTAAGCCGCATAAAAGCAATTTGTGTATCCTCGTCCAATTCATACGGAATATATTCAAACACAGTTAGAGGTACACCTTGTTCAATGGCAGTTCGAATACAACAAATGTACATGCGTTTATCCAAGCTTAAATGCGCGTTGTCACGAAAGTGATACTGATAGACTAGAGTTCATACTCAATGGGGCGACATACGCGTACAAGTTTTGTTTAGAGGTCAGGCTAACAAACACAACCGCAAGCATGACAATAAGTACCCAACACGAACCGTTGGTGTTTTCTTTAACATTTAGTCGTGACAGTCTTAATTCTTAGGCATCTATATGCCCAAGAACGCGATATAGCAATAGTGATGCAACTGTTATGTAGAAGGATAAAAAAAACTACTGGTAAAGTGAAATAGTGTGCGTCTAGGTGTTGCCCTATACATGTACGGCATGGTTTGATTAGCTGGTTTGGGGATCACACAGCATGCGAATGCGATGCAGTGCCAACTTATGGTTCTCCGTGTCTCCGACCGATTCCATCATGTGCTATACCTACGCAAGTGATGCACCTACGCAAAGAACGATTGTTGCACATCATTTGGTATTGACTGGTGACGCCAACTATGTCCCGCTACCCACCGCCAAACATGCGGTTTTCCAAACAGTGTTTGTAATTTTTGTGCAAATGTCCAAGTGATCAACCGTTTGTTCCTACCGACGTGTATTCTACTGTGGCCATAAGATATTTGCTGACAATCTATATCGTGTGTTTCTGATGCAGCCATTCGGTGCTCTTAAAACGATTGTCGCTAAGCGCCAATTGTTTCCGATGTAAACTACTAACACACTGGCGTTTCATTCCCGATATGTTCAACGTTCTACTTCGTCTATCCACGAGATTGGCCATGTGCAATGCAAGTTCTAGTAGCCGTCTCTGCATCTTTGCCTTCCATCCAGTTGGTACTAGCATTTTCATAAGCCCCGCTAAATTCAGTATGGGTGAGGGACAACTGGAGCCATAACTATGCTTACTATCATCATTAGCCTGCGGAGTAGATCATGTAAAGCGGCATTGTGATAATCGCTAGCCGCTAAATTGTCGGGATCGTCCACTTGCTACAGAATTTCCAGGAAAATTCCTCCTCGTATGCATAATCTTATGTAGTCACACGAAGAAAAATCGTTGGGCATTGCGTTCCAGATATCAAGCTTGACACTTTATGCTACTGCAAGCGGCCAAGCGTTGATAACCTTTTGATTCAAACCTATCTAACGAAATGGAAACATACTCAATAATTTACCACCCTAGGCTTGATCCGTATCAAGTACACAAATCGCTCGGCAACACCGCGCGCACGTCAATAACGAAGGAACTCATGGATGGACTGATGCGGTGCACAGGCTCTCTAAGCGTCATGATAGTTAGCATTGCGCAGCTGGTCAAGCTACTATTCTGGTGAGTAATACCATGTGATATGAATCGCGGCCGAATAACACTACAAATAGGAAGATGCCGTAGCTCATTGTCTCCATATATAACCATACTAAACTCCGATTGGTAAGGTAGTAAAAATAGCTTAGCATTGATCATGATGCGTACAATTTTGTAATTAAAAACACGTGAAGTCATCGCGAAATACAACCTAGTTAAATAAACCCAATATACTTAGGTTACCTGTGGCTCATCCATACTAGACATGCTATAATTGTACATACCACAATGCACCAAGTCAGCTGTTAATCATTCTAGAATGCAACTGTACCCATACGCGACTTACATGTGGGATATAGTATATGGATGATACAATGCAAATACCTAGATGTAGTAAGAAAATTTCGAGTTAGTACGGAAATAGTGGGATTAAATCCACTGCACGCTATCCGTGTCATATGTTAAATCCAAAGCCCGTTATAATCATCTCTTGTCCGAGGTGAATGAAAATCAGCAGGGAGGTATAATCAACTGGCATTCCGTCGTGTGTTACCATTTATTTCCCTTGATCATTTGTTCTAACCGCTAACATATGTCGACTAATTCATCAGTGTATAACATGCTACCTGTATCCAAGCATTTCCGTTTGGATATCACAACGTGTTGCTGCTGTTCCGGGAATCAACCTTGATGATTTGTCTGTATCTCAATGCGTTTACCTAAAGGCATCAGCAATACACAAGTGTACATGTCTGCAGAGACAGATTTGAGATGAGATACACTGACCTTATATTACAACCCGCAATAGGTCACAATATCAAACGAGAAGAAATGTTATAATGGTCATTCGTCACTTGGGAATGTATCATAATACTAATTGCAACAGGTTAGCACTTGCAAAGCCATGCGTGTTAGAGAAAACAGGAATTAATGACAGCAGTGCACATGAAATACCAATTGCTGCAATGTGTTTTTTGTTGGAAGCATTATTCGCCTGCGCTATTTTCTCCCCCCTAATAACTTTCATTCCACATCTTTTTCCCCTCTTTATCTTTTTTTCAAAATTTTAGTCCCAATAATAGCCGACCGGTACAATTAGGCTGGCTAACTTCGGTACATATATCTGGAATGCGTTTTCTTTATCACTGATGTCGAATCCACACGAATAACGTAGATTCTTGGAAAATTTGATGTAAACTTGCGATTGTATCAAACTTATTGTTATAATCTGTGCGCACTTTTTAAGGAATATAGTATAACGCATAACTTTTAAACTGCTTCGTCAATTGCGGTCGCTTAATATAATTCAGATACCAAATTAGTTATTCCTGGCTAATAATTCGAAAATCCACTAAAGGCGCAGACGCACATATTCAGCAAAATGATGCACATAAAACATTCTTCGAACCGTTTCATTCTCTTTAACAATAAACTGAAGAGCATTAGCAAATTCTAAATTTTGTGTTCCTTATCCATCAATTAACTGTAAAACCATAATGCTAGAATTGCTAAATTGTTGATTCAACATCATGGTACGAGAATATAGTAGCGCGGTATGATGCACTTATAACAAGATTGCAAAAGTTAAAGTGCAAAGGTATGGAATACATTAGTATATCATACATTTGTATGTGCATGCTCGTTTCTGGTATTCCAACCATTATAATATGTCCTAATCATAACGGGCGTATGTTCTATTGGCAACTGAATAGTCAACCCCTAACTCTGTCCTGGTAATTTACCGTCTATATTTCAGCTGACCCAACATTCTGTTCAAATTACTACAACGGTGACGTTACATTTCACCGTCTCAGATATCAATCCTTTTCCATTGCTTCCTATCATTTCTTTCTTCGTTGGACAGTTACCTCTTTGTTCTCGGCCTTGATCTAGTTACAAGTGAGCAGCCTTATACCACCTGACTGCGTCCTGACACCAGAATCCTAACTGGCCATGGCTCTGCAGTCCTGACCATCTGTTCCCAGGTTGAGTACTTTGTTCGATTTTTACCAAGGAATTATATAAATAAATAAATAAATAAATAAATTGTTATATTTACCGACGGATGGTACACGGCCCCATAAGTGGGAGCGATCATGTGTATAGTGAACACGTTTCATAACATTAAATAAAAGTTTACTAATAGCATTTCGGATCATGTTTACTTTTCCTTGAGTCCTAGACCCGCGCAACTCATATGTAAAATTTACGGATGTTTGTATCCTTAGGAGTAGATAATAAACGAGGGACTATTAGGCTGCAAAGACACAGTATTTGGTATGGTATGTAATGATATGTAGTGGGTAAGCTAGCTGTAAGCTATTATCAAATGTTTTTTATACCAACTTCTGTCAGTGTTTCTAGTGTTTGCTGTGAGTCAAATATTTTCAGAGCATTTGGAAAGTTGTATCCCGAAATCGGCGACTTATGCTGACACACGCTATTCTTATTGGCACCTTCCTTGGGCGGCTAACCGCAAGGCAATAATGAATCTAATCTCATCTCAGCGGCTTTCTGCTCTCTAACATCTCCCAGATTTTTGTGCTAAAATAAATTAGGCTATGCCAATCAACCGCTTTGAAACTCTCACATTCAAAGCATTGGTGGCTACGTGCACCCATTTCCTTTTCAGTCCTAACACGTCAATCTTGCCGATGCTCTATGTCAGTATTTCAAACTAAATAATATATATTATTCTCAATGATCCAAAATTCTATTCTCGCCTGAATAATAAGCCGCTTTCCGTCCTTCCAAACTTTACGAAGTGAGGCTTGGCAGTCTCAACGCCGTGTTCACATTGCGTCAGAAATGTCGTCGACTTTCGAGTTTTCATAAGTAAAGCCTTTCCATCCGTGCCCTATCATTCCCATTCCTTGCTCACTGTTTCCGTTTCTCATTCTAACGGCCAAATTTCTTTGCTCCCGGCCAAAATCTAGCAACAGCTAACCAACGTTCTGCTCGGTAAATGCGTTTAAACACCAGGGAATTAAATGACTGTAGCTCTGCAGGCCCAGCAGTCTTTTTCCCGTGTTGAAACCATTATTCGACTTGTTTACATTGTCTGATCTTGTTCTCCCTTATTTTCTCTTTTCGCGTTAACCTGTCCATTTATGCCGACGCACACTGCTCCTACTTCCACCCTAAATACACTCCATTAACTTAATAATCGCTTATTCTTTTCTTTACTGAGCGGTCTACGGCTTCTAGACCTCACCTTGAGTTCTGAGACACTTATGTTATATGCATTAATGACTACAACGCTGTTCACATCACTTCGGTAGGTTCTTCTAGCTAAAGCACCACCCTTGCTAATCAGTGACGCGTTATCAGGTTTTCTGTCTGTCTGCATTTCACACCGAACGCCCTAATCGCAACCGCTCCTATTATTCCTAACCTGCCAGCAACTGCTTTTGTTGACCTGCATTTTCCAACTTAAATTAATCTCCTGAACTTTCGATTGCCGCAGGTCTTTGGTCCTGCCTTTATGCATTATGCTTAGACATCATTTCTCAGCGGTGTTTTTGATGACCAACTGCCTGTGTCGGCCAGCCTTTAAATTCTCAAAACCGTACCTATTTCGGAATACCGATGTTAAGGGTAGCACACCGCTGTCACCCGTACTGAAGAAGGCGGCTCGCTGCAGATCAACTATGCATACTGCGTATTGGATTCTTAGGTTATATCGGCCTTCCTCCTTATCCAACAATTCAACCGTAACTGATGTTCTCATTCCTCAACCAACATAGGTGAACACGAATATAACTGTTCCACTCCAAGTAGTAAAGCAATTCTGTCTTGATAATAGGCGATACTAGCCGCGTCCTTTCTGTGATGTGCCATTCATCACAGAATAACTTTGTCTATCATATTTGCTTATTTCCAACTACCAGTTTAGTTTTCAGCTTTCTTATCACAAAGACCTTCACGACGTTAAATTTCTAGTGTCCACCTTCCCCTGACTTCCTCCAATCCTAACTATTTAAGACTTTATGCAATGCTTCGCTAGGACCACCTAAAAATGAGGTTGGTTCTATATCCACCGTACCTCAACAGCCGCCCTATGGAGTCCAACAAATGTGGACTATGCGCTCAGTGACACAGCAGACGCTCTTTGTCTTTGCTTCTTTTTGTCGCGTTTTGAACCTCTCTTCTAACCTCCAGAAATCCTTTGTCTGTTTGATTTTCCATATATGTAAACCATACAGGTGAGAAATTTATTACCAATATTCCATGGCATAAGAGTACAATATTTCCTACACGGATGAAACTGATCAAGTGCTGACAACTGCGTTTTAAATATATATATCTCGATATGCATAAACCATTTTACCAAGTTCCATTTGCTAGATTTCGGATCGTGTTACATTTGGTTAACATTTTGTGATAAGCAGCCATATAAGTAGAATTAATTTATGGGACCTGTTTTTCAGCTTAGGAGTGAAAACACAGCGTAAGTGATAGTTGTGATTAGAGCAATTAGAGCATTAGAGCAATGTGCACAATCACGGCTGATGCTTACGCCAAGGCTTTGTGATAAACGAATTTAATTTAACAATTCAAGAACATAGGTGGGAAATGATTTGCGGTCTCTTCGTTAACTAAATACGCTGAACGATCAAATAAAGCTTTAGCACGCGGAGCAATCGAGTAGGTGGGGACAACCGAACTGGTAAGTAATTTAGGAACCGTTGCAACCGTGTTAGGGATGTACACTGCGGATGTTTGTGACGACCTGTTGTCAGCACGCCTACTGTACTTGCGGTAGCATGTATTCTATCTACAAAACTGTAACGCTGTAATCTGCTAGTTCCTTTAGGAAAGGTTGGATTACATTGGTCAGGCATTTGGCCGACTTCGGGAACCGTGCGCCTACCAATGAAATAATCGGTGGTAAGGAGATATTTTCATTGTAGATTTTCCGCTGTCTTTACAAATAAGGGAGCCCAGATGCTCGAGTGACCGTCGGTGTCATGGTTGTTGCGTGATCCCGTCCCACTGTCCTTTGGGTATTTAGTTCGTGAACCTTCGATGTAATGACACATCTGGTTTTATCGTTTTCTGTCATATCAAAAACGAATCGATTAGTCTGCGAGAAATTTTTGCCTTTTCTGGATGTATCCCTTTTTCTGCATTATGACGACACCCAATCCCATATATTGTCTCAGTATTTCAACCTTTTCATTGCTTAGCTGTTACATTAAAGCCTCGCACTAATCCCTCGTCATGGTACTTTACTTCGCGGTGTCACTAGCGCCTCGCTCTATGGTACGCTCTTTCCTCATAGTTGTAAAACAGCCGCTTGTCTCCTCGTGGGTGTGTTCAACTGAAAATAAATTAGTTCGAATGTGCAAACCGAGCCTTGACTGCTATTTTACCACATGTACTTGATGGAATAGATAAACTGAACCATAGGGACAAGTTTCATGTTGGGGGTGACGTACTGAAGAACGAATATCCCTAGCTATTTATAACATGACGCGCACGCGAAACGCCAGCAGAAACCCTAAACTGAAGTTCCTAAGAAAAAGACAGCATTAGCCAGCGTATGAATTCATTTGATAAATGTTCACATGATGCATATATTTACAGGTTATCAGTGTAATGCTCAGAGTTGTCAGCCAAGTTGATGTTCGAAGTGCCCGCGCGTGTTTTGTGTACAGCGTAGCGTTCGCCTGATGGTGTTTACTAGAACTTTCTTTAGAGTACCAACTGTGATCTCGCAATATTCTTGTGACATGCTTCGCTTCAATTTTTTAAGAGAGTTTGGCTTCTTTTGTAAACACGCTGTTTCAAGTAACCCTAGAGGAAGACTTCTAAAGGGTTCAAGTCTGTTGACGGAACACGTCACTCTATAGGTCCTCCCCGCCCTACCCAACGACAAGAGAAGGTCTGCTTGAGAAAATCCCGCACCGTTCGTGTATAGTGTGCAGGTGCGCCATCTTGTTGCAATCAAACGGTACATAATAAATCAGCGGCTTTCAGTTCCGGTGTGTCAATATTTTCCAGTAACTCTTTGGATGAGGATGAGAGAAAGCGCAAGGTATAAGTACTGAGAAACAACAACCTACCGTTTACATTAAAGAAAAAGCAAAGGGGTCGCAAGATTAGTTGGCCAGTTTTGTATATGTGAAGCGCTGTATCAACGTAGGTTACACGTTGCCCAACATCATAGTTTCTTCGCAACGTGCAAAAGGAAAGCAGCCTTATCGGTAAAAAGGATTGAATGTATGTCTATGATACTCAAATACCTGCGGCAAAAATATAGCTGCTTCTATGAATCACATGGAATTACAATCTGCACTTGGCAATCGCTATACTTCCGGAATTACCTTTCCTTCACACCCCTATGGACAGCATACCGGGTGGTGTCGCAAAGCTGGACGAGTTTACGAATGCATAGACCGCAGCTTCCGGACACCAAACAAATAACCACACAAACAGTAAACTTACCCTTGATGATGTGAGGTCGTCCTGCCTTTTGGGCGACGCTCATGCTCCCAGTTTTCGCAAGTTTTCTCACCAACTTACGAACATACCGTCCGTTGATGGGCCACTTTTCACCGACGATAGTGGCAACTACCTTGCCACACGAGAGGACTGTAACCATATCACTCTTAATGGGGGCAGCATAGGCGCTTGTAGGCCAAACGCTCGGTAGAAGTACACCAGCTTTTGGGGCAAACTAATATGCGCTTGGGACCTTGAGCTGAATGTATTGAAAATGACCACCACGAAACAAATAAGAGGAGCACTGGGAAGAAAGTTTGCACAAGGTGACACATAGCGCAAATGTGTTGTGGATCATACAGAGTAACATAAATATGTTCAACCCACAGCTTATCCGGATAATTTGTCACTCCTATTTTGTATCCAACATACTACGGTAATAAAAATGCGGCCCCGTGGCACGTGCTGCCCTGGAAGCCCACCTGCGCGCCCCCATACTGCGTCTTTGCAAAGGATACACTAAACGTATTCAAACGGATTACTCATCTTTTCTTCTATATAATGCAAGCCCCATCATTAGGAAGGATCACGTGTTTGAAGTCCAGCAACGACACCATAGCTCAATCATAGATAGTTGCTCATCCAAATGGAAACCGAGTGCACTGAAAACCAAAGCCCTTACACCATGTTAACAGCGATGTAGAAGACGTTACTGATGTAAAGCGCTTGGCTGAGTGTGCCAGTAAAGCATGTAAAATTTTAGTCCATAGCAATTAAGGACGTAAGGCGACCGCTCATTTTCTCGACAGCAACATTGTAACTATGTTGCGACGGCTCGCGCGCCAATGTAATGTGTGTCATAGCAAGCGTACCCAGGGCTTCCCTGTCCGGGCGTACATTGTGTCATCATAGACCCAGGGAAATGAAAGGCCGGACAGATACTTGGTAGGCGGCTGAACCGTTTCATATCAACCAACTAGTAAGAGTCAGGTGTAGGTGGAGAGTGTGCCTGATTTGTATCTCGTGATTAGCTCTACTGTGTAGTCACAGCTAACGATGGGGGACGGAGCCTGAGGTGTGTGGATGGATGAGGATAACACGCACGATGTATGATTGCAACAGATTTGCGGCTATAACAGCATCATATACCCACGTAGAATTGATACAGAGCGAAACAGCAACTTTCACTTGCAAGTGGCAAATGGCATATGAACGGCCGGATTGGTTTGCGTCATGCGGAGCTGCTCATCCCTGTGCACATTTTACAACCCGACGAGCAAATTGGATTCGCCGAAGCGAGTACATTTTATTTGCAGCCTCAAAGCCTCCTCTTATCGCAACCCCGTGGTGTGTTCGAGTACAGTCCACAACTGACAAATTCACCTCTGGAAATATTTCCCTAGAGAGCGTGATAAACGTTAGTTCCGCTTGTATAATATGCTCTGCGTTTCCTCTTCCAGCTTCCAGCTGCATGCGTTAGTTTAACGGGTTAAGCAATCCGGCAAACAGCCACACACAATACACATGTATTTCAAGTCTGCATAGTATAATTGGCGTATTTATTATGCCCTTATCTAAGTCGATATCCACTGGAGCTCTAAACACAATCAACGACAAGCGGTAGAGCATCATTGCTTGTTACACAACCGTGTAAGAGTGGCATCTGTTTGTCAAGCTCCTACATGATTGTGCTACAACACGGCAACTCAGTTGAGAACGCGAAGCGACCACACGCACAACTTTACCGAAAATCCACGATGTTCCCCCGATTAGAGAACCGGCTATATCTAGCAGAGTATAAAGTGCATTCTGACCCGTCATCAAAATATTGTAAGAAAAACATTCGCTTAGCACTGGTAGTTTACTGCTAACAGAATGTTTTACAGATCGGCCAAATGAACAACACGTCCATAATTCTTACCGACATGTTGAACCAATTGTTGGCAGTGCTGTTGCGTCACTAAGGCCAGTGCTTCAGACACCGCGTACTCCAAAATGCAAATCCGCCACTTGCATTTATTCATAATGCCTTCTGGATCCCCTAGGAGCATCTCGGAGTACCGTCGCCTCATTGCCTATATTACATGGGCTTTTGTTATGATCCAGATGCCCTCAATGGGATTGAGAGATGGTGAGTATGGCGCAAGGCGTAGAAGTCTCCCAGTGCAGTATGTTCCTCCCGAAAAAACGTGCACCAGGTGCGTGTGACAGGGCGCGTTGTCACAAATCAAAGACACCTTTCCACAAACCCTGCTCCGTTGGTATCAGGCACTTGTCGCAGCCACTGAGCGCAACTTTTCTTGTTGTAACTTCCTTTCAGAACCAAACACGCTATCAAGCCGTTGTTTGTCATGGCGTTGACAAGATGAACATTCGGTCCCCGGCTGTTCGCCACTGTACACTGCGCCCCACTAGCACTTTGTGTGCGGCCAAGAGTGCGGCGGCAAAGTAAGCTGAAGTTGGTCTCATCAATGCACACCGGTTGCCTTCCTTCCACCTCGTAATCCATGAGCTGAAAAACGAATGACCTGCGTCGTTTTTCGTTCTCTAGTGTGTTCATGGACTCCGGTATGGTGTGAGTTCTTCATTGTTCTAAGCCTACTATCCAAGTATCGTGAGACAGCGCTGGTACTTACTGAAACTTCTAACTCCGCTTTCAATCGCAAGCAAAGGAGTTCAAGGGTAGCGGTAGGCTCTACATGAACCCACTTCACCAGAGAGCCGTCGTGGTGTTCTCTCATTCCTCTGCGACGGGCTCCCCCGTGCTGCCCCACCGGTTCCGTCAATTCGTACGCCCGTATTCAGTTGCGGCAAGTTTGCACGTTCACCTTCAGTATGCAAGCGGCCTGCTTCCAATCGTCCCCTTCCTCGTACGCTTTCAGTATGATGTGCTTCATCTCCCTCGAGTGCCGTACATAAGAGCCAACCATTGCGTTTAGGTGAACTGCACATTCAAAAGCATACGGCAAACTTATTTGGCTGTGGCTCGTTATACCAAACCAATCGCCATTCAAACCCCTACTCTCGTTCTTATTGGTGGGAATCGCTTCCTAGGACAGAGAAAGAAAGGCCATCCTGGTGCCGCGGCCAGCGACACTGTCAATGATAGGAGCAGAAGCGTCCCACCTCCACCCTTATTACTTAGTGCTTCTGAGGTCCAATTGGCTGAAGGCGACGGGCTATACACGCATATCTACACACCTGTACAAGTGAGTGGGGTAAGCATGGAACAAATTAATTGAGTAGACTCATATTGAATGCCCAACCAGATTATTTCTGTAGCCCAAAAGGACAACTTGGCCGCGAAATGTAATAGTCCATAAACTTCAACACCAGGAATTATAATGGTGATCCCACTGCGGTTCCTCTCAGTTGCTGGTACACTTGCCCATCTAAGTGGAAATAAGTGGTCATGCAGAGGTTCAGGAGTTCCCAAAAGCTTTCAGGTCGTATGGTTGTCGTGGGGCTTAGTTGATTCTCAAGCAATTCCAACATGGTTTCTTTGGCCAATTCGTGACCGATTGAAGTGAACAGTGCCGTGACATCGAATGAAAGCATTATTTCGTCGTCTTCTATTCTGACACCTCCCAGTTTGTTGATGAATTGTTCAGCATTGTTGATGCTATATTCGGATCCGGCAACCAAATGTTTCAATCTCCTCCATAAATCCTTCGCTAGTTTATATGATGGGGTTCCCGGGAGCGAGACGATTGGTCGTAGTGGGACTCCATCTTTGTGTACTTTTGGTAGCCCATAAAACCGTGCAATGTTTGTAGCATCAGCTTTCATTCTCCATCTCTCTGTGGCAGCGAGCTCGTTCTTTGTTTGTTGTTTCTTCAACCTCGCGTTGATCTGGTTAACCAGTTTTGAACTTGGATCTTTATCGATCTGACGATATGCAGTTTTGTCTGATAGCAGTTCTTTGGCCTTGTTAAGATACCCTGGCTTGTCCATTACCACTGTCATGCGTCCTTTATCTGCTGGTAGGATTACAATGTTCTCGTCTTTCTGTAGACGTCTGAGTGCATGCTGTTCCTCCTTGGTTAGGGTCTGTGTGCGTTTATTCCAAATAAGCACTGGGACAACGATCTGCCGTATCTGTTGTTGGGACCCTTCCGTCAACCCATTTGCTTTCAATGCGTATTCTAAGCTAGCCAAGTAGTCTTTGGGGCAAGCATCTCTGACGTTGAAATTAAGCCCCTTAATCAAAACATCCTCTTCAGTTGCAGTGAAGTGGCGGCGTGAAAGGTTTTTGATCCATCCTTCACTGCTAGCGCAGTCATTTCTCTCAGTCAGTTTGTCTAACTTTGTGTTCAATGCAGTCTTGCGTCGATTCTTTGTGCTTTTGACTCGACGTGCAATCGCCGATTCCAGCGCTGTCTGCAGTTGTGGCTCAAGAGTACTGAGGCAATTTGTTCTATTGTCGGTTATGACGTTCTCGTATTTGCGCAGGCGGTTATGGGCATCTGTTATCATCAGTTTCACCATGCGTCTCCCGTATTGTTGTTCTAAGTTCCGGGCGCCTGGAGGATAATGAGCTACCATTTTTGGATAAACTGGTCAACAGGAATGGAGATGGATCTATCGAAACGTGCGTATATCAGAAGAAAACGCATACAGACCAGATATTGAACTACCACAGCAACCACCCGATGAACCACAAGAAGAGCTGCATTCAAACCCTGTTCATATGAGTGGAAACACACTGGAGTACAGCGGAATCCCGGAAACAGGAAGAAAACCATCTATATCGAGTGTTTAGAAAGAACGGTTATCCGAGCAATTTCATCACAAGACGCTTAAAGAAACGAATACCTCAGCAACAGCAGCAGGCATCTGATCAAGCAAACAAACGGATAGTGCTTCCCTACATCAAGAACGTCTCCGAACTAACAGGAAGATTGCTGCAGCCACATGGAATCTCTGTGGCGCACAAGCCAAGTGAGACCCTAAGAAAATTGATCTCACGACCAAAGGAAAAGTCAATCAAGCCGACCAATGCAATGTCATCTACCAGATCAACTGCCGCGACTGCGATAAAATCTATCTCGGGCAAACTGGAAGAAAACTTTGTACACGAATCACCAAACCTAAGGCGGCCGTCAGAAGGCATGATCCGTACTCTTTGGTTTCTGTGCTTGAAGATCAAGAAGGCCACCTTTTCGTTCTGGAGAACTTAAAGGTCCTAACCCATGGAAGCACAAAACACGCGAGGGAGTTTTTGGAAGCTTGGTACTCTACAACGCATTCGATCAATCGACAAATCGAATTGGACGCAGTATACGCCACACTACTGAGGATCGACCGCCAACCCGATCGATTGAATCCGGTGGAACGTGTGGCTAGACCAACAGAACTGACGGCAAACTCGCTCGCAGGAGCAAGCAGACAAAGACCACGAAACACAAAGAGGCGAGGTCAAAGGTCATCTGCCCATCAGCCAAGCTGAACGCGGATCGAAGTCCCAACCAATAGGATTGCTCGGCTCCACGGCTAACCACGGTGGTATATAAACGCACGCACACCACGCTCAGCACACTCTCACCGAGACTTCTCTACGCTACTCTACGCTATTGCATGCCACTCCACTACGCACTGATGATGTCACCTCGTTTGGTGACGAAACGTTTGCAACGAAATTGCCAAGCTCAGCGCACAGCTCAACAGCCAAATTCTTCATCGGCTTGTAACGTTTCGGGGCTACAAATACGCCTAACCCGGTAGAATAGAGTTCTCACTAAGCTGCGTTTTTATGCGATCGGGGTAAATCTTGAAAAATGAAGTTACTGTCCAGTTTTAGTCGATTTGCGTTGAACAGTGCGCTGCAACGTACCTTCAGCCTGTCGCGTAATGAGTATATCCAAATACGCCAGGCAGTGGTGTTTTTCCACTTCATGGGTTACGGACAGATTAGGGTGAATCGAATTTAGAATGGTCAGCAGTCGATTAAAATGTTCTCCGCTGGTGAAGACTAAAATGTCATCCACATATCGTCTATACAATTTCGCTTCACCAATGCTCTCAGCAACTTGTCTTTCTATCAGGCCGAGGAAGATGTCGGCTAAAACTGGTCCCAGCGGGCTGTCCATAGCGACCCCGTCGATCTGTTTGTATGCGGTCCCCTCAAGTTCAAACCGTATGTTTTCGGTGCACAATAGAATCATATCCTTTAAATACTCCACTAGCAGGCCAACAGAGATATTTTGACTCAGGATAAAACCACATAAATTATCAACCATCTCACGTAAAGGCACATTTGTGAATTTGAGTCCACATCTATTGAGTACATAAGCTCTGCACTCAGTGACAATTGTTCCAGTGTCTCAGCCAGTTCAAAGGAGTCCTTCAGGCAATACGTAGCGAGGAGTTTACGCACCGGATCTAATAGTATGGCCAGCTACCGCGCGACATTGTGAGAAGGTGAATTGTTCATGCACATAATCGGACGTAGCGGAAATCCTGCTTCGTGTATCTTGGGAGCGCCTCGCATTCTAGGTGTCTGTGTCCCGGTCGGTTTTAAGTGATTGTACTGTGACTCATTGATGCAACTATGTAGCAGGAGAATCTGGAGCTTCCTTGCCACCTGCTTCTAAACCAGGATGTTGTTTTCCGGTGTATTATCTAGCTGGAACTTCCGAGTGTCTCCCAGAATGGACTCCATCTTCGAAATGTAGTCAGGCCTGTTCATTACTACCATACCCGATCCCTTATCCGGCTGCAGGAACATTACGTGCTTCATTTGTTTCAACTCCTTGATCGCCGTACAGTGTTCAGGTTGCAGACAGCACCTCTGACTTATCGGCGTACACAGAAACTGGTTCGCAATGTCTACCAATTTCGCCCGAAACCAACCAGCATCTTTTGTCGATCTTGGCGTGAGGTCACTGAGATGTTCATTCAGATACTCAAAATGCGCCTGCGTGGTGACTTTGTCTAGCGCTTTTGGCGGCAGTCGGTATTTCATTCCAAGCGAGAGAAATTCCAATTGAGTGCGCGTGAACTGAGCAGAGGACAAATTGTATACGTGCTTCAAGCAATCGGTAGGAAAGGAAGCATTGGTGGCTTTGGCAAGAGAACCCTGCAGACTGCGCACTGTTTTTGCTCTCGTGCGACGGAGAACTTCAGCGGAAAAGGCCTCAAATTTTAATCGACAAACCAACGGCAACTCATTGAGTGTGCAAGCGAATCGTCTCTGCGTCTCGGGAAATTTCCGCTCTCGTTCCAGACAGGCGTCGATATGCGCCGACGCGATCCTGGCCAGATTGGTGTTGTTTATCGGCAACTTGTTCCCAGACAAGGTCTTGGCGAATCGCGGCGGGAAGGAACCTGAGCGGATACATTCCTCAAAAAACTTCACACGAACGCGTTCAACAGCTAACTTGCAGCGCAGAGACAACAACCGGTCTAATGCTCTCGCAACGGTAGCGGGGAGTCTTCTTTTCAGAAAAGTAAAACAGTGGGTCCACTTAAGTCATTTCGTTAAGGCAGAGAGAAGACAGAGGTTGCGATATGTCAACATTTCGATTGTTCTCCTCAGTCGCAAACACAATACGAACAGAAACATACAGGGGATTATATACATGGGAAAAAACGTACCACCAATCAAAATGTCACAGCCAGGACCATGGCAACCGTATGGATTGCCTCAAGGGTTTCTGTGCACATAGCACAGGTTGATAAGCTTTAATTAACAACGCCTCACTAATTGCTAGCATTATCAGGTATCTGTTACGTAACAACACTTTGAACCCTGTCTCGGGGTTTACGTGATGACGGGTTGTCATGAGGTGCTTGGTGATAGATGATGCGGGGCTCCGATTGATTCTCAGATTCGTCCCATGTTGTTGCGTAATCACTTGTCCCAACCACTTTGGCAAGTGTTCAGCTACCCTCTGAACGAACTGACGGCTTGTTGTGCCTATGTAAATGTTACTGCAACCGCAGGTGAACTGATAAACAACGTAAGAGGCCGAACTACCCGACGAGATGCTCCGACGGTTATGACGAACAAGTGCTCGCGTGGTATGCCTGAGTCGCAACTGGGCTGTTGTGTAGGTCCGCGTTAAGGCGGACCGGTGCTTGCGTCCGATGTCATTTGCCACATGGTCCCCTTTGAACGGCAAGAACAAATAGACATTCTTTTCTCACCCGTCAACACGGGTGTTTTTACGCTTGGAGGTCTACTGTGTACCTGAATAAACTTCTCAGGATATCCATTAAAAATTACGGTCTTCTGCAGCTTTGAATCAGCTTGCGTTTTCAGTGTTCAGTTGCGCTGTCGCCCATGAAAGGAAAAGTCAACAACTGCTATTTCTTTTCTACAGTATGCGTCAATTGGTTGATACTGTTTAGCTTCATAAGTGTCAATAGAGTGTTCATGATATCCATGTTTGTGATGCACTTATTTGATCCGACGCAGTTAGACAACAATAATGTCCTGGCTACAGATCTTATATGCGCGGTACTTCGGGGTAGGTAAATTTGTGCTTTTTCGGGTGAGTGGGATGGAGCTGGGAAGAATCGTGGGTTTACCTCTCCAGTATAGTTTTCTGTACGCCCTTCTCTGAATTGATCCATTCTCCTCTATTTAGTCTTGCATCCAGAATTCGCACTTGATTGTTACTTTTTTCTTCAAGTCTAAATTCTTTGTTTGGATGCGGTCGGTTGAAACATTTGACAACATGCTGTAAGTTAATCGTTTGGTCACACATACAACATATTTCATCCACATAAAGCTGGTAGAGTTTTATTTCTGTAATTACCGCTTTTAGTGGGAAAAGCACAAATATTTTCAGATAGAATTCAGCCAACATTTGTCCTAATATTGATCCCATAGCAAAACAATCGATCTGTCTGTGCAGCTCATTTTTACATTAAAACAGGTCATTATAGGTGTACTGTGGAGACGTTGTTTCAAAAGACAATTGGTAGACTAAGGTTCATTCCTTGCTTGTCACTAAAATTGCACAGATAATTGACCATTTCTAACACAAGCACACTGGCACTCAGCCGATTATATTGTTATTGGTATAGTATTGAACATATGTATATATGGTTGGCGGCATCCGGTTTCGGATTTGCCTGTCACTGTGGCAAGCCACAGGACGCTTGCGCCTACAGAGGGACCATGGATGGCTTGCGCTGCACCACCCACAGCTCCAACCACACACCCCATATCCAGGGTAAACCCGAAGGAATAAGACCGGGAGGCATGCGGATGGGAACCAAGTTTCATCAACGGAGCCGGCCCACACTCCTTCACAGGCAAACACAAGCACACTGTATTTGGGAATCAAGCGCACACAAGGCGGTGGCTGGACCTTATATATATACATGTGTATAAATATAGTCAGACCACATAAAGGGGAACATCCGAAAGCCCCGGAAATTCATGTTTCGGACTACTTCGACAAACTAAAAGATGTGCGTTCGGCAATAAGGGGCTATCATCCACCCAATGGGTTCTAGTAATTTTTCCGCTAACTTGCAATTCTAAGGTATGGCGAATTGCTCATGTCAAGTCTTGGACTAAACGACGTGCTCCTTTTGTGTATCCCACAGAGGCCATAAAGCGGTGGTATCAGAGGGCCTTGATGTATAACTATATAAAAAAGGATGGATCAAACAACCTAACTGCGTACAGAAAACCATACTGGAGAGGCAAATACACAGCTTTCCACAGCTTTATCACTCTCAGCCGCAATAAAAATTTGTACCTAACCTAACAACCCGCACATATCAGATCTGTATCGAGGACACTATTGAGGACGAACTGCGGTGGATATTCTGAACGCTTCACTGACTCATATGAAGCACAATAGTGCCAAACAATAGATGCAAACGTTTCAAATGAAATAAAAGTCGTTGGCTCTTCCTTTCAAGGGGGACAGCGCAACTGAGCACTGAAAACGCAAGCTGATTCAAAGCTGCAGAAAGAATTTGTAGGCAGCTGATCTGTGATTTATTCAATGCAACCAAGCTTCTAAGACCAAATGCCTGATCATCTCCAGTCAAGGAGATTTTATCGGTTTACCTGTCCTAGTGGGTCCAGGTATGTTGGAAGAGCGATCAGACATTGAGGTAAGACAACCAAACATCTCCCGAATTGGCTCAACAACAAGTCGAACAGAACCAGAGGCATTTCAGCAGCAAACATGATAGACACTGGACCCAAGATTGGCAAACAAAGCGATTTCGACATCGTGTACAAAGTAGCATCATACCCGAATCACAGAATAAGTAATACTCGACTTGCGATCGCGGAGGCCGTCGCCATAAAACTGATGAATCTAGACATATATAACAAAAAGAAGGTGGTTCAATCGCTACAGTTGACGTTGCCAGCCACCGAAGAAAGTAGGAGATTACATCCCAAACCTCATATGACATCTGTGACCTGCTCATCTGAATCGCTTAATTAATTTGTATGATGTAGAGTAGTCAAACCTATTCTAACTTGACATGTATATGTGTCCTGATTTGATAATGATTTAATTGAAAGTAATTGTTTGTCGAAAGTTTCCCGTTATTTCTTCCTCTATCTACGTGTTTGTTTGCCATTTCCGCTCGATTTGCGTGCCTCGGACATTTTGCACATTTTAGTTCTTTGAGATATAGTGGCGCAAAAATCGGGTACCGAGTTTGAAACAAACGATGTAACGCGTCGGTTTTACCCAGTAGCTAATAAAATACAAGACTTTTATGAAATTATTCTAACACATGATTATTAATTTATCTTCTCTTCATCTTCCCAAATCTTCTTTTGTCCAGTTACCGCAGCCAGCTTCTGTCAGCTTTTTCACACCAGCTAACCAATCATCTATTGCTGGGTCCTTATTAAGCGAGTGTGAAAACGCAGTTCAGCATGCCCTCCAGCTACGAATTATACTATGTGCTGCTGATAAGGCTGTCCAGCCACATGCGACGTTCGATTTTAGTATTTCAGCCACTCGGTCTAATTCAACGCACATATACTGAAGCAATGGGAACCGTCAAATGGACGTGTACTACATACTTGGCCATCCCGTAAGCTCATTATCGCCAGTCACTTGAAGCATCATCGTGCTCGTTACAATGATCGCCAGCATACCCTCACGCGGAATCATCCAAAGGCACCACATCGTTCAACACTCTTTCTGCGCGCAGGTTTACACTGGATAGCGTTATCTTAGGCGCCGAGGACAGCGTCTCTTAAGAGTGGATCCTGTAGCTCCTCAGAGCCCCGCAGTAACAAGTATTTAAGACTGCGTCAACCTTAGCGTAGATTAAGTTCGTGGTTTTATCCTTCCTTTGCCATCCCATTCCGTCTTTGTTATTGTTAATGCAGTCAACTCACGTGCGGGTTTTAAAGACATCCACCCAATCACCTCACGTCTAGTCATTCAATGGCAACTGTGGCAACGCCGCCCGCCTTGTCACGTGGGTTAAATTGGTTACACCCTCCATGCATTGCTAACGTTTACTAGGTAGATGCAATGAAACACTCCAACCCCCTAGGAATAAGCACTTTTTCTCTTAAACCCTATGGGACGTTGGCGGCCAAGGGAAACCTTGGGAACACTCAACCGGACATGTACTATGACGGTATTTTAATGTAGTAACAGCTATTTTGACTATAGTTGGAGACCGCTGATAATCTTACCACCCTTGATTGCAGTTGTTGCAATGGTTATCTTGTAATTCACAGCGTAAGCATTTTTATTAAATAAGTTAAGCAAATTGGTCAGCAGTCATATTTTGTGCTTTTACCATATTCCAATTGGAATTTAGTTTCGATGTTTGGCATGGATTTACATGCCAACCGGCAGACTCTAGGAGACAGAGTCAGGTAATGATAGACTCACCGTAAAAATAAAAGCTGCACTACATAGACGGGGGCATAAAGCTTTGGGCTTTATTTTCTTGATTTTATTCCAGCACACAAGACACGATAAATGCTCTTTTAGAGTTTGGTGTGGTGAATCAGTGACCCATTGCTAGTCATTATAATTACATGCTGACCTACGAGAAATTTTGCGTTTTACAGACACTTTTATCTGCTGATGTCCAATGTGAGTAAGCAGACAAAATTTAGTTAGTAACACAGCTACTGTGTTTACAAGTTGGGACATGGTAGGAACAAGCATTTTTCGCACGCATACAATTTATGCCTAATGGAAACCTTGAATGTTTGTCGCACTACTGAGGGTGCATCATCTAGAGTGTTAATTACCTGCACAAACAGTAGGTATAATTTGCATTATCGATTAAGTTTCATCCTGCTATCATTATGGCTCATAAATTTTAACTATCGTTGGGTCGTTCAACATGCTCCCATCTTCGTTGCATAATTTGGATGGTTGAAAGAGCATGGAGGTTCCATTCCCTATCTCATGGCTGCCCTCCCTACCACAAATTAATTCACAGTATAGGCTTATGCATCAGGACATCCTTAATAAAGTAATTTAAGAACCACACATTATTTGCCTCATCCTAACTAGATGAGTAACAAACTAAAAATGAAGACCAGATGCATATAGTGACACGATAACTTAAATATCACGATTATGTTTCACTTTATAAAATAATGCAATTATTCCAATAATTGCATACGCTGAGTTAAATCAGATGCGTCAACAATTAGCGAGCAACCGTTGACAATGATGGACGTTAAATTTGGAAGTTTTAACCAACACACTGTTTTCGTTAAACTGACCGTGAAGTGTTTTAAGAACAATAAAACAAAATCATCCTGAACCTAAACTAAAAGACACAACAGTTGGTACTACTTTACGTTACGACACTAATACAAACGTTCATTTTTATGAACAGTTCATGTGGACTATTTACATTAATTGATGGTAGCTTGAGTGATTAATGAAACCGGGTATATCCGTGAGTAGCTGAATATGTACGAAATGTAGCTGCAGGAAACAGACAAATGTAATCTAGTAAATGTAAAGCTGATTTAGACAAAATGTAGCAACAAGGCTAATATTTGAAATGATAGAAAATATATGCATCATTATTGATAGTATTTCAATATTTATTTGTGAGATGCAATGAACATATTTCCCTGAACTGGCTTTAACTTCCATACCATATATTTCTCTTTTTATATTTTAACTAGCTACTCAGCAGTCGAAACAGATGTGACGTCGAAAAACAGCCGAGTTAGAGGAAATAAGGTGGCGTTATTTTAATGCCTAAATTATATTATGACCTAATTTAAAGCCGTAATATCTGTAACCATATTCACACGTTACAAATGAAATATTTTCATATTCATTTTTCTAACCTGCTTCCCTGGGATCCAAAGCTGTTGATACATGATCAAAAATGTCAAGACTAAAATTATAAAATGTCATTTGCCTTTATTCAAACTTTATCTCTGGCAACCTTTATAAACTAATGATCGAATGCGCAAACACTTTATTTGCCTACTGTTGCAACTGAAATTATCTAACTATACAGAAATTCCATCGAGGCTGTTTGGACTAGTTACTAACCAAATTATAACAGACTTGTAGTTATATATTTCTTTTGATCTTAACCGATTTATGCTGCCGCATTTTATTGTGTTTTCGATTTTCAATTAATAAAGCTAACTAGGTTGTTGGATTTTAGGAGAGAAGCAAATAGTTGATACACATCGACTTGCAGCGAGGCATTTAATTCGGCTGTTGCCTCCTTCGCCGAACATCACATTTTAAGTTATTCACAGTATATACCACATTTTTGCAAGATTAAACTGACAGATAGTTTGTTTATTTAACTTCCAAGACCACTGAGACGCTCTACTCCCTCGAAATTAAGAATACGGACCCCGCGATATCGCGCACTATTCAAGATCAACCAACTGTTTTAAAAACAAACTTTGCGCCAACTGAAACAAATAATGTTAAACCAATTATGTTTTAATGAAACCTTGGTTGGTTTGAATGATTACCATACTTGTATATTTAGTTCAGTCTTTTGTGACCGTTTCTCGATCGATCTATGACAGTGCATCCAAATCAGTTTTCTTCCGATTTGGAAACTTGGTTTTTTAATAGCAAACCCTTAGTGAAATTACAGTTCTTAATGTAAAAAGTCAGGAATGCACTTAGTTGGATACATAAAGCTTATACTGAGTTACATTGACCTGAAATCTTTAAATGTAGCATGGAATTCTCAGTATATTGCTAATGACAAATCGAAGGATGTACAGCCAGTACTTCGCAGACTAACAAAATAGCTGTAACATATTTGTACACAAAACATCGCCTTCAATGCAATTACTATTGTCCCAACGTGACCTTATTACAGTTTCACAACTTGCGCACGTGTCCTTTTTGATAGAACGCAACCGGATAAATATTTGGTGTATGTGAGTGCCTGCGCCCTGAATTCACGAAGAGTCCACGTGTATACCGGAGCAAAACTTGGCTATCTTTAGATTGAAACCTTTGGTGACCATAATGCCATAGGCTACTGGCATCAACAAATATACATCTCACAGGACCAGAGAATTAAAGGAACACGTGCACATATCTACTCAATCCTTTTTAATTAATGGTAGAAATATCAATTGACCACGAAGCGCTTTTGTAACGGGCACTACCCAATCGGCTTTATTCAAGTTGATGTAGTGTGATTGCATAAACATAATAAATAATGTAATGCGTCTGTGAAACCAAATGATATATCAAGCTTGCCTTTCTGCGTAAAAATGGGACGTAGCAAACATATCAAAGGTAACCTGGTTGCGAAAATCGTTCAAGGAATTTGCAACATAGTTTAACTTACGACCACATAATGTAAAAATAGCTAAAATTCGGGTTAAAAGCAGGAAAACCACGTCATCTGAACAAGGCTTTGCACTAAATGTAACGATATTGTTGCTTGCTTCGTGTTCATCAATATGGCACGAATACCAGGAAGAAGACAAGCAAAAAATAAACCACTTGTTGGTTTGCGGTAACTAGAAATAGTAGATGCACAAAAGTATACAACGACGTTGGCTTAAACAAGCTTATGTTGTTCTCCTCAGATATCTACCGTATTTGGGTATTCACACCATATGTATAGCTTCTAATTGCTGTGTCGTATACAGTCGCTACGCGGAAAGTAATAGCTCGTGGGGAAAATTGCTGACCTCTGCACAGTTCATATCTGGAACGGTATTGAAAGGTAAACTGGACAATATCGTATTCAGCTGTCAATCATGCAGGTCCGCGGCCGTATTCTATGGCTTATTGGTACAAGGTGCTGACCTCCGGAATTCACTGGGTCGGAACCGTGTCTGGGGTACGAGGAAGACGTACCAATGACGAGACACCTAAGCTCAAAACAGCCCTATCTGGTGCTTTTCTAGACCTGCTAAATCCTGCTGCCTGAGAGTAAGCTGCCATGAATCACCTGTAAAATTAAATGAAAATCCCCAGTACTCTTTAGTAAGCTAAGAATTTGTTCATTATACCTGTAATAGTCACTATCACTTTGCACCTATATCACTAAATGGTCACTTTTCCGCTTAATATATAAAAATTTGATTTGGCTAGGTTTTTATTAGTGAACCAATAGATATTTGCGTCCGTTGTCAATTTTATGAACAGAAAACTAGCCAGTGTAATGAAACATAGTTTTGCGAACAAAATTACCTGTATTACGAATCTCGTTTGCACCTATAAGAAACGCAAGAATTTTGCGTTATAACCATATCTCGTTTGCAACATTTCCAAGAACTGTTCCAATATTATTAAGACGTGGGAAGGTAAGTCGCACTGATTAAGTTGAACAGCATTGCTTGCGCTTACCATGTAACATCTCTACATGAAGAGAAAATGCCAAATTTCTGGTTACGAACTGGCCAACTATGAAGCATTCTTAGAGCAAATTCTTTGCATTTATGCTCAGCATTTAGTAAAATTAAATATTGGCATAATTATTTTGAACAATATTTTTAAATAGTCATTAGGTTAATTTGGAAAATAAAGCAAAGTAAATAACAATATAACTCAGAGTAACGATATTTTTAGCATTGTATTGAAGTCAAGACTTGAACTATACAGGTTCCATTTGCTTATTTATAACTTAAGAAGAGCTGCGGATGTAGTACTCTTGGCCATGCACTCCGTAGCATCAGGAAGACTACTAGTCAACGCAGCGAGAATGTTCCATGAAGCACTTTCAACACTGCCGATTGTTTACCTCAAGAAATTCGTCAGACACGCATCTAGTTTTCTGAATACTTGCAGCTACTGTAGTATCCTTAGGTATGGTTGTGACTGATGATATTTATATGATTCTGCTTGCAAGAAATACGTGTGAACATGCACTTATGTGATCCGTTGCGACGGTTCTACATGAAGTTTGAAACAATCGCTTTAAGGTGGCTAAAACCCTAGTACAACTAAAATAAACCAACATTTACATTTTGTAGGTTTGGGTGACAGTAATATTTGTAGCTCAGTTAAACTCTTGACAGAATGGCATAAAAATGAAATCATTGACAAATAACAAATTATTATTTTTACACACAACATCTCCTGTAGTCAGTACTCTTTGTCTGCGTTCAAGTGAAGCAATATCATTGCTAAGCTACTTGGCATATTGTTTCTGCAACTATCAGTAACAATTGCAGTACCGTTAGGAAAGCAAAAGTTTGCTGCAAAGAATGTGGTCTTGAAAAGTGAAATATGGTTATTACCGGAAGCAAGATCTGGCAAATAGGGCAGCGAAACACATAATCCGAATAAATCTTTGGGAATTGCTCAAGTAACAACACCAAGTTTGTGACTGAGAGTAGCTTCTTAGAAAGCCGATTACCATTATAAATTTCAATGCTTACTTACTTAGAATTCGATGTATTAAGCTTGATTACTTGCATCTGATACAGTTAACCAAAACACTATTCCTCCAGCATCCAATAAAATCTACGTTTTATCTTTTCCAAATATTAGTGTGACAGATTTTTTAGGTCCCATTGAGTTTCAGTTTCAATAGCATGTTTTTCCCTTGGTCAACGTTAATAACAACTAATATTTCGTTCCAAATCACAATTTGGGACCTAAATTTTATCTGGTTATCTTCAACCAGACCAAGTTTGGCAATTTAGATCTAAAGGTCACATGGGATCCACGAAAATATTAAGATTAGTGAACGTATTTTGCGCACGCATTTGGCAACTTCCTTCCATTTATTAAAACTAATGTGCCAAGCTATTTATACGCCAATATACTCTTATTTTGTTTTACATGCCTTCGTGCATTTAGATTATCCATATTAACTTATTGATTAATACCTGAGTATTACGCGGTAACTGGATATTTGGCGTGCCATACTTATCGAGCCTTTCAGCTGAAATAATGTGGAAAACAGTGTTTGAATAAACACTTGAAACGAAATTTGACATTCGTCAAATTTTCTCTGAGCCAAGATATTTTGGATCGATTAAAGTTGTACTGGCCAAAGCGCCTTTGGCGCCTACTGGTAATTTTTCCCATTGTTCCCAGTTTTAATCCCGTTTTGCACCCTGTTTTTGCCTTTTTATTGCGGTCGTTTTCCTATTGTATACGTGTTGTATTTCTAATCTGTTTTCCACATGAACATGGCTGTCTCGCTAAACACCGAGACGGATGGACCTATGGGGTCCTCGTTTGATGAGTCTACTGCAGCTTGCGGACAGGTTAACTGTTCAGAGCCAGCAACAGTATGCAGTGTGACGTCTGCTTCCGCTGGTATCACGAAAGTAGTACCGGCCTACAAGCTGACAAGTACAAAATGCTATCATCAAGCGTTTACTTTCTTTTCAGCTTTGCTGAATGCTGCGCTCAAAGATCGACGCGCCCGGCTGTAACCGGTGCTAAACTTATAGCGCTGGCTTCAAGGTTAGCAGATGTCGAGAAAGCGATAGCTAATCTCGCCTCTATTGCGTCGCTCGATAGGAAAATGTATTTGACTTTATAATTTCTGAATAGTTCGTTTGAAGACACAGCAATAGCCGGCAACATTGCTAACGATCTATCCACTGGAGTCTGTCACTCGATCATAAAGTCGCAAATCCTGTTGGCCAATCCAGGCAGCATTGCTGGCTGTCCTCATGATCTGATTCAAGTAAAGAAAACTAGGGTGCGGAAATACTAAAAGCCCTTGCTAAACTCAGAGAAATAGTTGCCACGGCATAGAAAAAGTTGCCGTCTTTGACAGTAGTAAAGTCGTCTGACAATTGCACACAGAACTTTCCAAAGACGCTGACTGTCTCGGCCGCCCGTGAACCAGCCCTTTCTGACGAACTGCTGGTAACTGCTCAATGCGATACGAAGTCAACGGCTCCTGCTCCAGTGAGCCAAAAGAAGAAGCGGACAAGATCTGCTCGTAAAACTTCGAAGGGGCTTGAAGACCCAGAACCTAGTAAGACGCCGGCAACACAGCGAAAAACCCACGCCACCGTTACTTTCGCATCGTTTGTGAAAGCAGCTTAAGTCCCACCGCCAGTGGTTCAAACAGCTGGAATAGGAGTCGACTTCAAGGCACGTGGAGTAAACACTCCCTTCGTGCCGACTCTTTCACGGATAGTAGCGTTAAATTCCGTAACGTTACTGAATCTGTGGCCGTTCACCCAAGGGAACGCATCTTGGAAGACAGCAAGTGGTTAAAACTGTGTGTCAGCAAGCTGCTTCCACCTGGTTTCCTTGGCGTCACTGTCAGTTAGCTGACCAGATTGGGTAACGTCCCTATCGCTTCTCCAAATCCACGACCCCGACTACTTCGAACAGGACTTTCTGCCCCGGATTAACGCAAATCATTACTGCGAGTTGCATTCAAACTTAAGGGTAGTGCTCTCAGCGTTTAGCCGGGCCGACCACTGGCAGATAGAATGAAGTTAAAGGAGGCTATCAACGGCCTCAAAACTCGACGGGCGGCTGGTGAGCAAGACCTCCGTCTGGTGGGTTTTCAGGTGGTCAGCCAGAAGTTACTTTCCGCCCTATCAGAACCAATCCTGATGGCGCACGACCTAGGGATGGTCGTGCCAACTTCCTTGAGGTAGTACTTAGCAACGTGCGTAGCCTAAGGAACAAGGTGCACGAGTTGGGTCTACTTGTAGACAAATCTCGTCCCGACATACTTGCTTTCACTGAGACGTGGTTGTCCCTGGATATCACTGACGGTGAGGTATATTTACCTGGCTACGCGTTGCTTAGAACTGATCGCTCCGTTGGTCGCCAAGGCGGAGGCGTCGTACTGTATGTGAGCTGTAACTTAGAGGTGTTAAGGCCTTGCACGTTCCAGTCGTCGGATCAGACTGTTAAAGGCCTATCGGCTGTTTTGTGCACTTCCTCTACCCAGTTTACAGTTATAGTAATTTACAGAAGTCCTGGAAGTTCTTTCAGGGGGACACTTGACTTTATTCGCACTCAGTCTGCGAATAAGTGTTTAGTTCTAGGGGATTTCAACCTCCCAGAAGTCTGTTGGGCCGACCTTTCTTGCAATTCGGCATTAGGAACATCCGGTGCAGACTTCCTTGAACTGACTCTCCAAGTGCCTTTGCACCAGTTCGTTGACTTTCCAACTAGGTATATGGACAACCAGATACCAGCTACTTTGGATTTGGTTTTCGCTAAGTCCCTGGACCTCGTGACTGACGTTCCATGCGGTGCAGCTCTAGGGTCCAGCGATCACACATGCATATCCTTTCAATATGCTCTTTCGAGGCACCAAGAGACCGCTGTTGAATTACTTCCTAATATTTGGCGGGCGGACTTTAGTGCAATGCGAAATAAGGCTTCAGTTCTGAACTGTGAGATCTCGATGCCTGACTCTGTCCAGCTAGCCTGGGATAAATTTATGGCATACCTTATGGAGGTTACCGCTGCCTATTTTCCACTCCTTAGGAAAAGAGGGTTATGGGCACAACCACCAAGGATAGATACCACAGGCAAGTACCTACTCAAGAAACGGTCTATATGCTGGCGAACCTACCAAGCAGCTCCATCAGCCAGTACCTATGATAGTTATCGAGAGAATAGGAATAAATATAAGCAACATCTCAGAACTGCTCGTCTCCAATACGATCAGGGTTTAGCGGACTCGGCCGCAGCTAATCCCAAGAAGCTTTTGCTTACGGTAGATGACATAGCGGGGCAAAAGTGTCTATACCAGTTTTATTGCGAGCAGACGCGACCCTGCGCAAACTGACTATGACAAGGCTTGTATACTGAGGGAGCAGTATACTGCGGTCTTTGCTGGGGAGACCTCTTTACCACAGGTTGAATTGGTTTCAAGAGTTCCAGAGGATTCTTGCTTAGCTGAATTTAGCATAACGGAGACTCAGGTCTTCGAGCTACTGCAAGGCTTTAATCCCTCTAAAGCTTCCGGTCCTGATTCAATTCATCCGAAGCTGTTGCATGAACTGGCCACTGAGCTGAGTGGCCCGCTCAAGTGCGTGTTTCAGTATCGCTGGTCAGTAGCAGCCTACCTTCGGAATGGAAGGCGACAATCATCCGCCCGATTTTTAAGGGCAGTGACAGCGCGAACTACCGGCCTGTCAATTTGACTAGCGTAGTAGACAAGTTGTTCGAAAGCTGATAAGGGATTCAGTGGAGAACCACCTCAATCGATTCCACCTTCTCAGTTTTGCACAACATGTATTACGCAAAAGCTTTTCTTGTCAGACTAATTTACTTGTAGCTCGTGAAAGCTGGGCCGAAGCGGTAGACAGTGGCCACTCTGTAGACGTGTTATTCGTAGATTTTCCGAAAGCTTTTGACACCGTTCCGCATCTGTGGCTCCAACTTAAGTTGAGATCTTACGGGATATCTTGTCGCGCCCTTCAATGGATGTCTGCGTTCCTTGAGGGGAGGGAACAGTGCGTACGGGTGGGGTGTAGCCTTTCGTGCTAGCTAGCTGTCCTCAGTGGCGTTCCGCAGGGCTCGGTATTGGGGGCCACTGTTGTTCGCGGTCTACATAAATGACTTGCCGGGATAGCTAGAGGTGTCCTCATTAAGGTTTCCCGAAGACCTTATGCTCTGGAATATTGTGGATATTCCGGGGGTCCTGAGGCAAATCAGCTTGCCTTGGATAGGCTCTGGGACTGGTCTATCTTATGGTTGACGCCCATAAATAGGGCGAAGTGCTCTGTTCTCCGAATCGGAGCTGTTATCCTCCCACCCGATTTGTTGTCGGCGGCGGTGAACTCCCTGTTGTCACTCAGCAGGTGGATTTAAGAGTCTTACATGTATCAGCACTTCATTCTGGAGACAACTAGAAGAAGGCTGCTTGTCGAAGGTTTCGTATGATGTGGTTTATCCGCCGCTCTTTCGGAATCTTAACGGCCAAGTAGTTTGTGAAGCTATTTTCGACATTCGTCCGACCCCACCTGGAATATTGTATTCAGACTTGTCCACCATGTCTTAACTGAGACAAAATGGACTTGGAGAGGATGTTACGAGTGGGCACTCGGTTATTGCAGGGTCTACGGGGACAGACGTATCCTGAAGGCTTGCTCAGTTTGGGTATGTACTACATGCACCGCCGAAGGATAAGATGGGACTTGATTCTCACTTATCCTATTTTGACGGGTAAGATTGGTCCAGACTTGTCAGGGCTTTGTAGTCCAGCTCCATTACCTAATCTCCGAGGTCACCCCCTGAAACTGCATAAGCCACGGTCTGATGGGATTAGGACGGATACTCGTCTATCGCGCCGAGTTATAGATCGCTGGAATCCGCTTCCAGATCACGTGGTTAGGGAACCTACGGTTAAGGGTTTTGCGCGCCAGCTCGATGCTCTTGGGTGACAACTTCAAACTTTTCCTTTTTCTTAGCTGACTCACCTTCACTTTTCAGTGCATTTTTAATGACTCAAATATCAAGGTATTCCACTTGCTTGGCTCTTACCGTTTTCTCTTTTGCCCTCTGCTTTTACTTTTTTCTCTTTCTTACTTCACGTAACCGACCCAGAAGGGACTGCTAGGGCAGGATCCGTGGACAGCAATTGGTTGGACAGGGTGTGATGTGGTCTTTGTTTTAGGTCCATCAGTATTTTAAAGTTCGCCAACTCCTGGTTTAACGACCCGCCGGAGAAGGAACACTCACGAAATGTCCTATCGTTCCAGCCCCGCTTGAACTTGTACTTGAACCTGAACATGCACTTATTTCCGTAGACCGCGGAAGTTGATGATTGACCACAGCACGCGGCATATTCAAATGACTTCGTATTTTATTAGAATTCTCTATAAACTTAGCAAACTCGCGTCAGTCGGACCATCGTGCATATGAAATGCTCATAGAGCCATAAGTCACAGCATCAAAAGCTTCAATCTATTCTTTTCTCACAAATGGTATTTTTTCACTTTCCGTAAAGTTATATCAAACCCGGACTGCAAAATCGCATGCCAAATGTCCAATGATTAACCCATACTCCCAACGTAAATCAAGTTAATCCTGTGTCACTAATATTACTATGATACTGATTACACATACGTAAATATACAAACTGTTGGAACTTAACGTTTAAACAAAAGTTAATTTAACATGTTACGAACTCGCCTACTTCTACGTATATAAATTTCTTTGATTCCATGAGGTAAGAAAGCTTATTTAATGTAGTCAGCGCATATCAAAACAAGTGGTTGTAGTTCAATAAAAGCGAAATAGCAGTGAGTGATTGATCTTATTCACACCCCAAATTTATATTTATTTGTATGGTAATTAAAGCAAAAGCTTCGCGTTGCGCATCTTGCAAGGCTATCCGATGAAAAATGCACCGTTGAACAACTGCCGAAACTCACTCATCCTTAATGCTATCCATGTAATAGACAACATAAAGTACATCGGTAAAACTTCAAGGTACATTAAAATAGCTCTTGAATTACTTCCGAAATGAATAAATGTAGTACACCGTCACGCTTTTTTAAACAAGTGATGGAGGCTCGCTTTAAACGGTTGAAAATATTACGGTATATATAGTCCCACGAAGTAAGCTATTAAAGCTACAGTACATTATTAATCTCAAGAAAGTTATGAGCAATGCTGCAACTACATGAATTGATGTTTTAAATATAACATCAGGCATAACTCTTAGCGTTATTTGTGCAATATTTATTTTTATGCAGTCATAAAAGTCTATGGAGGTGACATTTTGTAATCGCTGTTCTAAGCTGAGGCAAACATAGCTGAACATTTAGTCTGCATTGGCAATATATCTTTAAATTGCCTATATTTGTAATAAGCCTTTTATCTGAAAAACAGAACCGCTATTTTTTAATGATTTTTGTGCAATCAGCAACAAACTTCGATCGTCTAGCAAGTAATATCTCATGTTTCCGGTACAAAAATAAATCCAAAAGGTTAAGATAAAATACTAGTGTAATGTTTGCATGAATCAAGTTATGTTGAATTTTGGTTTATGTCGGTTGAGATATATGCAACAACTTTTACACCTCTAACTTTGTTTTTCAGCTACGCTACCTCAATCCTCTACTTGTTAAATCCTTATTGTTTGAGTGCGTGAATGATGTGTTCGTCGGTGTCTAGCGACCAACCTTAGAGTAAGTGGCAGGATTAAGAGACCGTTTGATTGCACTAACGCGGTTAAATTTGAATTTCCGTGGTGCCAATTGGTACACCCGTTTTGCGGCGTGAATAATTTGCCTTCATAGTGCTATGGATAGGTAGCATAAATTAATATAAATCGTTTAGTAGTATTACATTGGATATGATGTGTAAACATTTTACTGAGGTAAAGTTAGTGAAATAAGGAAGGCCGAGATGGTGGCGGAAAATCAACAGATGGGAATGTGCGGAAAATGCGTTCAACAAATATGCCGGTATTTCTGATAATGTAACGCTTTAAAATGTTGCATTTATTGAAACCGCAACTAACCGTCTACTGTAAACAGAAATCACTTTTTACAATGGTGCAGATATAAGGTTGAGAAAGCTGCACGGAATTTTAATTGCACTAACAATGTTCACGGAGGACATGAAATGCGACATTCTAAAGCAAGACATGTACCAAGTTTATTCCTAATGATGGGAAATACGTAATTAATAGGTGGGAAACTTACTTTGGATGCCTTGAAGGTAACCTGCAAGTCAATGTGAATTGGTAAATGGTAAGAAGTGCGAAAGGAGTAACTGGGATGACGAGGGCATCACTATGTGCATAGTTGAGGAAATACGGAATGAGATAATCAAAGTTAATAAGGAATGTAGGGTAACAGATATATTATGTTACCGTAATGCATTGTCTGTAAACGGGTACCCGGAAATGATCATGAGGTGATCAGTATTAATTATTGGTTTCAGTGAAAGGGAATACGTAATTGTGGGAACGGTTTGTTGTTAGGTTGAGTTTGTTGCGAAGTGTTAGGCAAGTAAGGGTCATGTGGAACATGTTCATATTGCGAGATAAATATGTTAACTGCGTATAAACTGGGGTAATTGTACGCCTGATTCTGAAATGTATATGTGTGTATTTACACACATATACCTATTTACGTATATAAATTTGCAAGCAGCTGCGTTAATGTTCAACGTATGTGTATATGGATGTATATATATTTATGTATAATTATATATATGTATACATATATGTCCATATATATACATATATACATAGCGGTATATATATTTTATATATATATATATATATATATATATATCATGCGTATGCATACGTGAACCGATATATGTATCTAATCATGCATATGTACGTACGTACATTTAAAAAGGTCCATTACACGGCATACAAAGATACGTTCTCTCTCTCTGAATATATATATATATATATATATATATATAATGCAGCATACGGCGACAGCTTATGCCTTATTATATGCAGTTAAAATATTTATCCGGGCATATGAAGGCCTTCCAAATTATTCCTGTTTGCTTAGCACTTCGCAACGAAATCGACCTAGCAGGACAGCGTTTACATAAGTAAATAATCCCCTTCACTAACACCAATAATAAATGCTAATCATTGCATGCTGTTTTCAAATGACCCCTTTATGAACACATCAATACGGGAATGGAAAATGCTCTCTATTGGTAAATCGTTGTCAACTTCGGATATTTTTTCTGTATGTTGTCAACGATGCACATAGGGATGCTCAGAAAAGGAAGTTATCATAGGTAACCCAGTTTACCTGCGGATAGGTGGGGGCCACAGTGACAAGCGAATCCGAAACCGGATGCCGCCAACCATATATATGTATACATATATATCTGTATATGTATATATATATGTGTGTACCACTTGATAATAAGTAAATGAAGCTTTTGTTCTCGAGGAGGCGAGGCACGCCTTTACAGGCATGTTACCTATGTAGATGAGCATAAATATATCTGAATAGATAGATATTTGTATGTATGTGTATAGGCATGTTGATATAAATGTAGATGTATATACATATGTAAATATATATATGTGTGCATATCTATATATACAAGATATTTATTTCTGGCATGCATATATGTATACGTGTACATATGAATAGAATTACTTAGGTGTGTTGGGGTTAGACTAGCCACCGGGCACATGCGCCTACAGAGGGACCATGGGTGGGTATTGCTGCACTACCTACGGTTTCATCTACACACCCCATATGCAGTGTAAAAGGACGGAAATCAGACCGGGAGGCATGTGGATGGAAGGCAGGTTTTTTCAAGGTAGCCGTCGCACACCCCTTAACAGGGAAACACATACACGCTGTATTTTTGGAATCAAGCGCACACAAGTCGGTGGCTGGATCGTAGTGCGCTGCACACTGAGTGCATGGAACCGCTAATCGAGCCTCACACGGCCACGAGGACCGTTCACCCCGTCACGTCCAGCAACGACCAACTGCCTCATGGAGCTAGTGTGGAGGAGATAGTGGGTAAGAAACAAGAAGGCACCTTGTCAACATGCACATCCAGCGCAGCCACATAGGTGATATCAAGTACCCGGTAATCATTGGTACGTACAACATGAAATGAAATGAATTCAGTGATGCATACAGAAAGGTGGCATAACTGTTATCTAAATTAGCGTATGATGTCAATTGGTCAGCAAGTATATCGCGATAACGATTAAACGTACACGATGTAGTTAGAGATGATACAAAGGCGACAAAGTTACGCAAGAAAAGCGCAATTACCAAACCCATGATGTCGCATTACTGGAGTCAGGATGACATCAATCTGCACACCCACGCCGCTTTATACACTACGCAAAAGTGGCTGCAGATTTGTTATTCTCTCACGTTAAGTGACACTGCGAAGGTGGTGGAATATGGATGTAATGAAAGAAGGACAGCGGTACTGCACTACTTTAGTAGATGTCACATACGACTGGAAGGAAGGATTACCGTTACGGTAAGTTATTAAACATAGGACCATCCACTCAGCCGTATATGTAAGTCGGCTGAGGAATGATCCTGAGCAATAGGTAGGGGCAGCTGGTGTGATATCGAAGGTAATGCCCCCGATGGAGTTAACAAATGCAATGCTCCGTGAATGGCATGTTAAAAGCAATAGTGATATCTGATCGTCATTGTGTGCACAAGAGGTGAGTACGCTCTGCTATTGTGTGTCACTGGGCATACCACTGCGGCTCTGCTAGATAAGTAATGATATCAAACCAATGGTACCTGTGACGATGTGTCACTGAATAATCACATGGCCGCTGCTGTACGTGTGGGGAGAGGCTCCGGCATGGTGAAGTGTGCAAGTGGGCAAGAATCACCACGGTGATTTTTGGCGAGGCCGTAATCCTATGATTTGCAACCACAGGTAAGAGGTGTATGCATTGCATCAGTCACCGTCAACCGTGGGCTATCGCGCTGGCTGTCACTTATCGAACTTCAGGATGCGTCACGGCAACTTGGAGAACACCGGGCGCCTCTTCACGTAGCACCTAACAAAGAGGTGTACTATGATCTCTATTACCATGCATGATGATTGATTCCAAGAAACAAGCAATCTACCAATCGTTTGAAAAGTCAGCAGTCCATTGGACTGCATTACCCCGTCCTTGTGATTATAATTGCTGCTGCCGACCAGAGGCATCATTCCTGAACGGCAGGGCACATACGATGCAGAGATTAGTACGCGGAAATTAGTTGTTGGAAATAAACTTATGCATGTCATAGTGTTACGGTGCTAAACGGTAACGGTGGGTGATGGAATGTAAGCACGCCACAGGTAGTAATGGGATGTTCACAAAAGCTTACTAACCTTTGGTATTGCAAAGAGTTTCGTTGACTTCGATGTATCCACTGTGGCACGAAGGGTATTGGCCACACTGCAGACATATGATGTTTAAACCATTCACAAATATTCCCGACCTCGTGGGTGAGCTGCTTCATGGCTCGTTACCCACGATTCGAGAACACTGAGAAATGGTTTGTGGATCCTTGAAACACGTGGGGGACCATGACTGTGGAACTGCCTCAACAGGTACCTGCAATGGAAAGACGCATTAAGTGTAATGGCAGATTGATGTCGATGACTAGCAACAGTGCACACGTGATGACTTTGCTGAGACGGTGTGCTAGATCGAGAATACAGGCATATGGATACCATGACATGGTTTATAAGAGGAAGGTGACATCACGGATACCAGGAGACACGTGTGAGGTATATATTAGGTATGAAATCCGCCTTATTGGTTCGCGTAGCATTTACTAACGTGGATGGGATAACGTAATTGACGGGGTGAGCTTCCTGCAACCTACTGTTTACGGATGACAGATGCAATTAATTCGCGGCAGTGAGCCCGACTTGTGCTTCGTAACCCTACATGTGAGAGTGATGTGGCGCCCCTGCCATAGCTGAGAAGGTTATGGAAACCGATTGCAGTTTTCCATTTACCGTTCCTGATGTCCTCATCCTTAGATGATATTCGGACGACTTCCATCGTTGACGTTCAGTCATCGTGGTGGCAAGTTTCGGAATCTTTTTTATACACTTGATGTCACTCCGGAGGTATGGTGACGAGGCCTGAACACGACTACTCTATTTGTGGCTTAACAGCTGGCTGGTTAGCCGAACAACCTCCTCGTGGTGCCAGCTGGGTGGTTCGGGTTTAACCCGTTCCAGCAGATAGTTCGGCGGCAGTGTTCCAGGACGTGGTGGGTTTTCGCCTGGCAAGCTTTCTCCCTATAAAAAGCCACAAATGTCTGCTTATCAACACTGCGACGTGGCGGATGTGACTCGCCACAAAATAAAGTCACTAGCCCGCGGATATCCGGAAAGTGCTATCCAACCCAAGGATATTAATCGCTTATGCTCACTTTCCTGACGATAACAAACACTCCAAAATGCTGCGGCACAATCAAAGACACAAACTTCATTCATACACAATTACATATGTATATACACCCATACACTTACATACGCTGTTATGCCAAACATGTACTTTTGTACATTTTTGATCACACTGTTAGCTAAACATGATCATGCCTGTAAAGGTGTGTCTCGCATGGTCGAGAATAAAAGTTTATTTATATATTTATTTATAACGGGAAGCATGCATCTACCTCAGTGTTGCTCAGCGCCATCCTAAGATCAAATAACGCATGTCCCTGTATTGGTGGCATGAAGGCACGTTATCCAGGAATGTAAATTGCTCCGTACGATGACACCTGCATCGCGAGCTTCATTACTACACCACAATGATATAGATCCCATAAAAGACGGATCAGCAATAGGTTTACGACTAATAGGCAAGGGTTGACATTTATTGGCATTTCGTAGGTTAATTATGAAAGTAAGAAATTTTGCGAACAACAGCTCACTGCAGGACTCCCTGACGCCCCATATGCACTTAATCAGCACTGGAGCCTCCGGCTAATTCTGTTAAAACTGGATAGAACCCCGCTGCAAAGATCAACTTGGCCCACTAGTTCCGTTTATGCGGAGAAATCAACCCGTGCGAAATGAATCACAGAACCCATGACACACATGCGCAAGAAATTAGAACCCACGCTGCGTCTTCCTTAAGCCAGTGCGAAGTTCATTAGCATTCCTTACAGCGACTGACATACCGTGATGAGAAAAAGCCCTCAAAAGACGAAAATAATAAGGCTATTTGCTACGGAAACAAGCATGCAGGTTAACGTTATAGGTGCGAAGCGGCGGTGGATGTAAATGGTTCGGTACATAGGCGAACCAGGTGCCATGAACTTGACGGACGTTTGGACCATTCAGAAATATTCAGCACTAGGTGGGTGAGCGTGTATGTAGCTCTGAACCCACCAAGAGTGAACACTGAGAAATGGTTTCGGAATGCTCATCAGAGGCCACGTCAACAATACGAAATGAATATGAACCGGGCATTCGATAAAAGCGCACGTAAGGCAGTATAATTATGTAAAGTTAAAAAGAAGTGTGACATGAAAACATGTAGTGAAATACACGGTGATAAACCTACCCATGCATTTATGCATTACTCCGGAGACGAAGAGACAGTCATAGTAGTCATGCATGCGAAGATAATATGCGCCGGTTCTGAAGGCCACGTGTGACAGATTATTACACCAACCTGACGTCCGAAGAAGCATTTCGGCAGTGGCACATGTAAATTGGAAGCATACCAGCAGTGGCTGATCACTGAAGTAGGCACCAGGGATGGACAGCGGTTCTGAAAGGCAAAAGGTGAACAAGCAATGCACTTACCAGAGGTGCAACGGAGTATATACGCGGCAGCACATGTTACATGCAGGGAAAGTAGTAGTGGCGCATCATTCCAGTAACCATCACAGAGAGAGGCGTTCTAAAAGGCATCTGTTAATATCCCATACTCTTACGGGATGTGCAACGGAGTAGAATGGGGGCGGAATATATGAGTTCGTGGCAGAGCAGTACTTGGGCAGCACCCATTTAGGAAAGACGGATAGACTGCGGTAGCAAAAGCGGCATTAGGGCACACAATACAGTTACCGTAGGTGAAAGGAAGTACGTAGCGGCAGTAACCATGACGTAGTTGCTGACCGCTAGTGACGGATCCGTCATGCGGGCGGCACGGATACGCAGGAGTTGAAAAAGCTTTTGTTAACAGCCAACAAACTGACTGCCAGTGCGACGAATATCTATGTAGCAGTAAACATTTCGTGTGGGAATACCATTAATGGCGCATCTGTCACGGATACACAGGGGTCCTACAAGGAAATAGTGAGGAGTCAATGCACCTTCCCGGAGTTCCAACGAAGTACAGAGCACGCAAAGAACACCTGGAGTCCGAAAAGTAGCGGCGGATTACCATATAGACAGCATGGATACGGAGCAGTTGTCAAAGCCATTTATTAACAAGGGATAGACTTACCGCACGTGCAACGGAATTGACAGCGGCGGCAAAGGTGACGTGCAGGCGAAGGAATATTGCCGCATTAACAACATGGGCAGTGCACATGGACGGCTTCTCTAAAATCCACTAGTTGACAAGGGATGAACTTACCGGTGAAACGGGCAAGGTAGCAGCAAAGTAGGTGACGTGTAAGATGACCATCAGCAGGGGATCAACTGTATACGCAGCATGCATGTACAGCCGTGAAAACAGTACGTTATTAATAGCGGAGAGTCCCCTTAGGTGAAACGGACTTGATAGCCGCGGCAATGGTGACATGTGGGCTTACCATTCGTGCCGAATGAAACCTTTAGGCTGCGCAGATGCACATGTGCTATGACGTGCACTCATTAAAGGGGGATACGCTTACAGGAGAAGCAACGGACTTGATGGCCGAGACTACGGTGTAGTGCATGCTGACCACGAAAATCACTTCCGGAATCCGTGTTGTACATTGCTAAGTAGATTAAATCTACTCAGATGACTCTCCAATGAATCCCTCACCAGTTTCTCGAGGAGTTTGACTACTGCACTCGTCAGACTAACTGCCCTGTAATTTGCAGGCAGACCCCTGTCCCCATGTTTAAAGATGGGACAAATGACAGCTTCCTTCAATTCGGAAGGCAATGCACAACTGGCAAGCGATTTTTGAAATGCAATAGCGAGCGGTCCACTTAGCTCCGCAGCCAACTCATGCAACAGTTTTGGGTGAATTAAATCAGGCCCAGAGGCCTTAGAAGGGTTCAGCCTTTGTAACAGCCTAGGAACTGCAGTCTCCGCTAAAATAAATTCAGATACTTCTGAACCGTCTGGGGTCATGCAACCCAGCTCAACGCCTGTCAAAGAGGTTTCCCTTACAAACGCTGCCGCATATTGCCCACTGAGTACGCAGGCCTTGTCATAGTCCGTATGCGCATGCGTACCGTCATCACTCATCAATACTGGTATTGACATGTTCGAAGCGCAGCGCCTTTTGACATAAGCGAAGAATCTTTTTGGCTTCTCTGAAGCTTCGTCCGCTAACCCTTTTTCAAAACTGAGCCGAGCATCCCTTAGGTGTTGCTTACACCTACTTCTAGCCTTGCGGTACCTGTCATAAGCATCGGTGGACGGAGCATCTCGGTAAGTCCGCCAACATCTATACCTCTTTGTCAGCAGATGCCTGCCAGTAGGATCTATCCAGGGCGGCTGTGCTCCGGCCTCCTTTCTTCTTCTGACTGGGATGAAGGGAGCAGAGACTTCTGTAAGGTAGGACTTAAATTTATCCCAGGCAACCTGGACAGTATCGTTGTCTGAGATTTCACAATAGAAACCAGAAGCCTTTGCTCGCATTGATTGATAGTCTGCTTGCCATATGTTCGGGCGAGACTCAACAGTATTCTGGTAGCGTCTAGATAGAGTACAACTGAAGAGCAAACAAACATGATCACTGGAACCCAGTGGAGGTCCGTAAGTAATGTCATCAACGAAATCGAGTGACTTAGCGAGTACAAGGTCTAAGATAGACGGTACTTGGGCGTCCATGTACCTAGTGGGGAGGTCAATGAACTGGTGCAAAGATACTTGCAGCGTAAGTTCAAGCAGATCAACGCCGAATGTGCCTGACGCTGAGTCGCAAGAAAGATCTGCCCAGCAAATCTCTGGGAGGTTGAAGTCGCCCATCACAAAACACTTATTTGCGGACTGGGAGAGAATGAATTCCAGTACCTCTGGATACGCTCCCAGGGCTTCTATACACAACTACCACTGTAACCTGAGCCGAGGATGTGCTAATAACAGCCGATAGAGTTTCAACAGTTTTGTCTGCCGACTGAAATAAGCAAGTCTTAAAAACGTCAAGTTTACAGCTCACATAAAGAGCGACGCCCCGTCCCTGTCGGCCAGGAGAGCGATCGCATCTAATTAGTGCGTAGCCAGATTGATGTACTTCATCATCCGTGATGTCCTGAGACAGCCACGTTTCAGTGAATGCGAGTATACCGAGGTGAGTCCCATCTACAAGCAGACCTAACTCGTACACCTTATACCTTAGGCTGCGCACAGTACTTAGCACTATCTGAAGGTTTTCGTTAGATCCACACCTGGGTCACGCGCTACCAGAATGGGCAGTAGTAGGGCGGAAAATGTCCGCCGGCTGACCACCCGAAAACCCACTAACCGGAGAGCTTGTTCACCGGCCGGTCGCCTACTTTTGAGGTCCATGATGGCCTCCCTTAGCTTCAGCCTATCGGCTAGAGGAAGGTCCGGCTGAACGCTAATATTCGTACCTTTCAGCTTAAACGCAATCCGCATGAGATCATTGCGTTCCTCCCGGGTAGAGAGTACCACAAGAAGTATCCGCGGTCGAGGGTTTGGTACGTTAACTGGGAAGTTCCCCAGTCTAATCAGCTTCCTGACAGTAACGCCTGGAAAACCAGGCGGGAGAAGCTTCGTTACGCACATTTTAAACCATTGAAGGTCGTCCAACATGCGATCAACAGGAAGGACAGCAGTAGATTCATTCGCGTTACGGAATATAACGCTACTATCCGTGAAAGAATCGCCACGACGGGGTGTATTAACCCTACGGGTCTTTGATTCGGCACTCGGAGCAGGTGCCTTCACTACTGGTGATGGAACTATCTTTAGCCCCTCCGATGATGTAGCAACGGCAGCATATGTTTTTCGCTCCATTGTCGATGTCTTACTTTTGTTAGGGTCATCGATTTCAACGGAAGGCTTTATGGCAGATTTTGTCTGCTTTTTCATCTTGATAACAGCAGCAGGGTCCCGTGAGGCTTTTTCGCTTTGAGCAGAATCAAGCACACCTTCAGAATGTGTCTTCTCGGTGAGAACCAAGATTGTCGGCAACTTCGGCTGACAAGTAGTGCGTGTTGGGATCTTCGCCTTCGCACAACCGTCAAACGGTTTGCCAAGTAACGACACTTGGCTTATTTTCCGTGCCGAGACAACTTCTTTTTTAGCAGAGAGCTTACAAAGTTTCCTGGCTCTTCTTCGCTTAACTCGTAGTGACCCATGAACCAGCAATTCGGCGTCGATCAGGATGGGTTTAGATACGACGTCCGATGCTGCTTCATTTTGGTGGTCGATAGCCATCTGGACCGGTGACATAATGATAGGTGCCACAAGTTGATCATCAGTGTAAGCGAGAAAATCTGCTTTGTTAGAGACCGGAAGCGTCGTCATAAGCAGAGTAATCTTAAAGCGAAGATCAGAGAGCATCGAGAACGAACGCTCTACATTTCGCAGCCGGGTATCAAGAGATTCGTCTCTCGTATGAAAGGCTGTGAGACCTTGCCGGCGGCTGCAGCAATTGGCACAACTGAAAAACAACTTTTGCTAGAGGCCAGCGCTGCGTACTGCTTGGTATTTAGCTCCATACAAAGCGCATGGTAATATCGGTGGCAGACGACGCATTGCATACCTCCGGAATCGTCAGTTACTGGTATATTGCAGCTTGGGCAGCCACAAAGTGCGATAACCTCAGAATCCGAGCCATCAGGAACAACAGCCTCGGTGCATTGCGAGACCGACATAGTGGAAAACAGAGTGATTATAACAGGTATGCTATAGTTAAAGGACCACAAAAAAGGCAAAAACGGGGTGTAAAACGGGGTTAAAACTGTAAAAATTACCAGTAAGCACCAAAGACGCTTTGACCAGAACCTCTTTAATCGATTCAAGATATATTAAATCAGAGGAAATTCGACAATAGTCAAATTTCGTTTCAAGTGTTTATTCAAACACTGTTTTCCAAGTTAATTCAACTAAAAATCTCGATCAGTATGGCACGCCAAAAAGTCGAGTTACCGCGTAACACTGTGCTATCTCGGGCAGAAATCTATCGGAGTGATCACCGGTTTGCAGATTCATTCGTATTTACATGCGTTAGCCTCTGTGTTGCATTCATATTAACTTACCCTTTGCCACGCAATCCTGAACGTCCAAAATGTACGCAACCGTACAGGATGTAGCCGTTGGCGTCCCCATCCGGCAATTGTTTGCGCCTTCCACGCTGGAAAAACATGTCAACGATTTAATCTGAAAACGTCCGAATTGCTTCTCCATGTCTTCAACACTTTCATGCTTCCTAATAACCAAAAATCTGAACAGCTCACCATCATCCACAGCCATAGCGATAGCAGAAAAAACAACTATGGCCACCGAAATATTATAACAACCATCACACATACGTACCCTTATCGGTAACACTTCCTATGGCATCATAATTAACACACAACCCCTTTCTCCACACACCATCCAGCTATTTCCAGGTATTGCACATTCATCCTCCTTGGCAACGTCGCTAGGTAACCACGTTGCTACGTACCATTTGTACCACGGAACGTCCCGAAGCAACACCATATTTTGTTACGGTAATCATACGGTCCACAAGATTAAAATCATCTAGGCAAATTCAAGTCTTGGCTCAATTCCCGCCACCTAGCATTGAACGCCGGAAGGTGTAGAGAGGTTTACTGCAAAAATAAGTTTATTACAATTATTTCCACCAGCAACTCGTCATTCAAAACATAAAGACATTGCTTCCTTTTTGTCCTTGTAATAAGTTGAAGCATCACAAAGCAATGCTTTTTTGGTCCCTTTAGGTAAATGAATTATCCGTGCGTCTTATGCTTGCTAAAAATTTCGTGAAATTAACACAATCTGTTGTATTATCTGAAGTTTTATAGATAACAGTGTGCTACTCTATTGTAAATAACGCTCATTGTTGATTTTTCCCGACACTTTATGTATTGGTCATTAATATCTATGTCGATTTTGTATCCAACTCTCTGAACTAATGAGTAACATTTGTTGTCTGATGAATATACAGCTTCCTGGCTGACATACATACAATAATACACGATCGTCTGATACTTTAATAGTCTGATACTTTTGTTATATATTGACTGACGAAAATGGATCAATCGGGTTTTACCTCGCACCTATCACCCGGGGCGAGGTAGAAAAAATTGTGCCAGTGCAGCATGTAGCCACCAGACTGATTCCCAACTTACGAGGTGTGCCTTTCGAAGACCGGTGTAAGAAACTAGTACTGTACACCCTAGCTTATCGTCGACTAAAGGTTGACCTCCTCATGACGCACCGAATATTACATCCGGGTGATTACCCTACGTTGGGACTACTGTTTCATCTACGCACACCAAGCAGCACGCGAGGACACCGGTATAAGCTCGCCGTACCGAATTTGAAGCGGGTCGCTTACTAACTCTGTTTCGAACGCAGAATGGTGAATATATAGGACGACCTGCAGCAGCAGGCAATTGATGCAAAATCAATGTCGGAATTAAAGAAGTTCTTTGACAAACACGTTGCCGACGCAAAATATATTGAGCGGAACACAAATTAACGGGTATTTGTCCATGGGTGATGATTGATGCAGCTACACAGAGCAAACTCTACTTGTTGCTTCTAACCAACATTTAGTATTCAGGCACATACTTCGCTGATAATGGCGCCTTCAGATTTTGCTCAACTTACAGTATTTTGAACCTATCCTCTTGACATAAATATTTGTATATTGAACCTTTTCCAGAGCAAGTATGTCGCGGTTGCAAATTAACGCTTCTAGAGAGCACAAAGCACAAATTGCGATTAAGTTGTCTTGATAAATAATTAACTGAAGTCTTATTGTAATGCATTTTCATGAATACAAACCATAAGATATGTTAAAGCTTCAAACGTTCTCCCATTCTTAATGCAAAATCCACCCAACTCACTGTCTTCCAATTCTCCGCCATGGAGACCGATGAAGAAAAAGAGAAGCACGTATACGCTGTTCATTTTCACTGTTGAGTGTCCCTTCCGGCACATTTGTCATCCTGTTTTATTTTATATGATTTCCAAGCATCAAAGTAGCGAATCAGCTGCGGTTGCCATACTCTGCACCGTTTCATACCACAAAGACCTGTGCAGAATTACTTGGTGAGTCGATAACACAAGTAGCTGCTCATTAGCCTAACTACCCCTACTATACTTCTTAAGTCAATTCTGGCCTTCAGGTTTGTCAGCAGATTTACAGTCTGTTTCTTAATTACAAGATTATTAGTAATCTACCTCTCAGAAAAGCGACAAAATATTTATAAGCATAACTAGCAACTAACTGATAGGGTTACTAAGTTTGCAATACTTTAGTTTATGAGTAAAACAATCTTATTATGCGTAAATTCGTAGTCAAACCGAAGTGAAATGGAATGACCTTGGCAATCATTAGTTCGCGTCGCCATGAAACAGCAAAGTTACGGTTACATATTCAAAGAGAACTGTTTTATCTTCTGCTCTAAAGCAGATTGTAGTTTGCATGAAATCGCAGTCATGTTCAAAGTTATGACTCAGTAAAGTCGTCGATAAATTGAACCATGCAGTCTGGATCCACAACCTGGGGATGTGTGATGTTGGTGGTGTACTGCACTAGTGGATCGGTGTCTTCCTTATTGGGAGAATATGGTGGTCCAAGTGGATGACCATCTAACGGAATGCTACCCGTCAACCAGCAGCTTAACACAAGGCACAGTACTAAAGGTCCATTTTGTTCCTGATCCACGTCAACCGACTATCTCAGGTTCTTCAGTCGCCCTGCGCATTACTTGCAGACAACCTGAAGATTTAGAGGAGTATTTGTTTCTACCGATGACTGTGACGTCCTCCATCAGGACGTCGACCGCATGTTCAGGTTGTCTACAGATGTAGACATACTGGTCAATCTGGCCAAGTCATCGATTTTGAGCGTGGGGAGGGGTGGTAACGGGCGTGCGTACACCCTGGCCGGCCATTTGTTGCAACCCACCAGTTCCTTAAAAGATCTAGTCGTACTCTACTTGTCGAGAACATGAACATACGCTAGGCGAGCGGAATAAGCCTGCTTTTGCACAGAGGCAGCTTCAGCACTTGGTCTGAAGAGACTGCCTCTCGTCTATGCCATTCCATAATAAGACCGGTGTTTGAGTAAGGCTCACCCTCCTATGGTAGAGAATAGAACGTAAGCTGCATGTACCCAGTTTACTGGATCCGTTTACGAGGACCGATGTAGAAAACTAGGGCTTTTAACCTTATCGTATCATCGCCTTCGAGTTGCTCTCATAATGACACATCGGGTACTGCAACTGGGCCACTTCCCTATGTGGAAGCCGTTGCTGCACGTTCCGGCACCTAGCAGAACACGCGGACACGGGTACAAACAAGTGGTACCGGATTTAAGGCGCATCGATCATCATCCATGCTTCGAGCGTTGATTGGTTAAATATTTGAACAAATTGCTGGATAAGCTAGTCGAGTCGAAATCGGTGTCGGAATTTAAGATACATTGATGCCCACTCTGCGGACTACAGGTATAGGGAGCGTATCGCGCCCGAATAAGATGTAGTGCAACTGTAATATGCTGCCAGCGCACGGGATTCAGTGGCGTGATTCCGCGGATGTGCACGGTCCGCCTATGTTGGAGCAATGCAGATGTTTATCTTCCTAATCTTTATTGTTAGTATTCAGTATTCCGTTTGATTAGCTCATGTATACCAATAAATAATGCGAATAAGAACAATCCCACACCTATTTCTACAGTAATAAGCAAAAAATAACCAAACTAAGGTTAAGGAGCCGCGTACCGAGGCATTTGTTGCCAAAGCCCTATTATTCCATATATTATACAAAGTGCTAAGATGACAGAAATTTCGATAAAAGTGCAAATGCCACATTCGCAGTTGAATTATATTGTCATAATTACGAATCAAATGAAATACGCAAAAGCCCATCGAATGGCAACTGAAGGAAAGTGTTTCAACGCTACTGGTATACAAAATCGTCACCATCTCAACTGAATGCTTACCACATGGCAGATGTCCGTCTAGGTCAGTTGGACTTTTTGATGGATTAGACTACCTAGTACTCATTTACCGACAGAGGATATGCGTCCACCTTTTAACACCACATAAGTATTTTTGTCCTTGACATATACATAAAATGGTTCAACCCGTGACCGTATATGGTGTAGTTAACTCGCAAGGAGATCACCTTTTGATTTTAACACGGTTTCAAAAAATTATGATTTGAATACAGGAGTATATCGGTGCTGTCAGTACCTACTATTTGTTGCATTAAATCGGAGTAAAACCACCTTTTTCCTTAACACTAGGCAACACTAATACCATCTTTGGTGTTAATAACATGTGACGATTTTCTATAGCCATAATGTTCTGCAAACTACACTAGTTAAATTGCATTCATAAGAATGGATAGAAAAACGTGTCTAACCTTATCAGCGTGGGCATGCTAATAGTGCAATCCTATGCTCTATGTTAAATTGGACTTACCCCATCACTTTCTTATGCCACCACTCGGGAAATACGCCCACTGTATTCGGATCACGGAGCTCCATCCAACGGCGTCTATATTTTTGAAGTAAGTCCAGTGACACGTTGGTACACCACGCACGAAGTCTTCGGAAGTCTATTCACTAAGGCCAACGTGAGTAAATTTGCTTATTTCAGTTTCATCAGTATATTTGGGACATCATTCCACAGACTTTATGGCTGTCAGACAAATATAATTTGAATAAATAAATAAATAAATAAATAAAGCTTTTATTCTCAACAAGGTGAAGCACGCCTTTACAGGCATGATCAGTTTGACAAAACGATGCATGATCAAGAATGTGCAAAAATCCGATATGTTTTCCATAGTAGTTTGTGTTTGTGTAGGGGGTGTGTATGTACGTCATTGTGTGTGTACGTGTATGCAGCTGTGCATTTCGTGCTTGTAGTTGTGCTGCTCCTCGATATCAAAAGTGCATTCGATTCGGTGGATAGGCATGCACTTTGGGACTGTCTACTCAGGAAAGGTATACCTGAGAAATATGTGAATATTATCCGAGCATTATATGCTGGTTGCTAGGGCAGAGTGAGGGCTTATGGCAAGATGTCGTCGCCCTTTAATACCTCCAGCGGCGTGAGACAAGGATGCCCGCTTTCACCTTTCCTCTTCAACTTCGCTGTTGATGAAGTCATGGAAAACGCGTTCACAGGACACGACTTAGTAGGTGTGGAGCTACTCCCAGTAGAACGACTTCATGACATAGAGTATGCTGATGATATTGCCCTGATCTGTGACAGCTCACATACGTGCCAAGCGGAACTGGACAGATTAGCACTGGCTGTCCGTCACTTCGGGCTTTGCATTGTACCCTCGAAGTGCAAAGCTTTCCCCCAAGATTGGTCCTGACCGCCTCCTACGCTGACCGTTGGTGGGGATCAGCTAGAAGTCGTTCAAAAATTCAACTACCTGGGAAGTTGTATAAGCGCCCTTGGGGTTGAAGATGAAATCACGAATCGTATAGCAAAAGCTCGAGGCGCATTTGCTAACCTTCGCCACTTATGGCGCCGGCGCGACATCACTCTTGCCCTGAAGGGTAGAGTTTACAATGAAGCAGTACGTTCGACCTAACTGTACGGTTGTGAAACCTGGCCGCTTAAAGCAACGGACCTGAAGAGGCTAGTTATGTTCGACCACCGGTGCCTTCGTACTTTAGCTCACATTTGGTGGGAGCACCGCGTGAGCAACGAACGTGTACGGCGCCTTGTTTATGGCACAGGAAAAGGAAATGAACCGCTCAGCACCGTTATTTCACGCATCAGGCTCCGATGGCTCGGCCACGTGTTACGCATACCAGCCCACCGACTCCCGCGACGTGTGTTGTTTGCGCGCCGGGGGTGTGGATGGAAGAAGAGGAGGGTGGCCAAGCGATGACTTGGTCCAGAGGAATGAAGGCCGTCACTTCTGAGCTGGCATCGGTTGGAGTTTCTCGGCTCCCTGGTTAGGGTCCGAAAGACGATGAACACGTTTGGTTGGACACACTTGCTGATATGGCTAGGAGCCGACCTCAGTGGCGTTCGTGCTGTGGGTTACTTTGTCCCACCCCATCCCTCTTAGCCTCCCCCTCCAACCGCCATCTCATTATTTAGCCTTATATAATTATGCATAATAACTTTTTTGGGTGCACAGCAGCCGGCTGGTAGCTTACCGGAACGATGCCCATCCGTTACCGGTAGCTCAGCCAGCTTGCACCAGTTGCATTTTTTCTCTCCATTTTTCTCTGTATTGCGGCACAGTAGCTGAGGTGTTCCCCACCTCTAGCTAACTTGTATGATGATGATGACGATGCTGCAATCTTCAATGCTTGATATCGTCAGCTATGTGCGAGTAGGAGATTGGTGTCCGTGGGTTGGATAGAATAATCCGGATATCCACGGGGCAGTGACTTTATTTTGTGGCGAGTCACGACCACCACGTCACAGTGTTGTTGTGGCACTGTTGTGGCATTTTATAGGGAGAATGCTTGTCAGGGGAAACCCACCACGTCCTGAAACACTGCCGCCGAAATATTTGTTTGAACGGGTTAAACCCGAATCACCCAGCTGACACCACGAGAAGGTTGTTCGGCCAGCCAGCACTACTGTGCACCATAGTTACTGGCATATTTTGTCATCTCACTTTACCACCATATTTTTACGTGCATATCACTACACAAACCCTGTGATTTTAGATACTAGTGCGGCTAGTGAAGCAACACCAACAAACCTGCTGACTAGAGCACACAACTGAGGCGGCCCAAACGGCTTGACCAGTGCAACATAAAAGTATTTACCGACCATTGATCCATGGGCCGGAGAAGTTTGTCGACCGGAGCCCAGTCAGCAACAGACCCATAGGTCAGTCGTAGCTCAGACAAGCAGAAAAATGAGATCCTCTCTGAAATCAAGTGTTTGTTCGTTGTCAATTCCTAATACGCAACAACTGTGAAGATTATACATATCACGGAGCTAACAGCGTATCGACGGATAGGTTGTGGTTTTGTGACTTATTTCCAGATAGTCCGAAAATCAAGCTTGTTCAAACGTTTACGCTAAGACATGTGGTGTTGGCTGTTACGTCAGCAGAGCAAAAGGAACCGATCACCTTATTGGGAATGAAAATCTCAGAAATCGACTTGTAGATTAATGCATTACGTAGTCCGAATCCCAGAATGTTAAAAGGCCAAAGCTCTCTAGCAACAATGTTACACAGTCCAGCGAAAGGCCCGTTAGTGAAAAACAGTAGGGTAAACAGGACGGTTGAACGGTCTCCCAAGTCTCAAACAATACTCCAAAGCAGGCAGAGTTATGCACAAATCGCACGATCACTTCCGTCAGTCGCTGGGATCAAACAATTGACTCCTATAGATAGTGCGACTAACGGTGCTGTACGTAAAAGTATCTTGCTGTAGCCTTGGCTTGTCGTCCACGGAAGACAAACCAGACACTCCTACTCGACAAACCTAAGCTCACAAGGAACTGCAGAACAAACAATTACTACGTAACTAAAAGGTGATGACAGTGGTATGTTCAAACATTCCAGAACATACTAGCGAATCGCTATAAGGTAGACGAGCCCAGGAACAAAACCGCTGAGCTGAAATAACCTGCACACTTGGACTGAAAATTCTCTCAACTAGTCTTACACGCCTTTCACGAAATCCATCATCTCCACACGTAGGGGAACCTCGGTTACTGCGAGTAACTTTTGACAACACGTCACCTGGAAGATGTTCTCTCAGCAAGCCACATTCTAGTGAACTCATCTGTCAGCGCCCGCATTTGTCCTGAGAAGTCATGGGCAAAAAGACAGAAGCGGAAATCCAAGCCTAGTTCATCACGTCAAAATGAGATGAAGAAACTTGTACTGGTTCATGATGTGCCAAAATTGCAGCATGACGATAACAGTGAACGACAGAAGGACAATAGCGAAGAATGGAGGTTCATCACAGAGCTCTACGACATGCAAAATTTCGTGGCTTCTGATGTCACCCGTCTAATAGCCTCCACGCACTACCAAGGCAGCTGGCCACGAATTTTGAAAGTTACCTTGGCTACATCCGAAATGGTATCAGTGGCGATCCGGGCATAGCATGACAACAGGAAACTTGGGCCACCAGAAGCACGGTTAACACCATTCCTTCAGTTAGTACAGACCTCAGATACTAATGAGCCAGTCTCGGTTCTACCTATCTCAGATAAGCCAACCGTGTAAACAACCGTTTCAAAAAACTTCAGCACACCGGCACACTTTGTGCCGGTCACTCACAGCGAACCGAGCTTCTAATGCGTCGACAAATAAAATGCTGCTACACCAACACTCAGAGGTTGTATTCTAAGCTCTCGGAACGGCGCGATCGACATGAAACATTAACTTGGGACCTCACAGCAGTTTATGAAACTTGGCTCTCAAACGACGTACTTGATACAGAGATTGAAATCAGTGAGATGTCAGTCATTCGAAGTGATCGTCCATCTCGCGGTGGCGGTGTTCCTCTCTACTACCGAGATTAGGTGAAACTTGAGGCCCTTACTGAAAATTCCCTTGTTATTCCAGACGCACTATTTTGCCGACGGCACTTAGCAGGTCGAGATGTTGGTTCACAAAATATTAGTGATGCTTGCCTCTAAGCAGTTATCTAAACGCCTCCGAACTCGTCAGCAGACAGTGATAACATTCTGTTAAAGGCCCACCGCTATGCTGTTTCGCAAAAGTGCTCAATCTTATAACGGGCGACTTTAATGTTCCTTCAATAGCATCAATGTCCCCTAAGGAGCATCATTTAAAGCGAAGCTCCTTGAATTCATGGCCATGGCAACTTTGTGTAACCATATGCATCGACCAACCAGACACCGCGGTTCAAACAAGCCATCACTCTTGAAATTAATCCTGGATAATGAAGAGTTGATGGTTGAGTCAGTAGCAAACGATCCTCCACTGGGCCGTAGCGACCATTCAGTCCTAACATTTGGTTATGTGGGTTATGCCAGTATGATTGATAAATAAACAGCGATTCAACGAACTATTACGGGTTACTTTAAGCTGCACACCTTAGCAGCAACCGTTGACTGGGACCTAGAATGAACAATGAAAAATGAATTTATACAGGATAAGAAGTCTTGCTTTACAAGTCTTGTTGGAGAGTTAGAGGATATCGGCATAACCATTATGATAATCATGATAGTAAAACGGTTAATACTTTAAATATCAAATTAAGAACTTATCGTTTGCTCCGCCGTAGTTCCGCAATCCGCTTAGATTCCCAGCACTTGCAGTTAACATCAAATAATTCCTTGGTAAGCCTCAGGTGTAGGATGAAGATGTAATTCTAAGTGACAAGGTGTGAGTAGATGAGTGCATCATCCAACCGTCTTTTAAATTCTGTTAGTGTCGGTGCAAAGTAGACCGATTCTGTGAGAGCATTCCACGGATAAAAAAGCAATTTTTGCGGCACTCCAGACGACTGTAGCGTTCTGCGAGTTTTAATGAGTGGCCCCTCAAGTTTGTATTGCTGCTGAGTTGCAGTAAAGGGCGGCACACATGATGTGGGTCTTGCAAATTCAAATAAGCCATAATCAGATCTCCTCGTAGTCTGCGATAGCTTCCACTGAACAATCCCAGTCATTGCAGCCTCCCCTGGTAGGAATGATTTCGCATTCCAATTGCGTTCTTAGATGCCCGGCGTTGTGGCTGCTCCAGTGCATTAAGCTCGTGTTTCAGCCAAGGATGCCAGGCTTGAATTGCGTATTCGACATAGGGGCGAACATACGCACTGAGCATTTGCCGAAATATGGAGCTGTTTATTTGTCCAAACGCCCGCCTCAACAGCCCCACGTGCTGGTTCCCATTCTTCGAGGCCTTTTCGAATTTCCTGGAGCAACCCTAGTCATGTTGAACCAGGACACCCAAGTCACGTTCGAGAGTTGATTGTTGCAGTACATCCGTTCCGAGTCGGTATGAGTAGCTGCTCTGATGTCGGATGGAAAGCACCTTGCATTTACTGGCGTTGAAATGCAATAAGTTTTGGATCGACCATTGATACACTGTATCTAAGTCAATCTGAAGCAGATGATGGTCGGCGTTCGCCTGGATCCTGCGCCAGATCTTGATATCGTCAGCAAACATTAGGAAGTTTGAAGCGATTCCTGTGCAAGATCATTAATAAACACCAAAAGCAAGCATGGACCTAGAATTGAGCATTGCGGCACACCAAACTCGACTTTTATTTGGTCCGACAAAGAGCTCCCAACTCTGACTACTAAATGCGATCGAAGTAGAAGGTTAGCAATCCAGCTTAAAGGAGGTCAGCCGATCTCGTAATGCTGGAGCTTTGAGAGAACTATCGGATAGTCTAGACGATCGAAAGCCCTAGAGAAATTCAGGTAGAACACCTCAACGCCTTCTCTAGCGTCAGGTGCCTCAGTCCAACTACTGCGTGCAATTAGTAAATTCGTTGTATATGACCGCTGTCGACGGAAACCGTGCTGCTCAGCCGTAATGATGTTACAGTTTTCAAGATATCACACCAGTGCATCGACAACAATGGATTCCATGACCTTGGAGCGTATAGAAAGAAGGGATACTAGGCGGTAGTTAGATGGATCTGTTCTGCTTCCACCTTTGTGAATCGGGGTTATTGTTCCAAGCTTCCAAGTGGCGGAAACTTGGTTCTGGTCTACGCAGCGCTGGAAGAACTGAGATAAAGGTCCTGCTAGTTGGCTTGCTGCTGCTTCCAGTGCTTCTGAACGAATGGTGTCGACAACTGGCGAGCTGTGCTTGCGTAGAGACGTCAGCTTTTGCAATACAGCCTCCGCGTTAAAAGTGATGTGGGTTAGTCCCGGCGAGGAGACGACAAAGGCTTGAACATGGCTTGGTGGCAAGACTCTCTGAAACAAGGGTGTATAATGCAACCGCAAAGCGTTTGCTGTTTCCACAGCTGTTCTTGTTGGGTCATTAGCCGACTTGAGTAGAGGAAATACTTGCGTCATCTTTCGTAGGCTATTGACGTGTTTGTACAGTAGTTTGTGGTTAGCACTGAAGGTTTTTGCTATGTTCTGCTCATAGGGGGCTTCGTTTTCTCTTAGCAGTTAAGTGCAGTGGTTACGCTGGGCTACGTATTTGTCCCAGGTTTCTGGTGCTGGAGCTTCTCTGTACACTCGCCATGCTGCGTTGCGTACTGTCATCCATTTTCGTGTTTTGCTCCTTACAAAAAAGACGGATGTGCACTTATTGCAAACTCTTATCTCTGAAGTCGCTGCAATCAGCTGACTGAACTTGCTGACAAACTCGAGCCAGGCGACTTCCGGGGGTTCGACGGTAAGGAACAACCAAGTTATGTCGTTGACGAGCTGGGCTAATCGATCGCAGCTTGTGATGGTTTGCACAGTCTCATGGATAACATTCCGATATTCTGCATAGCAGACGCGGTTGAAACTTATAACTGTGTGATCATTGCGACCCAACCGGCAATCTACAATCAACGCATCCATCATATGCTCCTCGTTGGTAAGCACAAGGTCCAGCACAGATGGCCTGATACCTGTTCCGAACTGAGTAAGCAAAGTGCTGTAACTGTAAAGAGGAACAATTGTTATGAACTATTGTAGATCGGCTTTGAACTAGTATTCGTTCGTGACAAGAATATCTACACAATGTACTTTGAAATCACCCATAATCAGTATGTGAATGTAATTTCGTTGTAAATTGCATCTTAAAGCAGCCGTTAGGAGGCAGTCGGTTTCGTGTGTAAAGTTTTGAGACGCGGTACACCAAGAAAATAACGCAAGCCTCCCTGCCTATTAAATGCAAGGAGCACCAAAGAGAGTAGGGGAACCGCGAGTCTGAATCCTTCACGGCTTCGCACTGTAAGTCGCTTCGGTAATACAGAATTACTCCTCCAAATCTTTTTGTACATCCACCATTCCGGATCAGCGATATGCCCGGTAGCGACACTTCAGCGTCAGTCATTCCGTGTGCATCCATGTCTCAGTGATAACAATGACATTATTTGACCCTGAAGTTTCACCATCATGCAGTTCGGCCAATCTATTAAAAGGACACCGGAAATTCGTATACAAGCAGGCCAACTCCTCGGTCTCTAGGAAACCACGGTGCGGGAAGTGGTCAAGTGTGGTAGATTGCCCACCGATGGGAGTTTCGCAGTTACTTGAATTTTGGTGGGATAATTATACCTCGATTGCAACTTGTTCCGGCCAAGGTGCGTCTCAATCTTCGCTTAGACCTATGTCGAGTCAATTAAATCAGCAGTCAAGTTACGCCTCCATACATTCGTCAGTAGGGTTGCCGCTTCAGGTTATTTAATAGTTGAACTGTGCACAGCTACCGCAAACTTTAGCCGAAGTTCAGAAGGAACAAGTTTCCGATTTCTTTGCCATCGATCCAAAACATCTGTTGTTTGTCTCTCTGACCAAACCAAAAGCTTTAGGATTGTAGGACCGCACATCTATAACTTGGTGAAAGAGTTATCTTGGTAAGCAGTAGCGTCACGATAGAATCCAAAGAAGGTGTTCCCCCAATAAACCGCCACTGTTCTAAATCGTGTTTTCCTGTCCCTTGAACATCGTTAAAAGGATGTTTGGGAACGCCGTGTATGATTATGGTGTTCAGGCGACTTCGCTTGCTGTGTCCTTTATCAGAGTTACATTTTGTTTGTCGCGCGCTCCAAGGGACATCACGATAAATGCGTATCCCCTTTGATCCGTGTTTTATTGCGCTTGCGGAGAGCAGAACGTTTTATACCTCGGTTAGGATGCTAGTGGTACTCGAATAAGTCTGGGTTTTCCATAGTGTGGCGAGTTGGGATGACCAGTGATGGGTACAATGTTTACTGGCTTGGCTTAGACGCCCATCTGAAATCACAATGAGTTCCATTGGTCTTGGTCGTCCGACAACTTGTCCCGCAATCTGATGGCTGCGTAAAATGAGCTGAAAGATAAAATTAACTGGGTTATACATTAGAATCAATGGTTATACTATTACGAGCATCGCGCCGGACCAATACGTGGATCCGAAACAGAACAAGTAAATGGATCAACAGGGGAGAGGAGATCTAGATGCATTTTATGCTATGATCATGTGATACCACCTGGCAAAATTACAAGGCAATCAGAAACTACCAAACGTTTCACATTAGAGTAGATAATTAAGAATGGCAGGAGATAACGGTGCTGAAATTTACCCTTACCGCCAAAGTACTATACAGATTTGCGAATGTCAAAATAAAGGTTAAGCCCGAAATACCATCACCCAAGATGGCCAGTGACCTAACAACTACCTTCTTGAATGCCGAGAAATTTCTAATCCTGCAGTTTGGCTTAGTAGCTACAAATACCATGGAATCTTCCTTCTATCCACTACCAACAAAAGTCTTTGGCTTCTTTAACGTTTTCTTCACTCCAGCATATGTCGCAAGCAAATTATATTCTCGCCGGGAGTAAAGTGCCGCTAGAATCGTCATGACCAGCCCAAAGTACAGAAAACTCTTCCTCTCATCATATCAGCACACCTGCAACATTTCCTGGGGTCTGCACAACTCCCATACAATCCCATCTAAGTAGGAGCTAGCCGCCACCAATCAAGGTGGCTTGTAGCTGACAAGAGAAGTAGGCAGTGTCATCAATCGTAACAATCACAGTCACAACGGAGATTAGAATGAACTACAAACACCTGAAATGCAAAATGCCCGACAGGTAGTCACCAGTATAAATAGACCGCAACTTACGATGTAGAATACATAATACAACAACCGCTTTTATTGGCCAAGGTTAGCTTATCGAGTGGAAACTGACGCAGCATACCTAACAATGCTGCGCCGGTGCTGGTTAGATAGTCAAACGACTCGTCGTCTTCTTGAAACTGGCAACGCAAGTCCAAGCTAGTGGCTTACCAAGTCAGCTTAATACAGGCACAATTGATTGCACATGTTACAGCAACAAGCGCTTAAACTTGAAGGGGTATACTTCATTTGCGCCTGTCGGTGCCGCACCGCTGTAAATTAGCTCCGCTGTCGCTTCATTCGCTGTGATCGTCTCAATTTTCAACCCAATCATATGAGTGCACTCTTTAGAATTTTCTCGGCGGGCAATACTCAAAGCATTTTAGCTGTTGTGGTGCAAGCTGTTACTGAATTTCTCAGTTTTGGCACATTCTCCATTCTTTAGGCTTGTGTAATCAAACTATTTGTGAGCTTTCTGCGAATAATTTTGGTCTCTTTTGAGAGCAGGAGCTGCGAACCTTCGAAACGAACCGGCTGCCAACCATACAGGCAGAACCATAACAATCTTACCACAAGTTTGCGTCGTTCACCCCTAAACATCGCATCCTTGACACTTAGAGAGGCAAGCCAACGTCCTGCGCGCATCATCGCGTAAAGGTACACTCTCAGTACACGCGCGTCATCGTGTGCTTGTGCCCGCACCGCCGAATCTGGCAATTTGTGCGCGACCGCGATATGAGGGGTGTTGTGGCGGACATCTACCTCGGAGGATTGATCTTGACGCCTGGACAATCAATCCATGGTCCCGGGTTGAAGTGACTACAACCCCTTCACGATCCCTGCTGAGCGCTACGGACCAATCCGGGGTGCATAAAAGCGCCTGTGGAACGTGCAATAATGTGGTCAAAGTACGGGTTTCTTATAGAAATTGCTAGATCTATTTCATGCAAAGATTGGGAAAATCAAACAAAGCGAGTGTAGGCTGATATCCAGCAGGCCTGACTCATTTTGGTTTGGTGGGAAATTTAATACTGTTCCACTGGTTAAAACTGAAAATGCACTGGGCCAGACGTATGTTATGCTTGCACATCTAGTTGTAAAATTACAGGGCACCAAAATGGCTTCGGTACGAACAGGCATAAGATAATGTTTGACGTAGTTTCCTCCAACGAATTCCACTGTAAGGCAAACTAACAATGCCGAATGTTAAACTTATAAAGTTTCTGCAGCAAACGCGGCCAATAATCCAAAACTCCCAATCGTTCCCAACAACTTCACCCCCAGCCCATTTACAAACATTTCATGCAAACGCAGTTGGTCATAGCACATGTTGCCGAAACCCAGCAAGCATTCAACTACCAGTGGCAGCGGCTGTTTTCAAAAGGACTTCATAAAAGACAACAGTATGAAATCTGGTTACTTAAACCTAACGTTTGCGGTGATTTGCAACCTCATTTTGCGAGGAGCAAATGCCTTACAACCTTGCGATTTGTTCCTGGTGTTAGTGTTGAAAGGTACTGTACATTGCAATGCTCAGATTTGGCGTCTTGAAATTGTTATGCTAGTAAAACTGCGCACCGTAATGCTAACAGCGCATATGTGATTGTTTGATATCAGGTATTAAGCCCATTGTCATCCGTACTTATGTAACAATGGTTGAATATTTATCTTATCATAACTTCAGGTTGGTCGCAGAGGTGGATTGACCATTGCGCCGGAGCGAACGGGATTCCACTAGGAATGTTAACACACGGCGGGCCCATTTTGCTAAAGGTTTCGCACCAATTTACTACGCGCGCGGCATGTGGAAGTTTTGTCCACTGACTCGAATGCTGCCCCATTTTCTGAAGGGTGCATGAGCAAAGAAGGTGGCAAGGTTGCAAGAAGTTTTGTAGAAGCAGCTTCCTAATTGTGTGAGGAATGGACGACACATCCTCTGCTCAATCGCCTCGTCACTCTGGTCGTTGAACCGGATGTGGCAGTAGAGCAATGAGAGTTCCGTCCGGGATGCAGCATCATAACTACGGTGCCCGCAGCACGCACGCTGAAAAAGTAGGTTCCTGAGCGATACCGGCCATTGTACTCACTGGTTGTTGACTTCCCCAAGGAATTTCACACCGTGAACAGAGAAGCACTGTTACTGATGTTGGACATGTTTGGTCGTGCGAGACCCAGGTTAGTCTGGCCAGTGGTATGGGGAGAAGGGCGCATCTGATGAATTTTCTGTTGTTTGTTTAGTGAAGCAATTCTATGTCAAAGCGGTTTTCCAGTTTAATAGTACCAACCAAGCAATGATATCATTGTGCCGATCCTAAAGATCACTATGTTGTTGGTGTGTTGCAGAACATCCACTTTTGCGGGACGGGAAAGTTAATGTATGATACAGCCACCAGTAGTTGGTTGTTTGCTGACGACTGCGCGTTTCGTAAACAAAACCCGGATGACTTGCAACGCATGGCATGGGTCCACGTTTTGATAGTGGCCAAATTTGGGCTTACCATCAACAAAGGCGATACAGAGTTTTCCAGCTTGCACCCTAAATGGGGTCTATAGACTTGCGTCAGCATCCAGATTTCTGATAACGTTCTTTAGACAGCGACTCAGCTTTGCTACCTTGGGAGTCTATTGTTTACCTGATTGCAGATAACAATAGAGCATCTCATCGGATTATCGATGGTCGCGAACAAAAGCCACGCGTACGGAGCAAATATTAGATTATTGTGGAAACAAAGCTGATGGTAAATGGGTGCATAGACCTGTCCGATGCTATCAATGCCAAAGATGCGCGGATTTTTGCTTCACTGTGGTGCATTCTAATTTAGATTTTGGAATACTGTGATATACATGCTAGTTCTGTGTGGATTGTGCAACAACAATTTGTTTTTGCTGTAGCTTTTCATCTTTGCAAATTTGGTGAAGATTCTTCGGCTAACGTCGGAGACCTCACTGATCGGCCCGACTGCAGTCTGCGTCCACCGTCTTGAATTGGTTCTACAACAACCTAAACGGTGTCATCCAGACCACCAACTTGACCGACAGCGTTTGGATTCAGCATACCAGTATAGACGTTGCAGCGAACGGCTTCCGCAGATAAGACATCCAAAATGGCACGCACCGCATGCTTAAAGAAAGCTATGTCCAAAGCTTTCGAAACTAACGCCAGTTGTGGCGAAGACGGTTGTGTAAATCTTGTGCAACTAGAATGAAATGCAGAAACTGCCGAGAATACTACCTTACGCGATGTGCTCGCCTTAGGCTCAGCGATATTTGCACCGCGTGTAGATCTCTTATACTATCCAGATGTATAGCTGTGTCGGCGCAGAAGTTTGATAGGCTGCCAAAGTTTGCAAAACAGGCAGCAGTTGTGCAAGTTGTCCCACATAAAGCAGACAAATCAGTGCCTCGAACTCGATGCGACCTTCAATTCTGAACAGTGTAAGAGTAAGGATTCAGAGCTAGCCACCCCGATGCTAGCAGCTGCTCATAAAGAGGAGTTCAAGACAACTTCTTCAACAGAATCAACTGACACACCGAACACTGTTAAAGGTCCGACAACATACGCCTCCGTTGTTGCTACCCATATGACGGAGGCTACACCCTACCTAACCCAGTCGGCTGACAAACGAGTTATTGCTATCAATAACACAACAGGACCGCAGACCCCATCATTTATCCAACCGAAGAAAGTAAACACTCGCCCTACCAAACAAGGAGAATATGAAACACTACAATAAGTCGCGAGAATGAAAGAACATCTGGTTAGCGATTGCTTTCAGCGATTCATCATCAGTCCATTACAATCCTATGAAGGCTGTAAATAAAAAACGACCCAATCAGCCCGAAAAGAATATATCTCTTTAAGGTCTAAGTCAAAGATGGGAAAACGAATTAGGAATTGGTGAGCTAGCTGTTTGCTACTGCGGTTGACCGAAGGCAGTTGATCTGGGCGTCATCCTTCTTCGCTCGCCAAAGAACTAAGAGAGACCTAACCAGCATCTTCGGCAAACATTAGGATGGCTGGAACAATCGAATGCATAGTGATTCAGACTCGCAAGTGCATGAAGGCGGCAACCTTCCGTTCTGTGCGGCTGAACATTGTAAACTAATCGGAAAGCAATTTTTCAATCCACTCGTGACCGGTGTCAACAATGTGGGCCAGAAGGGCGCTAATAATGGTCCCGGCGTCCCCCTGAAGAAGCCAACGGGAGCAATGTCCGTTCACGCGTTTGGAAATCTGCGCAGTCGTTCGACCAATATACGGTGTACCACAGGTGCTTACTAACTGGTAACTTGCCATTGAGTTGGTCAGCATCGGAATCTCGTCATTGTTTTGTATACGAATAAGTGTTTCAGTTGAGAACATGCATTTCAACTAGACTTCTGTGACGAGCTATTTTACCGCTGTCGAAATACTTCTGGTTAGACGCTCGGTAGCCGTGTACCCTTTGAGTAGCAAACGAATGAATACCTCAATTCGCTGCTGTTAAAACTGGTATTGGTCTGGGTTTTTCTTGGAAGTTGCTTTAAATAAAGCTATAGGGATAATCACTTTTACATAGTGTTCTGCATAAACATTAACTCCGCGTCTAGGGTGCCTTCCGTAGAGATTCGTCGTGCTCTTGAGGTAGGACAGTGAACCAAGTTGTATCTCATAGGAACGAAACTATGGAAGTTCATGTATTGACCTATGCAAGTTGCTTTTCTGTAGACCTGACACGGGATGGATCCGTCTGGTCTTCTATTTAACAAGACATGGAGAAATGGTAGTCGATTATCGCTTTCCCTTCCGTACCTAAAGTGCACCACTGCATGAACTCCGTTGAAGTCGTCAAGAAGTTAATCCAGACTCACATGTTTATCCACCCCAATAAACATATCGTCCATGTATCGATGGTAGCGTTCAAAAAGTCTAGCGCCGCTCGCATTTCGGTTCTCTCTAGCTTTGCAATGAAGCGATCCGCTAATGGCTGCCCAGGGGTATCCCATGACCACACCTTCCTTCTGCCGGTAGTAGCTCCGTTGAATAGAAACTGTACCTTCCGGGTGCAGCGTAAGAGCAGACCTTTGAGCTAATGCGGAGGTATACACAATTTTATTCCTTACTCGGCTATACAGTTTGAAAGTTAATCGGTCATCTCAACCAGTGGGACGATTGTAAAAATTGAGGCGCCATCGAAAGAGAGTATTACGTTCTCATTGATTTTAACATCCTTAACGCGTTTGAAGATATGGAAGCTGTCACGAATGCTGTAGGTAGCGAGCTGATTTTGCACAGTTTCAAGAAACACTAAAAGCCACTGAGAGACGGCATGGTAGGTTGAGTTTACCATTCATAAAATAGGACGAAGCGGAGTGATGGTTTGATGAATTCTTGGTAACCCGTAAAGTCTTGGGACGCTTGTGCCTCTCAGTTTAATGCTGTCATACTGAGCATCTGAAATGCACGCCTTGGCCCGCAGTTCTTGCAAAATCTTAGTTAGCTACGTTTAAACATATTCATTTCTGTCTCTTTCCCTTTCAATGCACGCCGAATTTGCTTCATCGCTCAGTATTGCTCTTAGCTTATTTATGTAATTTATTCTATCAAGTAACGTGATTCCAGTACCTTTGTCCGGTCTGCACAGGACAACTTCCTCACTGCGCTTTAGTTCCTTCAACACATCTAGGTGCATTCTCGCTAGCGGGCCATGATTACTGACGCGGTGTTTAAGAAACTAGTAGCAAAATTCACCATGTTGCAATTGAAACGTTCAAGATCCATGTTCGATTTATTGACCAAAAATTTCGCCAGATCATATGAGCTTTCAAATTGTAATTCATAATCGAGTTGGTTGTACCTGAGACTAAGGAGCTTGACCATCTTGCAGTTCGGCCGGTCTATTAAAAGGACACCGGAAATTCGTATACAAGCAGGCCAATTCCTCGGTCTCTAGGAAACCACGGTGGGGGAAGTGGTCAAGTGTGGTAGACTGCCCACCGATGGGAGTTTCGCAGTTACTTGACATTGGTGGGATAATTATACCTCGATTGCAACTTGTTCCGGCCAAGGTGCGTCTCAATCTTCGCTTAGACCTATGTCGAGTCAATTAAATCAGCAGTCAAGTTACGCCTGTATACATTCGTCAGTAGGGTTGCTGCTTCAGGTTATTTAATAGTTGAACTGTGCAAAGCTACTGCGACCTTTAGCCGAAGTTCAGAAGGAACAAGTTTCCGATTTCTTTGCCATCGATCCAAAACATCTGTTGTTTGTCTCTCTGACCGAACCAAAAGCTTTAGGATTGTAGGGCCGCAAATCTATAATTTGGTGAAAGGGTTATCCTGGTGAGCGATAGCGTCACGATAGAATCCAAAGAAAGTGTTTCACGAATAAACCGCCACTGTTCTAAATCGTGTTTTCCGGTTCCTTGAACATCGTTAAAAGGATGTTCGGGAACGCCGTGTATGATTATGGTGTTTAGGCGACTTCGCTTGCTGTGTCCTTTATCAGAGTTACATTTTGATTGTCGCGCGCTCCAAGGGACATCACGCTAAATGCGTATCCCCTTTGATCCGTGTTTTATTGCGCTTGCGGAGAGCAGAACGTTTTATACCTCGGTTAGGATGCTAGTGGTACTCGAATAAGTCTGGGTTTTCCATAGTGTGGCGAGTTGGGATGACCAGTGATGGGTACAATGTTTACTGGCTTGGCTTAGACGCCCATCTGCAATCACAATGAGTTCCATTGGTCTTGGTCGTCCGACAACTTGTCCCGCAATCTGATGGCGGCGTAAAATGAACTGAAAGTTAGAATTAACTGGGTTATACAATTAGAATCAATGGTTGTACGATTGATAGCATCGCGCCGGACCAATACGCGGATCGGAAACAGAACAAGTAAATGGATCAACAGAGGAGAGGAGATCTAGAGGCAATATATGCTTAGCTTATGTGATACCACCTGGCCGAATTACAAGGCAATCAGAAACTACCAAACGTTTCACATTAGAGTAGATAATTACGAATGGCAGGAGATAACGGTGCTGAAATTTACCATTACCGCCAAAGTACTATAGAGATTTGCGAATGTCAAAATAAAGTTTAAGCCCCGAATACCATCACTCAAGATGGCCAGTGACCTAACAACTACCTTCTTGAATGCCGAGAAATTTCTAATCCTGCAGTTTGGCTTAGTAGCTACAAATACCATGGAATCTTCCTTCTATCCACTATCAACAAATGTTTTTGGCTTCTTTAGCGTCTTCTTCACTCCAGCAGCTGTCGCATCAAATTATATTCTCGCCGGGAGTAAAGTGCCGCTAGAATCGTCATGACCAGACCAAAGTACAGAAAACTCTTCCTTTCATCATATCAGCACACCTGCGACATTTCCTGGGGTCTGCACAACTCCCATACAATCCCATCTAAGTAGGAGCTAGCCGCCACCAATCAAGGTGGCTTGTAGCTGACAAGAGAAGTAGGCAGTGTCATCAATCGTAACAATCACAGTCACAACGGAGATTACAATGAACTACCAACACCTGAAATGCAAAATGCCCGACAGGTAGTCATCAGTATAAATAGACCGCAACTTACGATGTAGAATACATAATACAACAACCGCTTTTATTAGCCAAGGTTAGCTTATCGAGTGGAAACTGACGCATCATACCTAACAATGCTGCGCCGGTGCTGGTTAGATAGTCAAACGACTCGTCGTCTTCTTGAAACTGGCAACGCAAGTCCAATCTAGTGGCTTACCAAGTCAGCTTAATACAGGCACAATTGATTGCACATGCTACAGCAACAAGCGCTTAAACTTGAAGGGGTATACTTCATCAGCGCCTGTCGGTGCCGCACCGCTGTAAATTAGCTCCGCTGTCGCTTCATTCGCTCTGATCGTCTCAATTTTCAACCCAATCATATGAGTGCACTCTTTAGAATTTTCTCGGCGGGCAATACTCAAAGACTTTCAGCTGTTGTGGTGCAAGCTGTCTATCAATTTCTCAGTTTTGGCACATTCCCCATTCTTTAGGCTTGTGTAATCAAATTATTTGTGAGCTTTCTGAGAATAATTTGGGTCTCTTTTGGCAGCAGGAGCTGCGATCCTTCGAAACGAACCGGCTGCCAACCATACAGGCAGAACCATAACAATCTTACCACAAATTTGCGTCGCTCACCCCTAAACGTCGCATCCTAGACACTTAGAGAGGCTTGCCAACGTCCTGCGCGCATCATCGCGTAAAGATACCCTAATGTTTACGAGCTGCGAGCAAAAGCTAAAAGAGATCATTTCATCGAACCTCTGGCGAACAGTGACCACTGCTCTATTGTAGCAAGCTTAGAACTGTCGTTACCATATTATAATCAACAGAAGCCGACATTCAACTATTGGAAAACCGACTTCAACGGACTCGTTAATCCGCAAGTCAGGCTGATTGGACACTACCACATGATGCGTCACTTGAGGCGTTGTGGTCAATTATAAAGGGGAAGCTTAACTCGCTCTGTTCTCGGTTCGTTCCCCTTAAGTATCAAAAATCGGACCTGTCAAACCGCATTGGTTTGATAGGGAATACAGACAGTTAGCGCGACGACGTCGTAAACGTTGGAATAGATACATCAGCTCGGGTTGTGATGAAGATTACGCGGTGTACAGGAAACAGCATAACTTATGTAACGCATCAAAAATCAAGAAACGCCGGCAGTTCGAAGAGGAGCTAGCATCCTCGGCCACAACTGCACCCAAGCAAATAGTTGCCAACTTAAAACGTCAACTGAAACCTGGAGACGACCTACCGGTCTTAGAGAGCTTAGACGGGAAGACACTCATTTCAAGCGCGGAGCGCGCGGACGCCCTGGCTACGCACTACCTCACTGTATTTTTCAGTAAACCGGCGGCTGTTCCAGTACCGGCACAGGTTGCGCAAGTCCTGCTCGACAGCCAACAATGTGATGTGGTCGAAGTACATCAGCTACTCGTCAACCTCAATGGTGCAAAGCCCCCCGGACCAGACGGACTTCACCAACTAATACTCAAGTCCCTATGGATTATCATCTCACCAGTTGTGACAAGCCTTTTCAATAGATCGCTCTCTGAAGGATCCGTCCCGAATGACTGGAAATGCTCGATAGTTAAACCGCTTCCCAAGGGTGGTGATCCGAGTAAACTAGAGAACTATAGACCGATCTGTTTGATTTCGGTATTATCCAAAGTTCTCGAGAAGGTTGTGAAAAAGTGTATGCTGTCGTTCTTCGAATCGATGGACAAATTGACGCCAGCGCAACACGGCTTTACGAAAGGGCGATCCTGCATCACCAACTTGATGTACGCAAACCACCAGTAAGTTCGAGCTCCCAATGAACAGAAGGATGTTGTCGTGGTGTACATCGACTTTAGTAAGGCGTTTGACAGAGTGAACGACGAGGTACTCCTTCGTAAACTGAGGACATACGGAATAGGTGGCACGTTACTTCAGTGGATACAAGAGTTTATTGTGGGACGAAGGTTTAGAGTACAGGTCAATGACTATCTGACAGGATGGTTCCCATTGACCAATGTCGTGCCTCCAGGAACTGTACTTGGGCCAGCATTATTTCTTATTCATATCAACGATCTTCCGCAGCAGCTCCAGTCACCATGTGTCTTGTTTGCAGATGATTTGAAAACCTGGAGGATCATTGAAAACCAGGACGACTGCGCTCGCCTCCAGCATGACTTGGAGCGACTGTCAACGTGGTGCACTGAAATGCAACTCCCTCTTAACGCAAGCAAGTCGGAGTTCATCAGTATCACCAGACGTCCAGCCACTCGATCATACACCTTGGACGGCCAGTTGCTTCATCCCAACACATCTGTCAGAGACTTAGGAGTTCTCTCACGACATGATTTAAGATCACTAGAAAATACAGAGAAATTGTACCGTGCGGGACTTCGTATGCTCTGAGCATTACGACGCAGTTTCTCCACATGGTCCGAAGAAACCGTCCCTCGTCTATTCCCCTCGCTCATTAGACCAATCCTTGAATACGGTGCCCCAGCTTACCATCCAATAACCCAATGGGAAACTGAAAAACTGGATAAAATACAGCATATCGCAACTAGAATGATACCATGTCTACGAAAGCTTCCATATGAAAAATGTTGTAAAAAGCTCGGGCTCTACACACTATCCTATCGCCGAGTAAGAATTAATCTTGTTATGACCCATCGAGTACAACACTTGAAGCACTTCCCCATACTGCGGCCAATATTTCACCTGCGAGAACCCTGTAACACCCGAGGACATCGTTACAAACTCAGGATCCCCAGCATGAACAAAGTATCACATCAGATTTGTATCGAACGAAGAATTGTAAACTTATGGAATACACTACCTGAAGGATTAATAGAGGCCGATTCTGTGAAGTGTTTTAAAACCCGTGTATACGATTATTTTGGAAACCTGTGCTTTTGTGAAACGATGCACATACAGTGCCAACAGAAGACATTGTATGTCCGGAAATAACCGAACACGGATAAACGATTAACGGACCAGACACAACTGCTGATAATTCACAAGTAAATTTTGATTTTTCGTAATTCGATAGAGTTGTACAGAAACCTTTCTACTTGCTCTTAAATACAGTCTCAGTCTCAGTCTCAATACACGCCGCGTCATCGTGTGCTTGTGTCCGCACCGCTGAATCCGGCAATTTGTGCGCGACCGCGAGACTGAGAGGTGTTGTGGCAGACATCTAAATCGGCGGATTGATCTTGACGCCTGGACAATCAATCCATGGTCCCGGGTTGAAGTGACTACAACCCCTTCACGATCCCTGCTGAGCGCTACGGACCAATCCGGGGTGCACAAACGCGCCTGTGGAACGTGTAATAATGTGGTCAAAGTACGGGTTTCTTATAGAAATTGCTAGATCTATTTTCATGCGAACATTGGGAAAATCAAACAAAGCGAGTGTAGGCTGATAACCAGCAGGCCTGACACATTTTTGTTTGGGGGGAAATTTAATAATGTCCCACTGGTTAAAACTGAAAATGCACTGGGCTAGACGTATGTTATGCTTGCACATCTAGTTGAAAAAATACAGGGCACCAAATGGCTTCGGTACAAACAGGCATAAGATAATGTTTGACGTAGGTTCCTCCAACGAATTCCACTGTAAGGCAAATCAACAATGCCGAATGTTAAACTAATAAAGTTGCTCCTGCAAACGCGGCCAATTATCCCAAACTCCCAAGCGTTCCCGACTACTCCAACCCCAGCCCATTTACAAACATTTCATGCAAACGCAGTTGGTCATTGCACACTTTGCCGAAACCCAAGGAACATGCAACTACCACTGGCAGCGGCTTTTTTCAAAAGGACTTCATAAAAGATAGCAGTATGAAATCTGGTTACTAAATCCTAAAGTCTGCGGTGATTTGCAACTTCATGTTGCGAAAAGCACAGTGCCGTACAACATTGCGATTGGTTCCTAGTGTTGATGTGGCTATTGTACATTGCAATGCTCAGATTTGACGCTTTGAAATTGTTATGTTGGTAAAACTGCGCACCTTAATGCTAACAGCGCATATGTGGTATTTTGCTATCAGCTATTAACCTCATTGTCATCTGTACTTATGTAGTAATTGTTGAATAATTATCTTACCATAAATTTATGTTGGTCGCAGAGATGGAGTGGCGATTACTCCGGAGCCAACGGGATTCCACTAGTAGTGTTAACACACGGCGGGCCCATGTTGCTAAATGTTCCGCACTAATTTTACTACGCTCGCGGCTTGTGGAAGATTTGTCCACTGACTTGAATGCTGCCCCATTTTCTGAAGTGTGCATGGGCAAAAAAGTTGGCAAGGTTGCAAGAAGTTTTGTAGAAGCAGCTTCCTAATTTGTGTGAGGAATTGACAGCACACCTTTTGCTCAATCGCCTCGTCACTCTGGTCGTTGAACCGGATGTGGCAGTAGAGCAATGAGAGTTCCGTCCAGGATGCAGCATCATATCTACGGTGCCCGCAGCACGCACGCTGAAAAAGTAGGTTCCTGAGCGATACCAACCATTGTACTCACGGGTTGTTGACTTCACCAAGGAATTTGACACCGTGAACAGAGAAGAGCTGTTACTGATGTTGGACATGTTTGGTTGTCCGAGACCCAGGTTAGTCTGGCCAGGGGTATGGGTAGAAGGGCGCATCTGATGAATTTTCTGTTGTTTGTTTAGTGAAGCAATTCTGTGTCATAGCGGTTTTCCAGTTTAATAGTACCAACCAAGCAATGATATCATTGTGCCGATCCTAAAGATCACTATGTTGTTGGTGTGTTGCAGAACATCCACTTTTGCGGGACGAGAAAGCTGACGTATAAGACAACCACCAGTAGATGTTTGTTTGCTGACGACTGCGCGTTTCGTAAACAAAACCCGGATGACTTGCAACGCATGGCGTGGGTCCCCCTTTTGACAGTGGCCAAATTTGGACTTACTATCAACAAAGGCGATACAGAGTTTCAGCTTGCACCCTAAATGGGGTCTATAGACTTGCGTCAGCATCCAGATTTCTGATAACGCTCTTTAGACAGCGACTCAGATTTGCTACTTTGGCAGTCTATTGTTTACCTGATTAGAGATAACAGTAAATAAATAAATAAATATTTTATTCTCGACTATGCGAGGCACGCCAATTGAGGCATGATCAGGTATGTACAGCTTTACAGACATTTTATGGGAACTGTAGTGACAGTACAAAATTGTTCATATGTCCATGCTTGGAACTATGCAACGGTGAACATGCGAAAGAACGATTTGGTTGTAGTGGGGTCGGGGTCCATTTGTTTGGACATAATCGCTCTGCCATATATCGCAGTCATACCTCGACTAATAATAGATAGAGAATCCTGAGTGATCCATTGGAAGATAATTGAAGAGCAAGCTAACCAGTATGATGATTCTAAATGAGCTGCCAGTGTGAAGTTATGGGCTGTGACTTTATTCGGTGGCGAGTCACATTCGCCACGCTGCAGTGTTGTTAAACGGACATTTGTGGCTTTTTATAGGGAGAACGCTTGCCGGGCGAAAACCCACCACGTGTTGAAACACTGCCGCTAATCAATTGAATGGCAAGTTGTAACTGGCCATCTTTCTTGTTGTAAGTTTTTTGCTCTGTTATTCGCAGTCAAGTTGCGTCCTATTTTTCTCCTGACTGATGCGTTATGCGGGTGGCCATTGCGTGCCTGGGTCCTCTCCTGTGCCAGATCAGTAGGTCAGGAACTAAGCATTCTTTCTGGATATGATGTGTTGATCATCTGCAGAACCACGTGAAGTCTCGAGGAATATACGTTGAAATATGTTGAAGTCTTGGAGGACAGGATATGTTCCGAAGAAGTAGTCGCAGATCCCCGGGGTATGTAGTGAAGTTGATTAGAGATAGGGAAAACCACGGCCATTTGAGCGGTCAAAGCGGATTGAAGAGCTTAGAATGACCGATTGTTAAAGCTTTGTATTGGCAGGAGAATGTGCCTTTAGTAGTCGAAAGTTCTCCAGTCAAGAGATATGTGGAAGATGTATTGTAAAATAAATTGAACTCAGTGGTTAATGCTGCGGAAGAATTGTGTCAGTGCAAGATATTGATTGATTTGTCCGGCTAGTAAGTTGTAAAAAATTTGATAATTTTCCGCTCATGTCCAGGTAAAGAACTGTGTGCCTTAGATTGTTGTCGAAACGGAGGACAATTCCTTGTTGCGTGTCGCCGTACCTGTGACAGACTCGGGAGAAAAAGGAAACGAACAGAGACAGCCACACAGACAGAAGAAAGGAATGCATCTGGAATGCAGTCAAACACTTGCGGCGATGCCTGAACTATTGTACCCCTATGCATGTAATTGTTATTTAAATATCGCATTTACACGTATATCATAAGCTGCGAAATACGACGAGAATCGGGCAGAACACGGATCAGTAAAGAATGAAAGATTGCAGATGAAGCAGGAGTGTTTGGTGAGGGGTCAGAAAGCATAAGAGCGTTTAGATGAGACTGGATAAGTCAGCAAGCTGAAGCTAGGCAGTCAGATTAAAGTGGGGATAACAGTAGTGAATGTCACGAGGAAGAGAATTTGCGGGACTACAGTGGCTATACAAAAGCTCCTTAGCATATCAAACGAAGCTCTCAGGCTGAGGGACAGCGTGTGTTGTGACTGCACAGCCTAGAACACGTGCGTCTCTGATTTCTGGATACAGTCAGAAAGTAGGAGACTGGTCAGACAAGGCTAGAGTGGAGCCAGGCCCAAAGTGTTATCCGTCCAATGGATAAAGGATGGCAGACAGAGCTCGAAAATGAAAGAATGTAATCGTGAAGGAGACACTTAAGAGGAAGTGGAGGAGCCTACAAAGTTCTCGAGGTGTTGCGAACAGACCTTTGGATCTGTCGATGGTTCAAAAGTATGGGCTCAGTATTCGGAAAGCAGGAGACCATGGAGATGAGAGGAGGATATCGGCTCATGGATAGAAAGCCGTATTATAAATGTCAGAAAGTTAACAGAGCGTCAACAGGATAGAAGTGTTAAAGATAAAGGCGGATATACTAGTGATGAATCATGAGCAGCAGTGCTCTGGAGGCGGGGGAGACAGAGCATTGCGTCTGCAGAGACTAGATCATTTAGAACTCAGAAGTCCGAGAGAGGTGAGAAGGCAGGAGCCCGTACAGCCGGGGTGGGTCAGAAAGCAGGAGACCGTTCGGACGAGTCCGGAAAATCCAGTAACTTGAAGCAAGGCCATCAAATAAGGGTGGGAATCAGAGTAGTGAGTGTCATCAGAAAAGAAGCAGCTTGGGACAAAAGTTACTATATGAAAAGGCAGTTAGCCGGCCAAGCGAATGGTTGTAGGTTGAGAAGAACAGTTTTGGGACCTCAGAGCCCAGATCGTTGGGATCTCGGTGTCTGGAAGTGATCAGGAAACAGGGGGTTGTTCATACGGGGCTATATTGGAGCTAGAACCGAAGAGTTATAAGAATGAATCGTGATCAGCGAGGCTTTTGAAGTAACAGTTATAGTGCATTACGTCTTTAGAGCCTAGATCATTTAGAACCCATAAGTGTGTGAGAGGCCAGAAAGCGGGACTGTTTAGATGAAACCGGATAGATTTCATGATAGTGCTATGCCGCCAAAATAATGCGGGGATAAAGGTAAGCAGTATCATGAGAAAAGAGCAGTCAGGGTCGAAAGTAACTGTATGAAGAGGCAGTAGCATGTCAAGCAAAGATCTGAAGATAAGGAGACCAAAGTGCTGGGACTGCAGAGCCTAAATCGTTAACGTCGCTGACGTCTGGAAGCAGTCAGAAAGCAGTAGACTGGTCGGACGAGGCTAGCTTACAGCCAGGCCACGAGGGTTATCCGTCCAATGGAGTATACGGTGGCTGTGTGGTTACATGTCCTACATGTGAGCAGGTCCTTGTTGCCAGAGTTCATCTTCAGCAACGCAGCTTCACAAAAGTTCCGCCACTTTTGGGACGCTAAGTAACCGTTTTATGGCCGATGAGAACTGCACTGCATTTTCTGATGCTCTGACTGTTCCAGGTAGCTTGTTCCATACGTGCGCATATCTATAGAGGAAGTAATTTCAACGAATGTTGCGACGTGTCTTAGGGAGAGAGAATGAGTGAGGCTTTTTGCGAATGGGGTAACGTGTATCACCCATCTGTTAAAAAAATTTGCCTATGCAGGAGTCAGGGGTTTTGAGAAGTTTGTAGAGGAATACGAGGTTGGCTTTAAGCCTTCGTAGCCAAAGAGGCTCCAGGCCAATTAGTTTGCAGCGTCCTTGATAGTTAAGCGTAGATAGACCAAGAAGGCGCTTAGAGAAAGACCGCTGGACTTTCTCGACCCTCAATCTATCAATCTTCCGTGAATTGGAGATGACTAGCTAGCAGTACTCTAGAATCGGTCGAGCACATAATTTGTAGAGCATGAGCCGAGACTCCGCCAGGCTTACTGACTTCATTATATACCCACTAATAGACCTGGCTTTGGCAGAGCTATAGCTTGCCTGTTCGGAGAAAGTTAGCGAGCTAGAGTAATGCACACGGAGGTCGCGCACGGTGAAGCTGTTACCTAAGAATGTGCCGTTAAGCGTCAGGGTGTTGTGTGGTATGGTGCAACGATAGGAGAGAACATTCCATTTCATTGGTGAGAATTCTAGTCGCCAAGTATCGCACCAATTTTCGATAGCACGAAGATCATTCTGAATGTTTGAGAGGCTATTTTGTAGGTGGCTAGGCTCTAACGAACATACAACTTTGATATCATCGGCATAAACCTATGGAGTGCCGTCTCGAAAGACGCGGAACACGTCATTAATTTATAACAGAAGCAGCAGAGGGCCAAGTACACTACCTTGAAATACTCCGCTAGTTACGGGTGCCCTTTTGGAAGATGTGTCACCTAGTTTTACTGACTGCGTTCGGCTAGAGAGGTAGGAAGAAAACCAAGAAAGATGATGGCCGGTGACACCGAATGCAGCTAGTTTCGTCAGCAGTCCATTGTGTGGAACTCGGTCAAACGCTTTTTTCATGTCTAAGAAGATAAGGACCAGCGCTTGCCCCGAGTCAATGGAGTGTGTGACGTAGTTCACGAATTCAAACTGGCATGTTTGGCACGATTTAGTCGGCATAAACCCGTGTTGGGACTTATTTATGAGATTGCGCTGCAGTAGAAAATGAAGCATCCCCTCCTTGACTATCCTTTCCATAACTCTGAACGCAAAGGGTGTATAGCTTATAGGTCGATAGTTGTCGATATTTTGGCGACAGCCTCGTTTGTGCCGTGGAATGACTATGGAGTGGTTCCATATAGATGGGTAGTTTCCGCTCTTCATGGAGAGGGTGAAAATGTTGAGAAGAAAGACTGGGATATCCGGGCCTCCGAGTAATAGTAAGGAAGATGGGACTCCGTCGGAGCCGGCGTTGTGTGTCAGTTTCAGTGAGCGTAGAGCTCAACTAATATTGTTCAGGTCGAAATCAGTGGTGTGAATGCGATCGTTGGTAAACTTGGGAATCGTATTTGGCAGTAACACATTAGTGCTGATGAAGGCATCACAGAAGTGCGCGTAAATGAACTCGCACAAATTTGCTGCATCAGTAATAACCCTATTATCCGGAAGCACTAGTGAGTTAATGTGCAAGTAGTTGCGGCCACTGCGATGCTTCATAAGTCATACAAGTGACTTAGCCTTGTTCGCTCTGCGCAGCGCGGTACGCTCAGCTAAAGTGTGTACATGATTTTGCGAGTTTCTCCATTCCACTAGCATTTCGTTAATACGAATTATGAGGTGAAAATCCTTAGTATGCTTGTAGCGAGAGCGCATTTTCTTAAGCTTAGTGGTAAGTTTACGCGTGGGGGCGTCATCGGAATTTTGAGGTCTCCTGATCGAACGCTTCATTGGGGCTAGGGTATCGAGACATAGCGTGAAGTTATTGTAAAGTTCACAAGTCGCAGTGTCTGTAGTAGTTGTCAGGAAGAAAGTGTCCCAAGGAGCGGAACGGAGAAGTGAAGAGAAGGCCTCCCAATTCATGTACTGTAGAGGCCTAAAGGCAGCGTAGATCGGGCCAACAGGATGAAGGAATTTGGCTAGAATGATAGCCTCACAACCTTGTGGTCGCTGCCCGGAACGTTATCTAACACACTGGCAGTTGCATGCGGGATACCGTTGGTGAATATTAGGTCCAAGGAGTTGGACAGTCTTGTGGGTGCGCGCACATGTTGAGTCCAGTCATGTGTGAAGACAGTGTCTATGAAGGCCCTGTACCTAGATGGTGCTGATTGAGTAAGCCACGAGATGTGGGGCATATTAAAGTCTCCGCCGATTATTTTATGATGTGCTGGAAGGAATGAAACTTCGTGAAAGAGCTTAACCAATTCGTCAGCTCTAGTACTAGTCGGATGCGGTGGGTTGTAGATGCGGCCTATCATAATGTCAACTTGGCCTCCTATGGCCTGAATCCAGACAGAATGTTCGGGATTTCCAAGTGGTATGGTTTGAAAGAAAGATGCGTGGAAATAATTGCTGACGTATATAAGGCAACCGCCGCCACGTTGATTTATGCTTCCGCTACAGAAAGTCCTGTACCCAGGAATGTGCAGCGGGTCATCAGGCATATAAGCTGCATGCCACGTTCCAGTTATTAGCACTACATGCGGACTGGACAGAAATATGAGAGGAGCGAGAAGGTGCATTTTCTTTTTGATAGATGGAACATTGAATAGTAGGATTGTATACGAGTCGGTCAGGTTGGTCTGGATGAGGGATGCGGCCAACGGCGCATCTGGCGAACCCGGTTGTTATGAGAGGTTTGCTTGTATGCATGCGTTGAGGTGCATGAACGATGAACCTGTATAAGATAAGTTAAGAGGCTGGCGGTGGTCAGGGACAGTAGGTTGTAGGGGAGGTTAAGAAATATTCAGGTGTATGTAAGCTTGAGTTGTGAGATCAGGCGCGTGGTCAGGTGTAGTGCAGTGGGTCAGAGACGTTGTCCAAATGGCTGGAGCAGACTGGACGCCGTCGGTTGCATCATTTCCAGCAGTCAAGTTAGGTGTTATAGCGCCGTAGCTTGATGCAGGCATGCTTGGATCGGTGGTCCGCAAATTGCTGCGTTCTATAAAAAGGGGATGCTGGAGATGTTTGGGCGATTTGCGGAGAGATCGCAAGTGATGGTCGAATCACAGATTACTGGGTGCAAAAGGCCGAGGGGGTGCGGTGTTTGTGACACTCATAGGGTTAATATATCTAGGTGGTCGTTGTCTGTGTAGTATTGTGACTCGATCAGCAGTGAAAATCGACTTGCTCGGATTTGACTTACGAAGCAGGGGGCTTGGAGTGTTGAGCAGATACTTCTGGCGACTGGGCTGTTCCAGTTAACCGGGCTGTTCCAGTTAACCGGGCTGTTCCAGTTAACCGGGCTGTTCCAGTTAACCGGGCTGTTCCAGTTAACCGGGCTGTTCCAGTTAACCGAGCTGTTCCAGTTAATCGGGCTGTTCCAGTTAACCGGGCTGTTCCAGTTCATCGGACTTTTCCAGTTCATCGGGCTGTTCCAGTTAACCGGGCTGTTCCACTTAATCGGGCTGTTCCAGTTACGGCATCCCAGTACAGCATCTCATCGGATTATCGATGGTCGCGAAACAAAGCCACGCGTACGGAGCGAACATTAAATTCATTTATTCATTAAACGACATCCCACGTACATTCGAACACATTCACTGGAAGGGGGTTTCCCTGTGGAAATGAGAGCGGAATGATGGGGCTAAATGTGGGTTCATAACGAGAGTATTAGAAACAAATGGTCCCATAACGTTTCCTAGGTGCTGCGTATCTCTGCGGAAATCGGTCGCATCCCAATCACAGGTGGTCTTAGCAAGGGGAAGCTTCCTTATTGTGTGCTCTAAGCGAAATGGACACAATGGAAGGGCACCCAAATTAGACATATCTGCAGTGCGTGCCATGCTACCCTCCTCATGAACGTTACACAGACACTACAAGGAGCACGAGATGCGAATGAATCCTCGTCACCGGCATAGCACACACATGGCGCATGGTACCATTGGGAGAACGCCTCGCCCATAACCCTTGCACAGCTTGCCTCAAACCACAACATCCTCCTCCTGCTGACATACTCCGCAGCCGTACTCTGAAACCAATCCCTGCGTAAGGATTTTCCCATTCACTAGAACCCTGTAGCCCGAAGATATCCGGGTGCCATGCTTACGAAGCGTTTGACCCTTAGCGCACTCTTATAGGGGCGTACCTCCATCACACTGCACTTCAGGGGCGATTTACGTTTTCTGAAACCAGCTGCCAATGTTAATGGAACAGGTGTTGCCGTGGCAATTACAGGGCGGAGGTCATTCACCGGCGTTACTTGCAACTGGGCCCGTACATCGCCTACCGACATGCTGGCTAACGCGGACGCTGCGCCACCGTGCGACGTTCCCGGCTTTGGCAAGCCGCATAACATGTGTATGTTTGCCTCCTTATCTAACAGAAGGGGAACAAGGCACCTGAACGTTCGACAGTACAACTGAAAAGTGGCATCCTTGGACCTAATCACCGCAACAATTTTCAGCAATATCAACGCAGCGGAGAAGTTCTCCGACTTGTGGCTACACAAAGGCGTGCCGATGTCAGCCAAAATATCCTGCGTTTTGCAAAGTTTTATGGTGCGGCTTAGAACCGCATCGCTATCCCCCAAATGACGGTCTCGAATCTGCACACCGCCATCAGACGCAACACTCGGATGATGCTGCGGAAGATTGCCAGGGGATCCACTGACATCCATGTAGTATGTTCTCCGCGGAGTGTCCGTTAAGCGCCGCCACATAACAAATGTGAACGCATGGGAGCCGCCAATACCGACTAAACTCACAATCACATTCACTGCCCCGTGTGATGTATACCCGACGCACTGTCGAACGAGGGCAGATAACCCACCACTAAGGCTCAGCAGACTTACAACCGAGAACGGTAGATGCACGGAAATGGGCTTAGAAGACATTGCCCGGGAAATCGCTCAGCTGTTCACAAACACAAGCCACTGAGGACACCTCCGATGGAACAGAAGTTACGCTCATGCACCGCCTTGCTATTATGCTATTCCGTTCGTGCACGCTACTGTTCATCCTATCAAGCGCGCAGGTGAAGTTAGTGAGTAACGATGACCTCTCAGGCAAATACTCCTTAAGGTGCTTGTTCGCATTCTCAACCCTGTTCGTCGTTTCGCATCCGAAAACCACAGTATCCCCTAGTCTGTGAATCGCCCAGGGGTCCGCGTGTGGAAGCCACCTTGCGCACAAATAACGGTGGCATTCCGGATTGGCACGCCCTACCGCGTTCAATATTGTTACAAATACCGACGCTTTGCGGGTATATACCAGGTTATGCAGCCAACCCCGTAATTGCATTCGACGAGCATCAGCGATCCCACGTATGCCACGGCAACGTCTAGCCATGTCCACTTTCACATGGAACCTGCAAAACAGCACTGGCGTTGGGATAATAACGTTAAAACGTGAGCAACTGAGCAGCACAATTATACACCACCAGAATGCGGCAACGTGTGCTGCTAGGCACCATCTCCCACATTGCCTCCACCTCTTGCCCGTACCTGTAGGACGACTGATCTAGTGAGAAGGCGTAGAAAAAGAAAATCCCTAGAACTGTAACATCCACAAACGTGCAATGCCACAAAATGTATCCACCATAATTTTGTTGGTGCGTCGCATCACATAATACAAACTCCCCATAACGCTTCACAATGCCTTGAACTAACGATGGAAAGAAGAATACATAACGATTCTGCCTTCCATCCGACACCAATCGGCAAACACCGTGCCCTTCCAACACATTTGCCACCTCCGAAACTTCACATGTGGCTAGCCGAACAACCTCCTTGTGGTGTCAGCTGGGTGGTTCGGGTTTAACCAGTTCCAGCAAATAGTTTGGCGGCAGTGTTCCAGGACGTGGTAAGTTTCGCGTGGCAAGCGTTCTCCCTATAAAAAGCCACAAATGTTTGCTTAACAACACTGTGACGTGGCGGTCGTGACTCGCCACAAAATAAAGTCACTGCCCCGTGGATATCCGGATAATTCTAACCAACCTACGGACACCAATCTCCTACTCGCATATTGCTGACGCTATCAAGCATTGAAGATCGGAGCAGCACAACTACAAGCACAAAATACACAGCTACATACACATACACACACACCCACACAATGACATACATACACACCTCCTACACAAACACAAACTGCCATGGCAAACATATCGGATGTTTGCACATTCTTGATCATGCATCATTATGTCAAAGTGATCGTGCCTGCAAAGGTGTGCCTCACCTTGTTGAAAATAAAAGATTTATTTATTTATTTTATTTATGAAAAATGCGCAAATTGCTCAGGTCCAAACGGGTTACACGTTTGCCGTACTCCTGATAGATGAAGCGCCGCAAATTCGGCGTGCTATGCAAAATGCCCATCAACACCAGAACATCATTCTCTTGCCGCGGAGAAAGCCGACAGTTGCGTGCATACACCCAGGGTTACCCAAGTCACAATCATGATTATGCATCACGAAGTAACTTCGCACTACATATTTTCCTTCCTTCCAAACGGTGAAAAATAGCGGCTCGCAATTGTAGGATACGTATCTAAATGAGTAAGTCTCCATGTTGCATACATATTAACTTACTGCTTGCCACGCGATCCTGAACGTTAACAATGTACGCAACGGTAAAGGCTGTAACCGTATCCGTCCCCATCCAGGCAAATACTTCCGACTTCCACGCTGGTAGGCAGCAGCAGACTTGGAAGAAGCAAGGGAAAATCAAATCACCGTTTCAATCTGAAAACGTCCCAAATGATCCTTCATGTCTTCGACACTTTCATATTTCCCAACATCCAACGGCCTGAACAGCTCACCATCATCCATAACCATAGCGATAGGAGAAATACCAAGTATGGCCACCGAATTAACAAAACATTCGGTATGCACATGCAACATTAACGGTTGCCATTTCCATGGTATCCTACTTAACACACTATCCCATTCCCCACACACCACCCACCTATTTCCAACTATTTGCACATTCATCCTCCTTGGCAACGTCGCTAGGTAACTCGTTGCAATGTACGATTTGTACCACGGGACGTCCAGATGCAACACAATTTGCTGTTCTTGCTATCCAACTGGTTACAGTGTATGTGCTCAATCTGCATTATCCTGAGGCAACGGTGGTGAAATAATGAAGGTCACTTTGCAGGCGGAAAACCAACAGGTGCAAATTAGCGTAAAATGATTTTAACTTGTAGAGCATTTTTATGGTTTAACGAATGCGTGGTGCTGTTGAATGTGGTAAAACATATAGTGGCAATCTATTTAAAAGGGATTTACTATTAGCAGTGCAGCAGGTCGTGGGTTAAGAAACAAACATGGCATATATTTTTCTCAAATGATCTAATCGGAATGCATAAATTGGAAGCTTTTATGGTAACGTAGATACCTAGAGGATTCATATTAAGCCGATTGACGTCATGAAGTATTGCGAAACTTACGCATTATATATTGAAGAAAAAGTGGAGGAGAAAGTAATTTGAACATTAGGTTGAAATCCAAATGAAATAAGTGATAGGACAAGAGCATCATTACACGCATCGTTATTAGCATACAGAAGAATGTGTTCAAAAGTAATAACATATTACGGATAATGGACTGTTCACGTTGTATATATATATGTATATATATATATACACATTTTATATATACATATATATTGTACTGACGTGTTGATTCCCCTGTTTGGCTGCGGCATGCTGCGTAAAATATTACAAACACACAAAATTATTTTTTCTCGATGTACATTGCAAATTGGCCGCTCGCCTGTTTGAACGCTGCTCGCGAGCAACCAAATGATCAAATTCCTTTTTCTTCCATTTTTTCTTCCCTTTTCTCCGAGGTCCGGAATTTCTTGGGGATCTGGGATTGGACCGAGAAACCGTTTTTGTCCGGGACAGGACAACCAATAAGGACCTATGAAGCACATAGCTGTACAAAAAACGGATACAACAGCACTCAATACCATGACCGTTGTCCAGTGATGATAGCTGGATTCGAGAACTTCAAACTCCTGAAAAGAATACATACTCCTGAAAAATCCAGACGCAGGAAACTGACGTTTCGCCCACCAGAATACTCACAAAGACGATTCACCGTGAAGCCCCCATCCTCGATTCGCCTCAGCCATTATGGCGACCCAAGATACAAGATCAAATAACGAAGGAAATTGAAGGTCATTTGACTGCGGATATTTGAGTGTGAAATCAGTCGACAACTTGGTCTGCCAGTTGTATATCAGTGCAGCGACAAATTGCTGACAGTGTTCCAGGACGTGGTGGGTTTTCGCCTGGCAAGCGTTCTCCCTATAAAAAGCCACAAATGTCCGTATAACAACACTGCGACGTGGCAGACGAGACTCGACACTGAATATAGTCACTGCCCAGAACTACCTACTGGCAAGTAGACCAGGATCATTACTCAATATTGCCCTGAAACTTTCAACACTAAGTTACACCATGCCTATATGTATCGCCTTCATTACACATGTTGTGCCCTGACTGTTTAACATACGCAAGACAGAATTCAACGTTTTGTCATTCATTGAAGACTCTATCCCTCATGAATACTCACACAATTCCCGCAGCGTGTACAATCTTCGGATTACTGCGGACTACACTCATAGCAACGTGTTTGTTTCGAAGCAATATTACACGAAAATATTGATCATGCATTGCCTGGTGTGTCTCGAAAAATTCGAAAAGAAACTATTTATTTATTTATAATGCGTAGGTTTCGCAATACTTCATGACGTCAATCGGCTTAATATGAATCCTCTAGGTATCTACTTTACCCTACAAGCTTCAGTTTCATGCCTTCCGTTTAGAGCATTAGAGAAAAATATATGCCATGTTTGGTTCCTAACCCATTACCTGCTACATTACTAATAGTAAATCCCTTTTAAATAGATTGTCACTATAGGTTTTACCACATTCAACAGCACCACGCATTCCTTAAACTATAAATGTGCTTCACCAGTTGAAAGCATTTTACGCTAATTTGCACCTGTTGGTTTTCCGCCGGCAAAGTGACCTTCATTATTTCACCACCGTTGCCTCAGGATAATGCAGATTGAGCACATACACTGTAACCAGTTGGATAGCAAGAACAGCAAATTGTGTTGCAACTGGACATTCCGTGGTACAAATCGTACATTGCGACGAGTTACCTAGCGACGTTGCCCAAGAGGGTGCATGCGCAAATAGTTGGTAAGTGGTGGATGGTGTGTGGGGAATGGGATAGTGTGTTAAGTAGGATACCATGGAAATGGCAACCGTTAATAACGCATGTGCATACCGAATGTTTTGTTATTTCGGTGGCCACACTTGGTATTTCTCCTATCGCTATGGTTTTGGATGATGGTGAGCTGTTCAGGCCATTGGTTTTTGGGAAATATGAAAGTGTTGAAGACATAAAGGATCACTTGGGACGTTTCCAGATTGAAACGGCGATTTTATTTTTTCTTGCTTCTTCCAAGTCTGCTGCTGCCTACCAGCGTGGAAAGCGGAAGCATTTGCCTTATAAGAACGGATAAGGTTACATCATTTACCGTACACACGTAAAAACCGGATGGAAGACAGACGTGCAGAGAAGCCTACCAGTGGTTGCATTGAACATGGATAATCGTTTAGATGGATTAAATAAACGGTTGCATTAACAGGAATGGGACGTCAGTGTGTTATTATATAACATCAGAAATGTATCGGCACATAGCGGCAATGGTTTTATGAGTAGCGAATTGCCTGTACCCGGAACGTACGACATACACCGTTAGCAAATAGCTTATGGCCACAGTAAAGTACAGTTCGTTAGGTATAAACGGTTGAGTACTTGGACATTTGCACACCCAATGCGATCACTGTTTGGAGGTCGCATGTTTGACAGTGGGCAGCGGGACTTAGTTGATGTCACTTGTCAATACCAAAGGTTGCGCATCAATCATTCTTTGAGTAGGTGCACATACCTCGGGCAGCACATGACCGAAACGGTCGGAGACACACAGAGCCAGAAGTGCACACTGTCTCGCATTTGCATGCTGTGTGATCTCCAAAATTAGCTACACAAACCAGGGTGTACATGTAGAGGGCAACACCTAAGTGCACACTATTTAACAGTACCGGTAGTCAAGTCATCCTTCTACCTAGCAGTTGCTTTCCTATTGCCACCTTGGGTTCCTTCAAATATGGATGCCCATGATTTAAGGCTGTCAGATCTAAATGTTGAAGAAAATAACAACTGTTCGTATTGGGTAGTTATTCTCATGCCTGCGAAAGTGATTGTTAGCCTGAACTCCAAAAGAAACCCGTACACGTTTGTCGTATCATTGCTGATGATGTCTAATGCGTCTCTATCCAGTTTGTGACAGCTCGCGCTTCAGTTTGGATAAACGCATGTACATATGTTGCATTCAAACTGTCATTGGACAGATTATGATAAGCTATGTAAATATGTATACGAATGAAATCCACGAGGATCTTCAAACCGCTATTGTACGGTTAACTTAGTGCAGTACAACGACATTCGAGCAAACTGAAAATAATCTTAGCAGAACATGAAGAAGGTGAGCTTAGGACGAACTCATGTTGGATTTAGGTGTTCCGTATTCAAGGTATGTTTTAATTCATGCAAATTCCGCGGACTGCTTAAAAGAGCGGTTTCTGAGTTGCAGGAGAAAGCAATATTGTATGCGGAATAGAAGCATCAAGAGTATGTTTCTTTCAATTTAAAAACCCAGGCCAATAAAGTGGCTTATGTGGTACGTTTGCCTGCATGACGAGTAATGTTGCATTTCAGAAATATAAATAAATAAATAAATAGGTATATTTCTAGACCTGCTAGTGGCTGCACCTGAAAGGGTTCCGATCAATGCTTACATAAATCCGATGCTCTTGCATGGAAGTAGGTAAAATATAAGTATATGTTCATCGTCAGCAATTACAAATGCATTGGCATTGTTTGATATACAGCTACTGGATGGCAGGCGCCCACCTTGACATTTTTCTGGTTCAGGCGGGCGATATTGAACTCCTTGTCTTTAATCGTGAAAACTTCGCGGAGGTGTAGTTGTGCCTTTTCTCCTTGGAACAGAATCCATTTCGCCGAAAGTGCACTTTAAATTGATCGCACATTAATTGGCCACTCAGTTGCCCCAATTGTGCGCACATGGAAGAAATGAGTGAAGGGATTATAAAGCATAGAAAAGTAGAAAACAATTCCGATAAATGCGGACAAAAATAGAAACAATTTGTTAAGAGAGAAAATAAAGTTGTGTGCTTCATAGAAAAGTACCAATTAACAAAAAAATACAGCCCTACTTTTCTTACGCTGATTTTGCTCTCCGGCGCAAAATTTGAACCTGAGTTATGCTCAGATAGACGAAAATGCCTTTCTACAGTTAAAATACCGCTAAAAGTTGCACAAAATTACACTGGTCTGGACCAGCTTTAGCGCCTAAATACGTTGAACGTAAATCAACACAATACGTGCGGTAGTTTGCGAGTTATTTGCAATTAAATGATGGTCTACGAATAAGGCTAATTTTATTTTTCGCTAAAAATGGCTTTCTGCTTTGCAAGCAGATAACAGAAAAAAGAAAAGAAAATATAAAAAGTAGGGAAGCGTCGTATGTTCTAGATAGGCATAGTTATCAAGAAATGCTCTAATTAGCCCGTAATACCCTGCGACAACTACGGACTGCGCAGGTGGCCGAAAAGTAAACTTTGCAGGCATACATGACAAATATATGCAAATAAGGCATGAGCTTGCGCGAAAACGCTAGAAATCCAGCAAGGAATATTATATCTACAAGGGAATTCAGGGGAACTTGTAATTAACTCACGGTTAGAAGCCACAGCATACCACTTTCAGTGGATACTGAGCCACATAAACAACCAGTAAAATAGAGTTTAGCATTTTTTAAGCCTCTAAGCTTTTCTAAAGCTTACAACAAGGCCGCATGAGCCAGATCTACATGAGTAACTCAGGGGATCTTTCAGATCCGTTGATAGATTTCGGCCTACAAAATACACCCATTACTTAGCTAAACATCACAAGATTTATCCCTTAGAGCCGATTTCTATATTCATGAGGCTCTGTCTCTAACATCAGTGAGCTATAGGAGCCTGTCACCAATAATAAAGAAATAAGCATGAAAAAATTTAGTAAAATTTAGCTGATTGCATTTGGGCGTGAAATCCGTTTTGGTCTAAATTGGTTGGGCTTTAACAACTCTACTTCTGGTGCTTGAGCTTGCTTATACTTGAGGTATTGTTATGCCTCATGTGTAGGTGCACACTATTGTGCAGCTCTTTGATGAATTTCGATTTATTTCTCTCCATTTTTAAGTTCCGAAGATAGTGTCGGCGGTGTTCATCCAGATGGCAATGTTAACTGGTACGCTAATGTCACACCGACTATTTTTTTTGTGATTTTCCTGGCAAGAGCTGTTCCAGCACCCTAAGCAAAGAGCGATAAGGTAAATCGGGAGCAGAATAGTAACAAATACCGGTGGGTGCTGGTCGTTCACCCGCCATTACGCATAGCGCATGGTAGGCTTTGGAGCCAGCTAAAAGATAAATGACACACGGGCGGCCAAGATAAGAAAAGTGGTGATGGATTGTTTCTGGTGCTCCAGCCAGACTTTGTGACAGGGGCCTCTCTGTCGTTGGTTAGCTTTCGTGCCAGTGAAATGAAATCTGGAAATGCGAGTGTTTTACGAGCAAAAGCATTTAAAGAAGAGGATCTGGTTATCATTATGCCTGTCTACTAGTGTTGCCAATAGCGAAAGGCACATGTATACCAGATAAAGCTAAGTATATGGGGCCAAGAGAGAGAAGTGGACAGCAAAATGTCTGATTATTGGGTCTAGAACTTTTACAGTGCGTTTAATTGTCAATAATAAGAAAGATATATTTTTTATTTTGCGGCTTATCTACTGATAGGGCAACAACGCTAGAACCTGACATTTCACATGAGGCTTAGTGTTGTTAAACTGTTTTTAGTAGATGTGACTCATGGGTCACAAGTATAGGTATTCGCAAGAGACCTAGTGGACTAGGTATTTGGAAAATACTAATTGGTAAAGATGGAGACGAAGAAACCAAAGTGTAGAAGAGAAGGGAGAAGTGAAGTAAAGTTTGTCCGTTCGGATTGCTTCCCCATTGCTATGCAACATCCTACCTGATCAATGAAATGCTCTGGGACTAGTACGAGGCCTAAGGATGTGTTGACTATTCAAGTCTCGTCTGTACGGTCTCCGGCTCTCAGAGGTCTCTCAGACTACCGGGATATTACCGGTGATTTTTCAGGACTGATCGATTCATACTTCGCACGAGAGCGTCCTTGGCTTCACCACACTTTAGTAGTAAAACTTTTCATCCTGACTATCGTCTCCCAATTGCTCTCACGATCTACTCTTCGCAATGCCGTCCGAATTCTTCCGCTCATAGCTGATTCTTTAAATTTCCTTTTCTTCTTGGAACGTTGCCTTACCTATGTTGCTCCCGCATTCGGTCTCAACCTAGTTGTCCTTAGTTTTACCTAAGATGCCGCTCGCATTCGGTCTGCTGTCATCATCGTCGGTTTACCTGTTACTCTCCAACAATCATATTAATCGCTTAACTTTGTCAACTCGCTTTGTTATATCCGTCTCTTGACCCTGTGCGTGCAGATCCTTCTTTCTACCTAGTAGTTGTAGTCTAAGTCACAACAGAGACGTGATGTAAAGAACGCGCTTGCAAATCATGTATACTAAACAAAAGTACATAAATTTTAATGTATCATAGGCACCGTTGCGCGTCACCAGTCCATGTTTGTGCTTCTTGCTTCATTGCTGTCTTTCTGTTTGGCTGCCTCTTGTCCGTTGCTTGTTTTCTCCCGAGATTTCCACAGATACATCAGCCAAAACAAGAAGGTTTATCCACTGGGACTGGTCCACCCACCCTCAATAGTCAGCTGGTTTACATGCTTGATCTTTTCTCCGGGAGATGAAGAATCCACATATCATTCCAAATGGAGCTCTTTCCGCCATCCTGGAGAAGCTACCACCACGGGGCTAAACAAATGGGGTTAGCTCGCCTAGCACTCACAGTAGAACAATTTACACACCTGGAATAATGTATTTACATGGATCCACTGTTCCACAACCGAAGACAGAAAATTCTGGCGTGATTATCTTCACTGCCTCAAACATTCCGATTCTCCAGTCACCTGGAGCTTTTCTGATGTCATTTCACGGACAGCATTGCGCGCGTATAAGCGGCTTTTCCGATGATCTTTCATGGAGTTCTCACTTGGCCATGGAGACACTTGCACTTACATTTGAAGGAATTACTAGTCCACTTTGCGGAGAATAGCATTTCTTCCTGTTATGGACATATTCAGACTCAAGAAACAACTGCACTTACCGTCCCTATGACAAGTCCAGTATGGATAGTTGGTCACGCGTTGCGAGCCGGACAATATAATAGAAAAAGCACGCCTCTATTAACAATGTGTTTACTCACCTGCATCAATATCATTCAGCTTTGCGACTCTTTTACATCATTGACCGGCTTCAACGACTACTGCCGGATCATTACTAAGCCATTCGGTCAACGAAGGTAGAATTTTGGCTTTCAACCGACTGCGAGTAATAGAGTGCAAAATCGGTCTATACGATGCATAGCCGACTAGCACTGCAGTTCAACGGAAAATACGACAGTGTTCCAGGACCTGGTAGGTTATCGCCTGGCAAGTGTTTTTCCTATAAAAAGCCACAAATGTCCGCTTAACAACAGTGCAACGTGGCGGATGTGACTCGCCACAAAATAAAGTCACAGCTATACATTTCACACTGACGCAGTCCTCAGCCTCCTACATCCAACCTGTGCAACTAGTTCTGCTATGAAGAATGCTTTAGTGCAGTACAGATCATCCCGGCTTCGTAATGGTCATTGATTGCACTAAACCTTGTTTGGACTCCTGTGCTCATGGATCACTACATGGCAAATTTACCCCCCACCTGGTTATTGACGCAAAAGTTTTTGCGCGCCATAGCGCCATCATGGTCCTTGATCTGACTATCACCTGTCAATATGCTCGCTCATATGGACTACATCTTTTCGTTTTTTCCTTTCATTGAAAAGAAAATTTTAATATTTCAAAGAAGCCATGCTTGTATGCATATTTGATCATGCCTTTAAAGGTGTGTCTGGTTTTATAGAGAATATACCGTTTATTTATTTATTTATTTACATGCTTACGATGCTCCCATTCAATAGTACTAGGCTGCTTTACGTGCTGATCTGTTGAGCTGTAAGAAACTGGGCGTCGAGGAGGAGCTTTCAAAGGGTTTGAGCTACCGATTAGTGTTTTCAGGTCGCCTTTGCGGTAGCGTCTGCCATTTCAAGACTTCCCATTTAACTAATTGTCGGTGGGAGCCAGTAAAGCGCTCAGCTACTACTGGGGTAGGCTGAATACCTTTTGTGGTCCGATTAGCAGTCCTAACATCTGTAAGATGCGTGCAACTGATCGGGCCAAGATCTCTCACGTAGTGTGGCAGGGACCGCAAAGTATGGGGAGGACCTGTGAGCCAAAGATGCTCCTGTCATGGAGCGTAGTTGAGCGCAATACAAAGTTGCGCTAGAGCTGACCAAAATGTGATCTATGCCCCATCGGGGCCGGTCTCAAAAAGGTTGTCATCAGAATCACAGATTTTGAAAAGGCGTCTTATGTTATCCAGGCACATATACTTTCGTACCAACTGCTTGAAAGCCTGTGGGTTGTGAATCTCCCGCAGCTGTGAAGGTAATTCGTTCCAGATATTTACATTAGCGACAAGGAAACGTGAACGTAGTTTCTTCCTCGCTGGCAGCGGGGCAACTGTGCAGTGCTTGTTTCGGAGGTTGAATTCTGATCCTCTTCTCAGTGTCAGGCTGGGGATGTCACTGTGCACCGCTTGGTATATTAACTTATGTAAGAAGCAGAGGATTAATATAATGCGCCGCAGCCATAGAGGCAGGAGTTTGAGATGGTTACACCTCTGTAGATAACTAAGCGCTAGGCCTTGTGGGGCTACTATTTTGGTAAACCGCCGCTGAGCCTTTTCGAGCAATATGCGGTCTGATTTCCGCAAATTACTGAAGATAAAGGTGCAATATTCCAGCTGCGGACGAACCTGACTGCGGTAAAGCTCCAACCGTGCTTCAGCCGAGTTAATGTGGCGGCCTATGTGGAAGACCGTTCTGCGTGCTTTTGCTACCTGATACTGCACATTCTCTGAAAAGTTGAGGGTCATAGAATAGCGAATACTTAGGTCAGTAGCTAACGTTTTCAGTTGGATAGGCCTACCATTCAACGTAAACGCACCATCCGATATGGAGCATTTGTGGGTCAGAATACTAGATTTATCAGCAGCGAATGTCATTTGCCATTTTTGACACCACGACTCTAAGGACTTCAGGTCTTCTCGGATCGCTTGTAGTGCGGATAATTTAGCGCTTGGTGGGAAGACATATACGACCTTTATATCGTCGGCAAAGACGAATGGGCGACCACGGCGCAGGCTGCTACAGATGTCGTTCACATAAATCAAAAACAGGGTTGGCCCAAGCACGCTGCGTTGCACAACACCGCTGGAAACTGTGACAGGGATGGACTCAAAGTAGGCTACCTTCACGGACTGCGTACGCCCGGTTAGGTAGGATTTAAGCCAGTCAAGCAGAGGGGTGAATACACCTTAAGCCTTGAGCTTATGTAATAGGCGTTTATGGGGGACCCTATCGAACGCCTTTTGCATATCGAGGTATATCGTAATAATCGCCAGACCTGAATAAATCGCGCCAGTGACCAGGTTGAGAAAATCAAGCTGGCAGGTTGCGCAGGATCGTGCGCTTAGAAAACCATGCTGTGACCTGCTAACGTGGCCTCCTGCATTCAAGCAGGCCATAATCGCACGCTTAACCGATTTCTCCATCACACGTGAGAGAATAGATGTGTGGTTTATGGGTCGGTAGTTGCTGACTTCCTGTACGGAGCGACCTTTATGGCGCGGTGTGATGATAGAGTGCTTCCAAGCCAATGGGCATTGGCCCTTCTCCATAGAGAGTGTGAAGAGTTTCAAGAGGAGTATGGAAAGGTCATCGCCCCCATTCTTAAGTAGTATGGGTGGAACTCCATCAAAACCAAGTTTGGTGGATGGTTTTATGGTTTTGATAGCGGAACGGATGCCTTTTAGATCGAACTGAACCGTGGAGAGCAGCTGGTTTGTGGACACATCCAGCTCAGTAGTGACCGGGGACAGTTCTTCACACTGGGACTCTTTGAAGTAAGAGTTGAACATCTCACATTTAGTCCGTGGATCTTCACTTGCTTTGCAAGGGATGACGCGTATGGCAGTGATCTTTGCTCCATAATGAGGATTGCGAGAACGCAGCAGCCAGCTGAGGTGCTTGGCTTTGTTTGCACTGGCCATGGCTGCTCTTCCTTGGGATGTTTTAATCAATACAGACCTGGACGATAGCTGGCTCGCAATCTCGTTGGCTCTCAGCACATGCGCAAAGTTAAACGTCTTGTAGTAGGAAGGTCGTAGTTGCCTCAACCTTGCATGCAGCTTAGTTTGCCTCCTAATTTTTCCTGAACTTTTATTTAAAGGAATAAATGGAGCCAATAGGTCTAGACAATAATGTAGTTCGCCATAAAATATTGCGGACGATTGCTCCAGGGAGTCGGACAAAAAGAACTGTTCCCAGTTCCTTGATCGAATAATCGTGGCAAATGTGGGCCAGTCTATGGAGCTTATCGGCCGGTATATCTCAATGGCCTCTGATCTACTCGTACAGATTGCCGGGATGTTTGCAAACAGCGAGCAGTATACCCCTCCGTGGTCGCTCCCCGGAAACGCTAGGCCTACAGATGCACGTATATTGGATATACCCAGTGTAAATATCAGGTCTAACAGTTGTTTAGACCTGGTCGGCCTTGATACATGCTGCACCCATCCTCCCAAGTTGATGCAGGCTAATAGCCCACTATACTTCGCTGGGGCAGTGGGTGAAAACCACTGGATTTCTGGAAGATTAAAGTCGCCCGCCACAAGCTTGCATGCACATGGATGGCTCGCAGCTAGCTCAAAAGTAGTTATTAGCGCTTTGTCACTCACAGGTGGTGTATCAGGAGCCCTGTAAATGCATCCAAGTAGTAACTTGGGTCCCATGGCATCAACCGTTTTCCATATAGAGTCCAATATTTCGGTATTATCCAGGACTTCGATATTAGCAGAGAAATTGTGCTGCAGATAAATGGCACACCCTCCACCTCGTTTGTGCGTACGCGAATGTGTATACAGCTGGTAGCCATGAATGAAAAAGGAATCAACGAACATAAAGGCACCAAACCATGTTTCGGTGACTAGTATTGCATCAGGCGCAGCAAGAATAGCCAAAGAGCGTAGAATATGCATCTTGTTGTTCAGTGACCTGGCATTTATGAGTATAGTGGAGAAAAGTTGGCCAGTGCCTCCCAGTTTTATGGATGAAATAAAGGGAGCACGAAGAGCTACTGGGCCATCTGATGTTGTTTGGGCGGCCCTGTATGCATGCGCTTGGTGTGAATGTTGACAAAGTGCCTACCTGTCTATTACCCACTACCTCGTCCATACTGGCCCTAGGAGACAGTTTGTCGTCGCTAGTGGGGACTGGGTGCCCCGTCATATTGACGGTGCTAGGCTCAAAGAGTAGGTTCATCCTGTGAGGAACGGGCTACGGTCCATCCAGCGTCTCATGTACGTCTGGAGTGTATGAGTTCCCAATTAGGCCGAAATGTTTCCGTTCTGCTCGTTGAAGGAGTGTGGGCCGGCTCCGTTGATGTAACCTGGCTCCCATCCGCATGCCTCCCAGTCTTATTCCTTCGGGTTTACCCCGGATATGGGGTGTGTGGGTTGAACTATGGTTGGCGCAGCGCAAGCCACCCATGGTTTCCTCTGCAGGCGCAGGCGTCCTTTGACTTTTCCCATGGACGTCACAGTGACAGGCAAATCCGGATACGGACGCTGCCAAATCATCCATGTGTAAACTACCATTTCATGCCAAATGCTGAGGCTGATGTTGCATGCATGATGCTTCTTCACCGCAGTTGGGCTAGACAACTTTACCTATGACTATACACCATTAACCTAATCATATCGACTTCGTTTACTTTGAATTGCTCAGTACTCTCTCGATCTCTCTGCCGCACATACTACTGCGGTCTCCTTCGTAGGCCTTATCGTCACATACACTTGACCCAGCGCAGTGATATACCTGAGGTGCTCACAATGGCCGAGAATGATGCAGAATTACTACGACGCTCAAACGCAGTGTTCCATACATCCTGATGGATAGATGGTGCGAATCAATTATATGCTAACATGCGTGGACCCACAAGGATACCAGTAGTGAGCCAGCCGGAAAGGAGGTAACGTTTGAGATTGCGGGTAAATTGTCGTTTATTGCGCACTTACCATTCGACGTGCAAATGCTCGTAACGTGGAAACTTTGGCTGTTATTCTTACCTACAAATGGAAGTGTTACACGTTCAGCTTATTAGGGTTCTTGAGGATAACTTTTCTCCCATAGGGATGGTAATGTATGATGCACAACTGTGAGCCCACCTGAGTCCAGTGCATTGGTGAGAACATTTCGCAGTTGTTAACGTTCAGATTGACTACAACCTGAATAACCAGACGCATGAATACAGGTTGCCATGCACTCTAGGAGTTTTCCTTCCTCGGCGTCAGTATCCCCACACAGTTACTGGAGCTCACATGCATGGGAACACGTTTGTTCTTCTCGAACGACCGTACTTTGCAATCTCAAACACCAGGGCCACACAATCTACGCAGACCTAGTGTCCGGCCAGAGTACCTATTCTATTGGAATGGTCATCAAGCGTCCATGTGAGTGTTGCTCATTTGCAATGTCCGCAACACATAGGCCCTCCTCTATATGCCCAGTTGAAAGGCCACAAACGTGTGTGGGTGTGTGTGTGAGTGTGTGTGACCGATTCAACTGCACAGTAATAAATCCCTTAGATTGGTCGCCCATCCACAAGCATACCCATCTTAAAGGCCGGCGATAATGTTGACGGTCGTTAGCGTACATGGGTCGCGTTAACTCCTGGGTACCAAGCGGTTGCTACTCATAATATTCCACACTCGTTCGTACATTGGATTGAACGATTGGGTGTAGTGATCATCAAAAATTATCCCTGGAATTCATGTACTCTACAACCCTTCCTCGCTTTGGAATGCAGTTTGGAAAATCGGTGTTCAAGACCCGACAACTTTTGTTGCAAGTGTCCACACGTTGGCTCGTCCGTGTAAGCTGAATAGTCCCCGCAAGTCAGTGACTAGCGAATAACATGCTGATGTTGATGCTACATGTTCTGTTTCATATATTAGTCACAATAATGGGTGTAGCTATATTTCCAGCTGAACATCGCTCATACTGAAGTTAGGATAATTCAGCCATTATCGAGATAAGGTACGGAAGAGCAAACATTCCTTCCACAATTTAAATTAGAAATGACCAATCATCTAGATTCTTTAATAAAAGATTAGTCTAACTATGGTGTTACGGTAGTTTTTAACTAAATATTTAATTGGAAAATATCTTCAGCGCCGAAATAATTGATTTATTGCGAATAATAGCTGCAACCCAGATGTATGCTGACAGTTTGTTAGTAATTTGTAAGTAGCAAAACTATGATGAGAAATCCAGTTCACATGGGAATATCATACGTTCAGTTAACCACCTTATCTGCGCCATCTGCCGAGGCTCTAGATACCCATTATTTGTTTACCCTCACATGATTAAGTATGCAACGGTCACTATTTTCATTGCAAATCACACCATGAGTATGAAGATTTACTGGTTCATTGCTTTCTCAGCCATGTCTAAGTGGTTTCATTCCAAATCCCGCTTGAAGATATCATCGTGCCCAGGTGTCCCACAACCTACTCATTTCAGAAATATTACATAATTAAATGTTGGGCAAGGTACTAATTGTAAGTTTGCTAAAACAGCTTGCACACTCTTTCAAAAGCCGATGATAGAACAGGGAGCAGCGGACTTTTCCACATGTGCATTTAGTACAATTAGTTTTGCATCATCCTACTTGGTAACCATACTCACAGCATTTGCTTCCGTATTTTCATATCTGTCTCCATCTATTTTTGATGCTCACACTTCTGACTAAACTTACGGCTGTCGTTTCGGTTCTCATCCGAACGCTAATTAGCCACTGACAGTCGTATTGTTTACTTATAATACTACGTGGGATTTTCTAAAACTAGAGCAACATGGCTGTTCTTCTTCCATTCCATCCAAACTCATGCACGTACGTTGTGCTATGGTTCATGACGGTTACTATTTCTTCATCCAGTTTGTAGTAGTTCATACACATGTGTGAACAAATGCTCGTTCGCAACCCCGCAGTACTGTAACTCGAACCAAGGACCTTTGGTATTTCAACTGATATTTCACGTTGAATGACTAAATGAAAGCCACGTATAGACACTTATAAGCACCACAATTCAGCCTGACAGACTTGTCATTTGCACGCGCGTAACACCATTATCTGCTGGCTCGTTTTCCAAATGGGACTTGCCTAATGTACAAATCCCGCTAACATCTGTTCGTGTCTCGATACATTCCCGCTTGACAGATGGATGTTATAAGATTGCTTCTCGTGTGACACCGTGACTTATTAGGGGTTGCAATATGAAGTCAATGTATTCCATCTCAAGTGTCTCTATACGCCCCATTGTACTGCTGCCGCCTTCAGGTAAACGCACTGAGATTCAAACGCGTCATCTAGGTTGATTCCCGGAGCAGTGGCAATACGTTGTAACATCCGAATTGAAATGCATTGGCATACGTAGTAATCTAGACACTGATGGATTGGTGGAGATATGTTAGCGGTCCTAACAAATGACCAGGGGGAAATAAATAGAAAAACATTATTGACGGCCTGGTGGTTCTACCCTCCTGTTGTTTCTCGCTCCCCTCGGACAACAGGCGATTATAACCGGCTCTGGTTTTACCTTACGACACGGATAGCCTGCGGTGGACATAATCGCACCATTTCCATGCCAACTTGGAAACTTGCTTACGTCAGCTCCGTCATTCTTTTTTGGTGTCACCCTTATTCTATATACCGCAGGTAAGTCGGGCTTGGGTGCAGTTTCTTTCTAGAATGATTAACTACTGACTTGGTGCAATGTGGTATCTTTATTGCACCTGCCTAGAACGGATGATCCACAGGTAACCTAACATTTTAAGCTTGTTTAACTCGGTTGTATTTCGTGACGATTTCACGTGTTGCCCATTAAGATATTATACTCCTCATGATCTATGCTACGCTATTCTTGCTACCTCCTCAAGCGGTGTCTAGTATGGTTACATACCTGGAGTTAGCTATGGAATCTTCCTCTTCGTATTAGTATTCGGCTGCGATTAACATCACTATGTCAGCTCCATGGTAGTGCTCACCACAACCGTAGCTTGACCAGCTGATCAATGCTAACTTGCATGATGCTTAGAGAGCCGGTGCATCGCAGAATAATGGTTCAATCTATCCATGAGCTCATTCGTACTTGAAGTGCGTGCGGTTTTTCCGAGCGATTTGCGTGCTTGCTCCGGATCAGGGCTAGGGTGGCAAATTATTGGGTATGTTTCCAGTTCAATGGATACGTTTGAAGCAAAAGGTTATTATCACTTGGCCGTTTACAGGTTGCATAAAATGTCAAATTTGACATATGTAACCCAATAATTAACGATTGTCCTTCGTGTGACCACTTTGGATTATGCGTTCGAAGAGAAAGTTCCCTGGAAAATCTGTGTCAAGTGAACAATCCCGACAATTAACCGACTAGCGATTATCCCGATATCGCCATTCCATGTTCCACTCCGCAGGCTAGTGATGAGAGCGAGTATAGTTGTAGTTCCAGTTATTATCCCTTAGCCCTACTAAATTTAGCGGAGCCTATGAAAACACACGTACAAAACGGATGGAAGACAGACGTGCAGAGACGCCAACCAGAAGTTGCGTTGCACATGGCCAATCTTTTAGATGGATTAAATAAACGGTTGCATTAACGGGAATGGGACGTCAGTGTGTTATTATATAACATCAGAAATGTATCGGCACATAGCGGCAATGGTTTTATGAGTAGCGAATTGCCTGTACCCGGAACGTACGACATAGACCGTTAGCAAATAGCTTATGGCCACAGTAGAGTACAGTTAGTTAGGTATAAACGGTTGAGTAATTGAACATTTGCAAAGTCAATGTGAACACTGTTTGGAAAGTAGCATTTTTGACAGTGGGCAGCGGGACTTAGTTGATGTCACTTGTCAATACCAAAGGTTGCGCATCAATCATTCTTTGAGTAGGTGCACATACCTCGGGCAGCACATGACCGAAACGGTCGGAGACACACAGAGCCAGAAGTGCACACTGTCTCGCATTTGCATGCTGTGTGATCTCCCAAATTAGCTACACAAACCAGGGTGTACATGTAGAGGGCAACACCTAAGTGCACACTATTTAACAGTACCGGTAGTCAAGTCAACCTTCTACCTAGCAGTTGCTTTCCTATTGCCACCTTGGGTTCCTTCAAATATGGATGCCCATGATTTAAGGCTGTCACATCTAAATGTTGAAGAAAATAGCAACTGTTCGTATTGGGTAGTTATTCTCATGCCTGCGAAAGTGATTGTTAGCCTGAACTCCAAACGAAACCCATACACGTTTGTCGTATCATTGCTGATGATGTCTAATGTGTCTCTATCCAGTTTGTGACAGCTCACACTTCAGTTTGGATAAACGCATGTACATATGTTGCATTCGAACTGTCATTGGACACAGATGACGCCAAACTATGTATATATGTATATCGAATGAGTTTCACGAGGATCTTCATACCGCTATTTTACGGTTAACTTAGTGCAGTAAAACGACATTCGAGCAAACCGAAGATATTATTCCCAGAACATAAAGAATGTTAGTTTATGACAAACTCATTTGAATTACGTAAATAAATTAATAAATAAATGGTATATTCTCTGTAAAACAGGACGCACCTGTAAGTGCTTTATCAAATATGCATGCAAACATAGCTTCTTTGGAATAATAAAGCATTTCGTTTTAACGAAAGGAATAAACGAAGGAATTTAGTCCATGTGAGCGAGCATATTGTCAGGTAATAGACAGGTCATGGACGATGATGGCGCTGTGGCGTGCACAAAGCTGTTGCGTCAAGATACAAGTTGGTGGTAAATTTTGCACGTAGTGCTCTTTGTGCACAGGAGCCCAAACAAGGTTTTGGTGGAATCGATGACCATTACGAAGCCGAGATGATCTGTGCTCCATTAAAGCATTCTTCATGGTAAAATCAGTTGCACAAGTTGGATGTGGAAGGCTGAGGACTGCGTCAGTGTGAAATGTCTGGCTGTGACTTTATTTTGCTGCGAGTCACATCCGCCACGTTGCAGTGTTGTTAAGCGGAGATTTGTGGCTTTTTATAGAGAGAACGCTTGCCAGGCGAAATCCCTCCAAGTCCTGGAACACTGTCCTAGCTTCCGTTGAACTGTGGTGTTAGTCTGCTATGCATCATGTAGACCGATTTTGCACTCTATTATTCGCAGTCGGTTGACAGCCAAACTTCTTCCTTGGTTGGCCAAATGGCTTAGTAATGATCCGCCAGTAGTCGTTGAAGCCGGTAAGTGATGTGAAAGATTCGCGGAGTCGAATGATAATGATGCAAGGGAGTAAACACATTGTTAATAGAGGCCGGCTTTTTCTATTATATTGTCCGACTCGCAACCCTTGTTCGGCTATCCATGCTGGGCTTGGCATGGGGACGGTGAGTGCAGTTATTTCTTATGTCTGAATACGTCCATAGCAGGAAAAAATGCTATTCTCTGCAAAGTGGACAAGCAATTCCTTCAAACGTAAGTGTAATTGTCTCCATGGCCGCGTGAAAAATCCATGAGAGGTCATCGGAAAAGCCGCTTATACGCGCGCAATGCTGTTCGTGAAATGACATCAAGAAAGCTCTACGTGACTGGATAATCGGAATGTTTGAGTCAGTGAAGGTTATCACACCAGAATTGTCTCTTTTCGGTTGTGGAACAAGGGATCCATGCAAATATATTATTCCAGGTGAGTAAATTGTTCTACTGTGAGTACGAGGCGAGCTAAACCCATTTGTTTAGCCCCCGTGGTGGTAGCTTCTCCAGGATGGCGGAAAGAGTCCTATTTGGAACGATGTGTAGGTTAATCATCTCACGGAAACAAGAGCAAGCGTTTACCCGAGCTGGCTATTGAAGGTGGGTCGACCAGTCCTAGCAGATAAACCTTATGTTTCGGCGGATGTAACTGTGGAAACCTCGGGAGTAAACGGGCAACGGACAAGAGGCAGCCAAACAGCAGTGAATCAAGAAGCGCTAATACAGACTGGTGGCGCGCAACGATGCATGTGATACATTAAAACTTATTTAATTTCGTTTAGTATACATGAATTGCAAGCGCGTTTTTTACATCACATCGCTGGTGTGACTCCTACTACAACTAGTAGGTAGGAAGATGGTTCTGCACGCGCATGGTCAAGAGACCGATATACCAAAGCGTGTTGACAAAAGGTAAGCGATTAATACGTTTGTTAGAGAGAATCTGGTAAACAGATGATGATGACAGCAGTCCGAATGCGAGAGGCATCTTAGGTGAAACTAAGAACAACTAGCTGGCTGGCCGAACAACCTCCTTGTGGTTTCAGCTGGGTGGTTCGGGTTTAACCCGTTCCAGCAAATAGTTCGGCGGCAGTGTTCCAGGACGTGGTGGGTTGAGCCTGGCAAACGTTCTTCCTATAAAAAGCCACAAATGACTGCTTAACAACAATGTGACGTGGCGGTCGTGACTCGCCACAAAATAAAGTCACTGCCCCGTGGATATCCGGATAAGTCTATCCAACCCACGGACACAAATCTCCTACTCGCATATTGCTGACGCTCTCACGCATTAATGATCGGAGCAGCACAACTACAAGCACAAAAAACACCGCTACATACACATACACACCCCTACACAAACACAAATTGCCATGGCAAACATATCGGATTTTGGCACTTTCTTGTTTATGCATCGTTTTGTCAAACTGATCAGGCCTGTAAAGGCAGGCCTCAACTTTTTGACAAAAGGTGATTTATTTATTTATTTATTTATTTATAGTTTGACACTGAATGCAGGAGCAACATAGATAAAACAACGTTCCAAAAAGAAAAGGAAATTTAATGAATCAGCTATGAGCATATGAATGCGGACAGCAGTGCGAAGAGTAACTCGTGAGAGTATTTACGAGGAGACGATAGTCAGGATAAAAAAGGGTTCCTGCTAAGTGTGGTGAAGCTAAGGACGCTCCTGTGGGAATATAAATGGTTCAGTTCTGAAAAATCACACGTGATATCCCGGTAGTCTGAGAGAACTTTTAGTGCCGGAAACAGAACAGTCGAGATTTGCTTAGTCGACACATCCGGAGGCCTCGTAGTAGTAGTCCCAGAGAATTTCACTGATCAGATGATGATAAATAAGGGCATGGCACTGAGCGTTGGTCGTACGATTGAAGAAGAATTGAGTGTACAGGTTACTGATGGAAGTACCTATATTAATAAAGGGTAAACAAGTCTAGCAGGCTGGCAATGTGAGGAAGATATAGCTTGGAATCTACAGAGGTTAGGTCGATATATCTTGCTAGTCTGGAGAAGGTGAAAGAAGCAGAACGTTTAGATGAGACTAGGTTAGTATAGGGCACTAAGAGTTGGCAGTCCGATTATAAAAGAAATGAAAGTAGATTGCGCCAGAAGGAGAGGAGACGGTCCGGATAGAAAGAGGTTTACGTATAAGGTGTGGAAAAGTCCACGGGGCTCGCAAGGTAATGGCGACAGTGTGTTCAGTCCTCCGAGCATGGCAGGCAGCGTCGCAGAAGTATGAGAGAAGGAAACCGATTAGCCGAGATTGGATTTGGTCGGCGTGTTGTGATTGAGTCCTACGTTTCACTTGGGAAGGTAAGTGGAGTCAGTAGGTTTTGACTGATCAGAGATAGAAGTGGTTACGTTAACATAGGGCGAAGAAGTCCAGCAGTATATCAATGTGAGGGAAACACTGCTTTGGAACGACGTAGTCTGGACCGCTCACATTCCGGTAGCCTGGTATTAGTTCCAGCGAGTATGACTGACCAAATGAGGATAAATTAGGGTATGACACAAAGAGTCAGCCGTCCGATAAAAAAAGATTAAATAACGACGGCGCTCAGTCATCTGAACGATGGCCAGTAATGCCACTGAAGTCTGAGAGAAGTTGGAGAGCAGGAGACCGATCAGATCAGACAGGATTAGTGAGCGAAACGAGATTGAGTCCAACAGCTAATTTTAGAAAGCAACTGGAGTGGGTCGTGATGTGGACAGTTTAGAGGTGGAGGTACCTATATAAATAAATGGTGAACAAGTCTAGCAGGTTGTCAACGTAAGTGCGACCTAGCTTTGAGTCTACAGAGTCTAGACCGTTTAAATGTTGCTGGCCTGGAGAAGGTCAAAATGCAAATGATTGAGTTCTATGCTTCATTTGGGAAGTTAAGTGGTGTCAGTAGGATTTGACTGGTCAGAGGCAGAAGTGGTTATATTAACATAGGGTGAACAAGTCCAGCTGGCTATCAAGTTAAGTGAGACACTGCTTTGGATAGACGGAGCCTGGACCGCTAACATTCCGGTAGCCTGGTAGTGGTTCCAGAGAGTTTGACTGATCAAATGAGGCTAAATTAGGGTATAGCACAAGGAGTCGGCCGACCCATTGCAGAAGGATTGAATACAGACGGCGTTCAGTCATCTGAACTAGGGTCAGTAACGTCACAGCAGTCGGATAGCAGGAGACCGATCAAATGAGACGGGATGGGTCAGCGAAATGAGATTGCTTTTGGAGGAAAATGGCGATAGATGGACAGGTTAGAGGTGGAGGTGCCTACGTTAATAGAGAGTAAACAAGTCCAGCAGGCGGTCAACGAAAGTGCGACATAGCTTTGAGTCTACAGAGCCTAGACCGTTTAAATGGTGCTTGTCTGGAAAAGGTGAAAGAAGCAGACCGGTCAGACAAGACTAGGTTATTACCGGGCACTGAGAAATGCTCGTCTTATTAGAGGAAGATTGAGTGTACAGGATATTGATGAAAGTGTCTATAGTAATAAAGGTTAAATGAGTCTAGCAGGCTGTCAATGTAAGCGAGACATAGCTTTGAGTCTACAGCGATTAGATCGATATATCTTGCTGGACTGGAAAGATCAAAGGAGAATACCGGTCAGGTTAAACTAGATTGTTGCATGGCCTAGGAGTTGGCAGTCCGATTACAGAAGAGATGAGAGAGCGCCATAAGGAGAGGAGACGGTCCGGATAGAATGAGGTTTACGGATGAGGTGTGAAAAAGTCCATAGGGCTCGCCAGGTAATGGGGACAGAACGTTCGGTCCTCTCAACAAACAAAGGTAACGTCACAGCAGTCTGAGGGAACTCGGAGAGCAGGGGACAAATCAGACAAGATTTGATTAGTCGGCATATTGAGAGTTTGTCGAACAGTTAAGACGGGAAGATAAATAAAGTTTCAGCAGATACGGACAGGTTTGGGATGCAAGAAGCAACCAGAATATAAGGTATGCAATCCAGGCAGGAGTCTGAGGGAAGTTAGAGAGCAGGAGACGGATCAGAAGAGACAGGATTAGTCAGTGGAACGAGATTGAGTCCAACAGCTAATTTTGGAGGGCAAATGGAGTGCGTCGAGAGTTGAAGAGGTTAAAGGTGGAGGTGCCCATATACATAGAGGGTAAACAAGTCTAGCAGGCTGTCAACGTAGGTGCGACAAAGCTTTGAGTCTACAGAGCCTAGACCGTTTAAATATTGCTGGTCTGGAAATGGTGGAAGAAGCAGACCGGTCTGCTGAGACAAGTTTATTGCAGGGCACTGAGAAATGTTCGTGCGATTGGAGAAAGATTGAGTGCACAGGATATTGAAAGAAGTGTCTAAATTAATAAAGGGTAAACGCGTCTAGCGGGCTTTCAATGTAAGCAAGATATAGCGTTGAGTCTACGGAGATTAGATCTACATATCTTGCTGGACTGGAAAGATCAAAGGAGCATACCGGTCAGGCTTGTCGAGAGGTGGACAGGTTACAGGTGTAGGTACCCATATAAATAAATGATGAACAAGTCTAGCAGGCTGTAAACGTAAGTGAGACATAGCTTGAGTCTACAGAGACTTGACCGTTTAAAAGTTGCTGGTTTGGAGAAGGTCAAAGAAGCAGACCGTTTAGATGAGACTAGGTTATTACAGGGCACTGTGAGTTGGCATTCCGATTAGAGAAGAAATGAAAGTAGTGAGCGTCATAAGGAGGAGAGACGGTCCGGATAGAAAGAGGCTTACTTATAAGGTGTGGAAAAGTCCATGAGGCTCATGAGGTATTGGGGACAGAGCGTTCGGTCTTCCGAATATATGCCGGTAACGTCACAACTGTCTGAGGGAATTTGGAGCGCAGGGGACCGATCAGACGGGATTGGATTATTCCGCACATTTAGAGTAAGTCGTACATTTGAGGTGGGAAGATAACTAAATATTCGGTAGAGATGGATATGTTAGGGATTGAAGAGGGTATATGAATATAAGATATTCAAGTCAGGCAGGCTTGCATGTGATAGCTGTTGTGTGTTGGTGAAGCAGTGTCTAAAACTACATTTCGCTAGTCAGGATGCAATCATAATTGATATTGGGGCAGGGCACCGAAAGCTCCCTCTCCGGTTGCAGAAGAAATAAAGACAGAGCATGAAGAGGGGTGGACAGACTCGACAGTAGACTTTTAGGGCTAGGAGGTGTGACAGTTTACGTGGCTTTTGGGTTAATGTAGACAGAGCGTTCAGTCTTTCGAGCAATGGTCGGCACCGTCACAGAAGTCACGCAGGCTGTCGAGATGAGGGAACTCCGCTTTGAATCGATCGAGCCTGGACGGCTAACATCCCGGTAACCTGTAGTCCCAGATTATCTGGCTCATGGGATTAGGCTGAATTAGGGCACGGCGCTGAGAGTTGGCCGTCCGACTGAAGAATGTTTGGAGGATGGCCAGTAATTACACAGGAGTCTGAGTCTGGATTAGTCGGCGCATTGTGACTGAGGCTGTAGTTCATTTAGGGAGACAGTTGGAGTGAGCCGAGATGTGGACAGTTAAAGATGGATGCGGCTACAGTGGCTTCTGGTGTTGCGTATCCAAGGCAAATTTTGATCGATTCAAATTCCGCGGACTGCTCAAAATGGCGGTTTCTCAGTTGCAGGAGAAGGGACTATTGTATGCGGAATAGAAGCACATTGATTATGTCACCATTCAATTTAATAATCCAGGCCAATAAGGCGGCTATGAGGTACGTTCGCCTGCATGATGAGTAATGTTGCATTTCAGAAGTAGATAATGGTTGAGCTGCCCTGTATGGATGCGCTTGATGTGAATGTTGACAAGGTGCCTACCTGTCTATTACCCACTACCTCGTCCATACTGGCTCCAGGAGACAGTTGGTCGTCGCTAGTGGGGACGGGGTGCACCGTCATATTGACGGTGCTAGGCTCAAAGAGTGGTTCCATCCTGTGTGGAATAGGTTAAGGTCCAGCCGGCGCCTCGTGTACGTCTGGAGTGTATGAGTTCGCAATTAGGCCGGGATGCTTCCGTTCTGCTTGTTGAAGGAGTGTGGGCCGGCTCCGTTGATGAAACCTGGCTCCCATCCGCATGCCTCCCAGTCTTATTCCTTCAGGTTTACACCGGAAATGGGGTGTGTGGGTTGAACTATGGTTGGCGCAGCGCAAGCCACCCATGGTCTCCTCTGCAGGCGCAGGCGTCCTTTGACTGTTCCCATGGACGTCACAGTGACAGGCAAATCATCATACATATAAATAAATAAATAAATAGTATACTCTGGAATTTCCGAGACACACCTGACCAGGCATGATCAACGTTTAAAAGCATTTATGTTTCGCAACAAACACGTTGCTATGTATGTAATCGGCGGTAAGCCGAAAGTTGTCCAAGCTTTGGAAATTGTAAAATTAATCTTTAGGTATAAATTCGTCAATGTAGAAGGACAAGTTGTGTTCTAGTGTGCGTTGTGTAAACTGGCTGGGCATTCCGTTTGTAGAGAAAACTTGTCAGGAAAATATTACATTAGGTTTCTGGACGGCTTGCCAGTATGTAGTTGTGGGCAGTGACCTTATTCAGTGGCGGGTCACATCCGCCACGTCGCAGTATTTTTAAGCGGACATTTGTGGCTTTTTATATGGAGAATGCTTGCCAGGCAAAAACCCACCACGTCCTGAAACACTGTCAGAAGTCCTTTCGTACACTAATGTAAAACTGGCAGAGCAGCTCGTCGACTGATTTAACCCTCGGTTAACCGCCGTCAATTGCCTTCTAATTTCCTCTGTTAGCTGAACAGGTTATTTTTGGTCGGGGCGGCCATAATAGCTGAGGCCTATGGAGGGTTAGACCTTCTTCATCTTCGTGTCCAGGTAAGCAAAACTTCAGATTCGTGCTTCTAGAATTTACAGAATTATGTATACTTCGCAGAAGTATGAAGGCGTCATGTCCAGCTACCATTACTGGACGACGGTCATGGTAGTGAGTGCAGTTTTATCCACTTGTTGTACAGCCGTGTTCTATGTAGGTCCCTGGGGGTTTCTATGTCCTGTCCCAGGCACAATCTCTTTAACGGTCCGAAGCCAGATCCCCAAGAAATTCCAGACCTCGGAGAAAGGAGGGAGACAAACAGGGCCGCAAAGAACAGACGTGGAAACAAGCAATATTTATGTTCTATGGTCTTACATTTAGTGGATACATATGATGTACAATGTGTTACAATGATTATTCTAGAAGTGTCTTTTGAATATTCATCGGAAGAAATGCCCTATAGGTTGGTTGCTACCGTATACCTTGGATGCAGAGCGTTGCACCGTTGAGCAAAGAAAACTAGGATCGGTTTGCCATGATGCAACTGTTGCGTGGGAAGATTCGCTGGGGAGCGTAGAATATGCTGATTTAGGGAAAGCCAGTGAGTCTGTTGGACTCATACTTGGGTAAGTTTTGCAAACACAGCAGCGAATAATTGAGGAATGAACACCTGTAAATGAGAAGCTAAGTAGCGTCTCTGTACTGACTAGGTGAGAGAGTGCCGAATTAAAAAGCTAAGAAGGGCTAATTGACGGAAGGACAGCGAATAGCCAGAACACATGCGTACATTAAGGTGGATGAGGATAACAGAACCTGAGGCCTAACCGCAGCAGCCAGCGTTCTAGGGTAATAGTGCCAAGCTGGATAGAGCCATGGACTGCTAGCCCGAGACTTGGAGTATTGCAGGTAAAAAAGTGCCTAAGACAACACAGCAAGTAATGGGTAGATAAAGGTCTAGAAATGGGAGGCAGAAGAGCGGCTTACGCTGAATTCCTGGATACGCTTGCGCGACAGAAGAAAGCTAAGTGAGGTTTCGTGATAGAATGACGGCGGACAAGTAAAGCGCAAACATACAAAGAGGTTGTTAGATAGTTAGAGCATAATAGACTACGACGCATCGACGAGCAGCTAAGCAAATCATGCGGTGGTGCTAATGGAGTAACATTAAGGAGGCCTGAGCCGGGAGAAGCCAGTGAGAGAGCTGTACTACAGTCAATTAGGTGTCGCGGATGTACAATGGCATTTAGGTGCTGCCTTATAATTGCTAGTGGACACCTAATTAGGGCAACTAACAGCAAGTGTATGTGATGTACGCAGTCCCAGGGATTAAAGCTTGGAGGGCTAAAGTGTGGACCATAGCAGCTCAGTAAATGCGCAAAGATAATAGTAGCTTATGAAGAAGGACTGCTGCGAAACACGGGAGCCAGTGGTAAGATGAGGAGCAGTTAGGTTCGCTGTAAGTGTGATTGTCAGTGATCAGCAAAGAAGTTTGCATGAAGCCTTTTAGTTGCTAGTGTATGCCCACAATTACCCATAATAACTCCGCACAAAGCGGATGTATGTGACGCAGACCGTCACAAAGAATGTTCGAGGTAGAAGAGAGCGGATCTAAGCAAGCTCCAGAAATGCATGGAGCCTACGGCCATTAGTTGCTGCTAAGCAGAAGTGCTTAGGTTTAAGAGGATCGACAAAATATGGCGCTGCGAGAAAATTTCGGTGGTCTGATGTAGCCAGTCCATTAGGCTATTTGGTTACAAGGGGATTACTCACAGTCTGTGTG
>OX104071.1:87651824-87697684 GCA_944474145.2 Dicrocoelium dendriticum | reverse complement strand
GCTAGTAACTTGGCTAAACTATACGCTTCTGTTTACGCGAAAGAAACGCCATTTAGTGACGGAGCCGTATCCACATTTCCATCTTCGTTGGCCCAAGTAGATATTAACACTGATTCGGTGATGAAACTTCTTCTTCAGTTAGATCCGTATAGCTCACCCGGCCCTGATGGATTGCATCCTTTGTTCCTCAGGACTGTGGCGGAGTACATAGCTTCACCTAAATGTCAAGTCTTTCGTCGCTCACTAGAAGCTGGCCGTCTTCCCTCAGCTTGGAAAGTGGGTATTGTCAAACCCATTTACAAAGGAGGAAGTCGACATGATCCGGCCAATTAACGTCCAATCTGTTTGACGTCAATAGTGTGTAAAGTTATGGAACGGATCCTAAAACAAGCTGTTACTCTTCATCTTGGGGGACAGAATGTCATTTCTTCTGCCCAGCATGGGTTCAGAAAAGCACGCTCCTGTACTTCGAACTTGCTCGTTGCTAAGGAGACCTGGGCAAGGTCGCTAGACTCCGGCAAATGCTTGGACGTTGTGTTTGTTGACTTCAGCAAAGCTTTTGACAAAGTCCCGCATGAACGGCTCCCGTTTAAGCTCCAAGGAGTCGGTATTTCTGGGAACCTCCTGTCTTGGATCTCCGACTTCCTAAACGACCGCTCTATGCAAGTGAAGGTGAATGACACATTTTCTGCTCCTGTTCTCATGACGAGCGGGGTCCCACAGGGCTCTGTCCTCGGTCCCGTACTTTTCAATATTTTCATCAACGACTTACCATCCACTCTTCAGACGGATTGCCTAATCTACGCTGACGACCTAAAGCTATGGATGGAAGTATCAAGCCTTGAAGACGCCGACCGATTACAAACTACGCTCAATCTACTCCATGACTGGTCGATTAAGTGGCAGTTGCCAGTAAATCGTGATAAATGCTCTGTTCTCCCCGTTGGCTCATCAAACCCATTTGGAACTTACCATATTGGTGGTTTCTTGCTCAGAAGCGCAACCGAAGAGAGGGCTCTTGGAGTGATAGTGTCATCAGACCTCAAATCTATCCAAGGCACCCAGAAGAGGGTCGCCGCGGCATACAGGATGTTCCATTCTATACGCAGAGGCTTTTCGCTCCTGACCCCGGGACTTTTCCGACTCCTCTTTGGCTCGCATGTACGCCCGATTCTCGAATACGGACTACCCGCTGCCTACCCTCTCACCAAATCCGAATGTGATATGATAGAGAAGGTCCAACGGCGTAGATCCAAATCCGTCCCTGAGTTGCGAGACCTGTCGTATCCACACCGACTTCAACGACTGAACTTGTTCTCTCTAGGCTACCGCCGTCACCGAGGATATTTGATTTTCACTCGACGTATTCTCAGAGGAGAACTGGGTTGCGAGTTACAGGACTTCTTTCAACTCAACACTGAGAGTTCGACACGAGGCCACCGCATGAAACTGTTCAAACCGAGGAATCTCCGTGTGCGGCTCAATTTGGCCTTATCAACTCGCGTGGTGAATGATTGGAACCGGTTGCCGGATCCTGTTGTTGATGCTGAGACAGAGGAACGTTTCAAACAACTGTTAGATTCTCACCTGAGCGCGCTGGGATTCTGCTGCCTTTAAGGCAGCTACAGTGGTCCTCTGCGGAAACTTCTACCGCAATGAACCACGCCATCTCCGCAATGATCGGGAAGTGAAGGAGCTGACAAAGGATCTTCCTTCTGCTTTCTATCATCCAATGATCCAATGAACACCGCTGAAGACGTACCTGCGACGCTCACATGGACACGGATTCAATAAAGACCACAGAAAAACCCGCACTTCATAATCATGACACACTAAAGAACCTAGGAAACTGATCAATTCAATACAAGTCACCTGAGTCGTCCGACTTCAACAGCTCCAACCACTTGTAATGGACTCCGAAGACGACTACACAGCCATAGGAAACAAATTGGCGTTGCGTGACTGCGAATATCCGCGAGGGTAATCGGTCAGATACCATCTTGCCAATGTATATCAATAGCCGGCAGTGTTCCAGGACGTGGTGGGTCTTCGTCTGGCAAGCGTTTTCCCTACAAAAAGCCACAAATGGCTGCTTAACCACACTGCGACGTGGCGGATGTGACTCGCCACTCAATAAAGTCACCGCCCCTAACACATTGGCAAGTTGATTGACACCACATTTACAAGTTCTGTGCATATATCGGCTCTCGCATGAACACGCCTACATATCTGACTAGTGACATACCACTATTCTTAAGTATTTTCCACCCGTTTCCTCATACTTCACTCACTGACCTACATTGCTTACGGGACCTCATCGGACTAGTTCCTCATCAACATACCATATAAGTGATCTGATCAGTTTTTTTTACCTCTCGCATTCTGTGTACATAGACTACATACAACCTTTGGGCTCTTTGGGCCCACACTACTGTCTCCAACTTTACTACTCCCACTGTTGGCGCTGCTTATTCGGCCATCATGTACAATAATGCAATGTGCTGATCATGCCTAAAAGGCGTGTCTCGCTTTGTCGAGAATAAAATATTTATTTATTTATTTATTTAAGCTAAGTAGGCGCTCGGGGTACGATTGCACCGTAACCCCTCGACCAAATTGGTACCTACTCTAAAAAAACTCTCAAGCTCCATTTTGTCCGAACAAAGCAGGACGGGCAAGCCTGGAAACAGTATTCCAGATGAGGCCGGAAGAAAGATGAGGACAGCTGCACAAATACGTCAGAAGTTAAGACCTTGAAAGAACGGTGTATTAACATTAACATTCTGAGATCCCTACGTGCGGCATTCTTCCAGTTGTCGCCAGAATGCAAAACGAGGAATGCACGACGCCTAGGTCTACCTGGTTGGAGACAAGGGTAAGTTCGACCCCACCGAGTACGTAGCTCGAAGGCGGGAAAGATGCTCCTACATGAAGGACGGAACAATTAGCCTGAGTAATGGGCAGTAACCACAAAGTAGACCAGTCCCAGTGTGTGTCTAAGGCATACTCAGGCCTGAACAAATACTCCAGATGTGGTCTAACCGCTGCTTTATATAACAGCAAGAATACTTCTGCTTTGGTGTTACTCAGCGCCCTCCTAAGACGAAATAACTCGTGTCGTGCTTTATTAGCAGCATGGTGACACTGTGCCAAAGGCTTAAAATTGTTCGCTACGATGACTTCTAGATCACGGGCTTCATCAGAACACCGCAATGATAGAGATCCCACAGAAGACTGAACCGCAATTCCAATACCACTACTAGTCAATAGTTGACATTTGTTGGCATTTAGAGGTAGGTCCTATTGGCTTGACCAATTCGCCACAGTGATGATGTCCTTAGCCAATGTCGCCCGGATTCCCCTGCTGACTAGCTTCAAGTCATCTGCGAAGATGTAGCGGGGATCTTCATGAAGAGAAGCCAGGTCATTTATAAACATGAGAAACAGCAATGGACCCAGAACCGACCCCTGGGGGACACCGCAGTAGGCATGGCCAACACTAGAACTCGCTTCCCCAACGCGGACTATGAATGTCCTTCCATGTAGAAATTCAGAGAGCCATGGTAATAGTTGAGGATGCAATCCAAATCATGTCAGCTTCTTAATCAAAAATCGATGATTCACGGAGTCAAAGGCTTTACTGAAGTCCAAATAGCACATCGCTACCAATATCCCACCATCAAGACAACGGGTAATCTCTTCTAAAAAGCACAATAAATTGGTAAGGCAAGACTTCTTTTTGAGAAAGCCATGCTGTTCCGCTCTAATTAGATTGTGCTCAGTCAAGTGTTCACAAAGCCTGTTCCTTATAAGCTTTTCCAAGCATATCAGCATGATGCTGTTCAAACTAACGGGTCTATAGTTAAGAGGCACCGACTTAGAACGCCCTTGTGGATCGCAACAATAGTCACCTCATTCTAATCACGTGGCAGCTTGCCTTCTTGAAGAGACTAGTTGAATAACTCCGCCACGGGATACTGAAGGATATCAGCCAGCGGTTTAACTATGGCGGGATGTACGCTATCAGGACCAGCTGACTTATAAGGTTCAAACTGGCCAGCACTGTGAAGACCTCTGACACATTGAGAGAAATTTCCCGCTTTGTGTAGCTAGTTGACCAGTGCGGCTGCGATGACAAGGCTGACCCACTATCCTTCCGATGCAGGCTTTGGTAGAAACGTAGCAGCACTTCTACTTTATCGACGTCGTCTACAGCCTGGGTACCGTCCTCCATGGTTAGACAGCCGACCAACTCTCTTAAAGAAGCATTTGACTGGACATAACTGTAATAACACTTGGGAAAAGTTCTCGCAAATTTGGCCAACCTACGCTCATATGAGTACTTCGCCTGCCGCTGTAACTTAATAGCCATGTTTCGACACATTTTGTACTGCAGCCAACGTCGAAAGCCCAGAGTTTCTTGCTATTTTCTCCACTCAGCATTGCGCCACCTTATCGCTCTATCAATTTTTCTTCTCTACCACCGGGGTTTCCAGTTGTCATCAGAATGCAAAACGAGGAATGCACGACGCCTAGGTCTACCTGGTTGGAGACAAGGGGAAGTTCGACCCCACCGAGTACGTAGCTCGAAGGCGGGAAAGATGCTCCTACATGAAGGACGGAACACTTAGCCTGAGTAATGGGCAGTAACCACAAAGTAGACCAGTCCCAGTGTGTGTCTAAGGCATACTCTATGGCCTCAAACCCAAGGAACATTTACAACATTTCATAGCTTAAGGTCATCAGCAAACAACAAGGATGATACTCTAAGCTCTCCAGGGAAATCTTTTACGCAGATGGAGAACAGCATCGGTAAAAGAACCCAGCCCTTTGGGACACCGCTAAAGACCTCTTGCCTAAAGAATAAGCTGCGACCCACACGTACACACAGCCCTCTTCCATGCAAGAACGCAGATACACATTGAAGGGCGCTGCCAGATACGCCTTAGGAGCTCAGCTTTTGTGATAGCCTCAAGTGGGGTACCTTATCAAATGCTTTCGATAAATCTGCGAAAAGCACAGCCACTACGTGGCTCCTGTTCATTGACTCGGCCTAAGCTTCACGAGCAACCAACAAATTCGTCAGACACGAAAACCACTTCCGGAATCCAGGTTGTGAACTACTGAGTAGATAAAATCTATTCAGCTGACCTTCCAACGAATCTCTCACTAGCTTTTCAAGCATTTTGACCACGACACAAGTCAGACTGACTGTCCCATAATTGGCTGACAGAAACCTGTCGCCATTTTTGGAGATAGCACAGATAAAAGCCTCCTACTATTCAGAAGGCAATGTACAGCTGTCTAGTGACTTCTGAAACACCATCGTTAGCGGTCCATTTGTTTCACAGCCAACTCATGCAGAAGCTTCCAGTGAATTGAATCAGGTCCAGCTGCTTTGGAAGGGTTCCGTTCTTGCAGCAGTTTAAGGACTTGCGTTTCCACCACAGTAAACTCAGCTTGTAGCCCTTGTACATATCTTTCTTCCCAATTGTACTTTCCTATTCTCACTTCCATTATTATTGTACAGTTTTGTTTTAACTGACCGATAACACACTATTTCGGGTTTTGATTCGCCTTCTGGTTTCGGCTCCGCGTGTTGTGCTGTTTGTCGCCGTCTGTCTGCTGGCCTCGTCCATCGATCATCGGATCTAACGCGTCGATTTATTGTGCCGAATAAGTTCCGTCTTCCGACCAGATTGTGCGACTAACTGACAGCCTAGCGAAGCTCGTGCTTTACCTAAGGTCAGCTACAGCGTTCTTATTTATAGACTGAGTTCTTATATGTAGTTAAGCCCTTTCCGTTTGGCCTTTTCCACTACAAGCTAAATAAGAACCCTCAGGTACCCTGGGGACAAGTTCAACGCTAGTCGACGCGGCCTCACGTACAAATGCCCCTGCATACTGCTCCCCAAGTACACCAGTCTTATCTGCGTCCGCATACGCACGAGTTCCATCGGCCCGCATCAAAGTTAGGATTACCGAATTTGTACCACATCGTCTCCTAACAAAAGCGAGGAACTTCTTCGGATTTTCCGAAGCTGCATCAGCCATTTCCTTTTCGTACAACAGCCGAGCTTTCCTAAAGTGTTGTTTACACCCATTTCTAGCCTAGCGGTATCCACCATATGTGCTAGTTGGCGGAGTCGCAGGGTAGGTCCGATAGCAACTAGAACGCTTCTGGAGCAGGTAATTGCCAGTGGCATCTATCCACAGCGACCGCGCTCGTGTCTCCTTTCTCCTCGCAAGCGAGATGTAAGGAGTAGACACTTCCGTGAGACAAGATTTAAATTTATCCCAGGCCGCCTGAACCGTATCAACCACCGAGATTTCGCAAAGTAACCCAGAATCCTTGATACGTATTGCCTGCTATTTAGCATGCCATAGGTTTTGAAATGGCTTAGCAATGCACTGGTGACGCCTGGTCAGAGTACACCTGAACGATACACAAACATGATCACTAGCCCCTAAGGCAGAGCTGTAAGTGATGTCACCTGCGAAGTCTAATGACTTGGCAAACACTAGATCCAAAATAGACCGGAGTTGGGCACCCATGTACCTATTGAGGAGGACCACAAACTGATGCAACGGTAATTGTATCATAAGCTCAAGTAGACCTGCACCGAAAGCACCTTCCGCCGTTACAAGAAAGATCTGCCCAGCAAACTTCTAGTAGATTGAAATTCCCCAGTATCAAACACCTGTTTGCGGATTGGGAGCGAATAAATAGAAGCACCTCTTTGGACGCACTCCCACAAGTACGACTGTAACCCTGGTTGCACAATCGTACCAGTATACGTAACAAACTGGACGTAAACTGGACTGTTGTCCCGTTCAGGTATTAATGCAGTTCTTGCAGCAAAATGCATTCAGTTTGACATTTGTTAATAAATAAATGGTTGGTATGCATTATACTTGCTATTAATTGACCATAACCTCAGCGGTTTAAATGCATCGGTAGGTCAGGTCAGGTCAGGTCAGATCAGATGGACGATAGAGGCTTCCGCCTAACGATCGTCCAGTTCTTGTGCCGGTAGGTGAAGCGGCCCCCGGCACTTCGACGTTGGATTGTCTCTTCTTGCTTCTGCAATGGAATGAAGCAAGAACAAGAGCAATCTCTGCACTTTCATATGCCAGCATCAAAATACACTACATATACCAGCACAACTACAATAGCTCTGGAAAAAGGATGGACCAACAATTGTCTAAACCACTTTGAAGACTTCTACGGTCTCAGACTCCACTAAATCAGGAGGAAGTTTATTCCAGTAGTTAACTACTCGGTTCGTAAAAAACTTTGCCCTGATGTCCAAACGAGCACTGTGATGTTTGAGCTTCAGGCGATGCCCGCGCAGATGGTCTGACGTAGCCAACTCAAACAGATGGGTGGAACAGATACCACTAAGTCCCTTAATGATCTTAAACGTCTCTATTAAATCCCCTCTCAATGTACGCCGTTCCAAGGAAAATAATCCTAAGCTACTTAGACGATCTTTGTAAGACTTCCCTCGTTGACCTTCAATCATCCTGGTCGCAAGTTTCTGAATCTTTTCTATACAAATGATGTCACTCCGGAGGTACGGTGACCAGGCCTGAACACAATACTCCAGATGTGGTCTAACCACTGCTTTATATAACAGCAAGAATACTTCTGCTTTGGTGTTACTCAGCGCCCTCCTAAGACGAAATAACTCGTGTCGTGCTTTATTAGCAGCATGGTGACACTGTGCCAAAGGCTTAAAATTGTTCGCTACGATGACTTCTAGATCACGGGCTTCATCAGAACACCGCAATGATAGAGATCCCACAGAAGACTGAACCGCAATTCCATAACCACTACTAGTCAATAGTTGACATTTGTTGGCATTTAGAGGTAGGTCCTATTGGCTTGACCAATTCGCCACAGTGATGATGTCCTTAGCCAATGTCGCCCGGATGCCCCTGCTGACTAGCTTCAAGTCATCTGCGAAGATGTAGCGGGGATCTTCATGAAGAGAAGCCAGGTCATTTATAAACATGAGAAACAGCAATGGACCCAGAACCGACCCCTGGGGGACACCGCAGTAGGCATGGCCAACACTAGAACTCGCTTCCCCAACGCGGACTATGAATGTCCTTCCATGTAGAAATTCAGAGAGCCATGGTAATAGTTGAGGATGCAATCCAAATCATGTCAGCTTCTCAATCAAAAATCGATGATTCACGGAGTCAAAGGCTTTACTGAAGTCCAAATAGCACATCGCTACCAATATCCCACCATCAAGACAACGGGTAATCTCTTCTAAAAAGCACAATAAATTGGTAAGGCAAGACTTCTTTTTGAGAAAGCCATGCTGTTCCGCTCTAATTAGATTGTGCTCAGTCAAGTGTTCACAAAGCCTGTTCCTTATAAGCTTGTCCAAGCATATCAGCATGATGCTGTTCAAACTAACGGGTCTATAGTTAAGAGGCACCGACTTAGAACGCCCTTGTGGATGGCAACAATAGTCACCTCATTCTAATCACGTGGCAGCTTGCCTTCTTGAAGAGACTAGTTGAATAACTCCGCCACGGGATACTGAAGGATATCAGCCAGCGGTTTAACTATGGCGGGATGTACGCTATCAGGACCAGCTGACTTATAAGGTTCAAACTGGCCAGCACTGTGAAGACCTCTGACACATTGAGAGAAATTTCCCGCTTTGTGTAGCTAGTTGACCAGTGCGGCTGCGATGACAAGGCTGACCCACTATCCTTCCGATGCAGGCTTTGGTAGAAACGTAGCAGCACTTCTACTTTATCGACGTCGTCTACAGCCTGGGTACCGTCCTCCATGGTTAGACAGCCGACCAACTCTCTTAAAGAAGCATTTGACTGGACATAACTGTAATAACACTTGGGAATAGTTCTCGCAAATTTGGCCAACCTACGCTCATATGAGTACTTCGCCTGCCGCTGTAACTTAATAGCCATGTTATCACTTGTGGCTTTAAATTCCCAACGCTCTGTTCCCCTCAACTCAAGACCTTATTTTTGACATGCTAACTGGCTATTCATATAGTGACTTTCGTCTCGAAAGCTTCTTTTCTTATGACACTCCTTAACGCTGACATAACGCCATGTAACCCTCAACTGAAATGCATTGTTGGCTCTGATTAATCTTTACTGCTATGTCCCCTATCTTCCTGAACATGCGTATTCTGCCGATGCTCTCCTTTAATACTTATACCTATATTCAACGGCCTGCTCTCCTTGCTTCCGACTACTGTGACCACATTGATCAGGGATATGCAGACTTATCGGTCTACTCCCATAACCCGGAGAACATTGTTGGCTTTTCGACCTCTTTTGGCAGTAGCTAGTCGTTGTTGGCCTCATGTAGCCTGGAAGGTGCAACTTCTTGACACTCCAGCGTTCCTTTTCTTTTGAAGTCTGTCTCCTTATTCAGCGCTCGTCTGTTGCTTTATTCACTGAAACTGTAGTCATCCAGTACTGGTCAAACGTCATAATTATATGGCTACACCAACCTCTGATAAATACTTTTCTTGAGCCACTATCTCTGCTTAGCAGCAGCTAGTCGCCATAGGTTCCATTTAACTTTGCGGATACCCGGAGCTCGCTCCGTTCTTACTATGTTCATCTCTTTGATTGTTTGCGTCACAGCTCAGCTGTTTGTTGACATATTCTGTGCCACCGTAGGACCCGCAGGTAGCTGAAGCCTTATTTCGAACTTTATTGCTGGCCATTCATCTCTCCTAGCGCGCCGTTATCCGTCGTCTGTCTTACTCGCGTTTACTTGACATGTGGTCAAAAGTCTTAATGATATGCTTGAATCAGCCACTGATACCTCCATTCCTTTAGCCACTATCTCTGCTCTGCGGCAGCTGTTTGCTGTATGCTCTATTCAACTTTGGGAATACTCCTTAGCTTGCTAGGCGTCAGTCCTTCTGTAGATTGTTTATTCTCCTGGTATAGTTTTTTCACAGCTCAGCTGGTTGCTGTCCGATCCTTTGACACGGTTGTTATTCATTGGCACCTCGAATGATTAACCCAACAGGCACCCTTGTCCACTGATACCTGGTCCAGTATCGATATCTTCTAATCGTCTTACTTTCAACACTTAGTCTTCCTTTGATATCCATTTAATCTTAGCCAGCTTCTAATATGCTCAGCTTCCTGTATTCATATACCTATGTACATTTTAGTTATGGTGTCTTAGGTAATCCTTATCCCGTGAGCATATATAAATACAGCCACATCGTCACTGTCCTTGGGTTTCCGATAACAACCAATCGTGACTACACACCCACCATCTAGTCTCAGGTAGAATTCGAACATTGTCAGCTTACACCTCATGAATATCTTACCGGAATCCTGCTCTTCATCCCTATGCACATGAAAGTATTCTACCCATCAGGCCATGCCTTCCGCATAAGTAAAAACATCTTTAGCGTAATATCTGTTACACCTTGTACACTAGTTGTCTCAAATAAATGTCTTAAGGTAGGATGTTGATCAAACGCTAGGTACATCGACTGTTCCTTTTCTGTCTTCTCTCGGCTTGTTCCTCTCTCCCTTTTCTCTGAGGTCGTGAACATCGGAGAGCTTCGGGATTGAACTGAGGAACTGACTCCGTCTGGGACGGGACGAAATAACCAACAAGTACTTACCTGGACCATGGCCTCACTTCCACTCTAACTATTTACACCCAACCACCGATGTCCAGTGAGGGTAGCTGGACACGAATTCTTCGCTCCCCGGCAAATATACATAATCAGAGATGACTTCATGTGGTTCTGCGAAGGATCAACACATTATATTCAATAAGAATGTTGATACCCGACCTACCAACGGACAGGACCCAGGAACGCAATAGGCAACCAGTTATTGCATCAACCAGCGGAAAAATGGGACGCAACCTGACTGCGAATAACCGAGCAAACAGACTTTTAACAAGAAACATAGCCAGTTACAATTTGCCATTCAATGGGTTGGTGGCACTGTTCCAGGACGTGGTGGGTTTTCGCCTGGCAAGCGTTCTCCCTACAAAAAGCCACAAATGTCCGTTTAACAACACTGCAACGTGGCGTATGTGACTCGCCACCGAATAAAGTCACAGCCCATAACTTTACACTGGCAGGTCAACTAGCGTCACAATTCCACATAGGATCGTTACACTGGGACTTCTACATCTGTATATACTGTTGTCGTTTTACATCCTACCATACGTTGCCCTTTTCCTTCCTTGTGTGCGGGCTCTTCCATTACCTTTCAGTGGATCATTCAGGTTTCTCAATCTCTTATTAGCTGAGGTCCCGTATCTCATGACAGCCAACTTATTGTTTTGCATTTTCAACATTGTACAGTTCCAATCATGGATATATGAACAATTTTCTGCGTTACTGTTACAATTGCATTATAATGTTTTTACCGTTGTACAAATCTGATCATGCCTCCATGAGCGTGCCTCGCATAGTCGAGAATAAAATATTTATTTATTTATTTATTTATTTTTAAATCTCTTCGGACTTGGATCTAATCCATCCTCGGTTGACCAGTCTTATTTTCCTCACTGCTCCCTGACATCCGAGACGTTATCAATCGAGGCTCTTCATTCCAAACATTCTGTTCCCTGTATCTGCAGACCTTCCCTTGGCATGCTAACTGGCTTTTCATATAGCCGCTGTCGTCCCTCTTCTCATGACACTCATCTCTGCTATCCACAAGTTAATTTGGCGGCCTAGCTTCATCTTGCCGGCCTACTGGACTCGTCTGAACGGTCTTCTCGGACTTCTGAGATCCCAATGACTTAGGCTCTGCCGACGTAACGTCCTGCAACCCCCAACTGAAATGCATTGTTGTCCCTGATTAATCCTTATTACTACGTCCCCTTTCTTCGTGTACGTGCCAATTCTGCCGATGCTTCCCTTTATTACTTAGACCTAAATTCCACGATTTTCACTCTTTGTGCTGATTTTCTAATCTCGCCTCAATGGTCTCCTTGTTTCTGACTGTTGCGACCTGAATAACCAGGGATAGGCAGACTTACCGGTCTACTCCCATAACCCGGAGAACGTCGTTGGCTTTTCGACCTCTTCTGAAGAGTATTTTCCTTTTCGCACTCTATTTGCATTAAGGTTTCAATTATATGTAACTCTCTTCGGACCTGGCTTTTATCTATCCTCGGTCGACCAGTCTCATTCTTCTCACGGCTCCCTGACATCCGAGACGTTATCACTCGAGGCTCTACATTCCAAACACTTTGTTCCCCTCATCTCCAGACCTTTCCTTGGCATGCTAAATGGCTCATCATATAGTCTCTTTTGTCCCGAAAGCTTCCTTTCTTATGACACTCACCTCTGCTATCCACAAGTTAATTTGGCGGCCTAGCTTCATCTTGCTGACCTATCCGGACTCGTCTGAACGGTCTCCTGCCTTCTGACCCACTCGGACTTCTGAGATCCCAATGACCTACGCTCTGCCGACGTAAAGTACTGTATCCCTCAACTGAAATGCATTGTTGGCCCTGATTAATCCTTATTACTACGTCCCCTTTCTTCGTGTACGTGCCTATTCTGCCGATGCTTCCCTTTATTACTTAGACCTAAATTCTACCGTTTTTACTCTTTGAGCTGATTTTCTAATCTCGTCTCAATAGTTTCTTTGTTTTTGACTATTGTGACCCGAATGTCCAGGGATGGGCAGACTTATCAGTCTGCTTTTCCGTCTCAGTGGTCTCTTTGCTTTTGACTGCTGTGACCCGATTGATCAGCGATAGGCGGAATGGTCTCCTTTTTCTGACCTTTCTCGGGCTTCTGCGATCTCACTGTTCTTGTCACTGCCGACGCAACGCTTTGTTACCCTCACCTCAAGAACGTTGGTGGTCGTGACTAATCGCAATCATCATGTCCTCTCTCATCCTTAACGTGTCCATTTCTGCCGATTCGATCCGACAAAATGCATAGCTTACTATTACGCCTTTCTCCTTATGAGTCGACTTTCTAGTCTGGTCTGAACGACCCACCTTCCGACTTCTGTGACCCTAATGATCAGGGGTCGGCAGACCAAATGGTCTGTTCATACCACGTCGGGAATATCGCTGACTTCTCCACTCATCAATGAAAACTTTTCCTTTTCTCATTTTGTGTGCATTCCTTTTTCCACCGGTCAGGCAACTCTCCGGATCTGGCACTACTCTAGCGGCGTCCGACCAGCCTCCTGCTTTCTGACTACTTCCTTACATTCCAAACATTAACGATCTAGGCTCTGTTGTCCTGGTGCTCTGTCCCCCTTATCCCGAGACCGTTCCTCGACGTGCAACCGCCTTTTCATATAGTCACTTGCTTCCCAAACTGCTTTCTGATGACACTCATTACTTATTCCCACCTTACTTTGGAGGCCTAGCTTCAGCCTGCTGACTTACCCGGGTTTGACTGTACGCTCTTCTGTCATCTGACATCGCTCGGACTTCTGTGCTCTATGATCTAGACTCTGCCAACGAAAGTCTATTACCCTCACCGCAAGACCACCGCTGGTCATGATTGAACCTTGTTATCATGTCCCCTTTCTTCCTTAACATGTCCATTTCTGTTGATGCTCTCTGTCAGCACTTAGACTTTACTAATACGACTTTCACCCTACGAGCTGACATTCTGGGCTGGTCTCAACGATCTCGTACCTTCCGACTTCCGTGACCCTAATGAACAGAAACCGTAAGCTCCAACGGTCTGCGCACAGCACCTGGAGCATATCGTTGGCTTTCTTTTTCTTTCTCTTCTCACCCATATAGCCCTTTTTTACACTCTAGCCTGACTTATCTGGTTCTGGCTGTACGGCCTCCTGCCTTCTGACCTCTCTCGAACTTCTGAGTTCTAAATGATCTAGTCTCTGCAGGCGCAATGCTCTGTCTCCCCCGCCTCCAGAGCACTGCTGCTCATGATTCATCACTAGTATATCCGCTTTTATCTTTAACACTTCTATCCTGTTGACGCTCTGTTAACTTTCTGACATTTATAATACGGCTTTCTCTCCATGAGCCGATATCCTCATCTCATCTCCATGGTCTCCTGCTTTCCGAACACTGAGCCCATACTTTTGAACCATCGACTGGTCCAAAGGTCCGTTCGCAACACCTCGAGATTTTTGTAGGCTCTTCCACTTCCCCTTAAGTGTCTCCTTCACGATTACATTCTTTCATTTTCGCACTCTGACTGCCTTCCTTTATCCATTGGACGGATAACACTTCGGGCCTGGCTCCACTCTAGCCTGGTCTGACCAGTCTCCTATTTTCTGACTGTTTCCAGAAATCAGAGACACACGTGTTCTAGGCTGTGCAGTCACAACACACCCTGTCCCTCAGCCTGAGAGCTTCGTTTGATATGCTAACGGGCTTTTTATATAGCCTCTGTAGTCCCGCAAATTTATTTTCTCGCGACATTCACTACTGTTATCCCCACTTTAATTTGACTGCCTAGCTACATCTTGCTGACTTATCCAGTCTCATCTAAACGCTCTTTTGCTTTCTGACCCCTCCCCAAACACTCCTGCTTCATCTTCAATCTTTCATTCTTTACTGATCCGTGTTCCGCTCGATTCTCGTCGTATTTCGCCACTTATGATATACGTGTATATGCGATATTTAAATAACAATTACATGCATAGTGGTACAATAGTTCAGGCATCGCCGCAATTGGTTGACTGCATTCCAGATGCATTCCTTTCTTCTGTCTGTGTGGCTGTCTCTGTTCGTTTCCTTTTTCTCCCGAGTCTGTCACAGGTACGGCGACACGCACCCAAGGAATTGTCCTCCGTTTCGACAACAATCCAAGGCACACAGTTCCTCTACCTGGACATGAGCGGAAAATTATCAACTTTTTTACAACTTACTAACTGGACAAATCAATCAATTCTTCCGCGGCATGAACCACTGAGTCCAATTTAGCTAACAATACCTATTCCACATACCTCTTGACTGGAGGACTTTCGACTACGGAAGGCACATTCTCCTGCCAAGACAAAGCTTGAACAATCGGTCATTCTAAGCTCTTCAATCCGCTTTGACCGCTCAAATGGCCGTGGTTACCACAATCTCTAATCAATTTCACTACATACCCCGGGGGATCTGCGATTCTTTCTTCGGAACCTATCCTGTCCTCCAAGACTTCAACATATTTCAACGTATATTCTTCGAGACTTCACGTGGTTCTGCAGATGATCAACACATCATATCCAGAAAGAATGCTTAGTTCCTGACCTACCGATCTGGAACAGGAGAGGACCCAGGCACGCAATGGCCGCTCGCATAGCGCATCAGTCAGCAGAAAAATGGGACGCAACTTGACTGCGAATAACGGAGCAAAAGAACGTTCAACAAGAAACATAGCCAGTTACAACTTGCCATTCAATGGATTGGCGGCAGTGTTTCAGGACGTGGTGGGTTTTCGCCTGGCAAGCGTTCTCCCTATAAAAAGCCACAAATGTCCGTTTAACAACACTGCAACGTGGCGAATGTGACTCGCCACCGAATAAAGTCACAGCCCATAACTTCACACTGGCAGCTCAATTAGAATCATCATACTGGATAGCTTGCTCTTCAATTATCTTCCAATGGATCACTCAGGATTCTCTATCTATTATTACTTGAGGTATGACTGCGATATATGGCAGAGCGATTATGTCCAAACAAATCGTTCTTTCGCATGTTCACCATCGCACAGTTCCATGCATGGACATATGAACAATTTTCTACTGTCACTACAGTTCCCATAAAATGTCTGTACAGCTGTACATACCTGATCATGCCTCAACTGGCGTGCCTCGCATAGTCGAGAATAAATATTTATTTATTTATTTATTTATTTATTTATATTTCGACACATTTTGTACTGCAGCCAACGACGAAAGCCCAGAGTTTCTTGCTATTTTCTCCACACAGCATTGCGCCACCTTATCGCTCTATCAATTTTCCTTCTCCACCATCGGGTTTCCCAAGAGATCACCCGGGACGAAGAGGAGAGTATTCGTTCAGCAACTGTACAAGTCCACTATTAATTAGAAGCCATTTCTGCTCCGAATTTACCTTGTCCTTTTCAGAAACCCCAGTGATCTGAAGGGCTCCATTTCGCAGCTTCGTAAAATCAATACCATTTAAATCTCTGCCCATTCGACCGTTCTCTGCAAGCCTCGGTGTGTACAGAAAAAGGTCAAAACACCATGATCACTCCTACCCATGGGTGGCTCCACGCATAGGTGAATCAATTGACCAAGTCTGGCGATCCCGATATCAAGGGTTGAAGGGATACTCCCAGTACGACTCCTAGTCGGGACATTGACGTATTGCTCTAACGCATTTACATGCATCCAATCTGCTAGTTCCTTCTCTAAAGTACCCACTATGTTCTCAACGTGCTGCCAATCAGCATGCGGACGGTTTAGGTCACCGACGATCAGAAAATTAGGTGCGGCCATTGCTGCCTTTCTTAGTAACGTACCAAGATCCCCGTGCTCTTTTTGCGTGGAGGATGGGCTACGTTAAACACATACTATAATCTCCAATCTACCCCATGCTCTTAAATAGCAGGATACCACCTGAACATTAACAGAACTCATGGTAAATGGAGCCTACCAGTGTTTATATTGGCACTTTATAAGCAAGAGTTCTCCTCCACCAGTCTGATACTCGGGCCTGTCAGCCCTGTAGCACGCAAAGTCTATAAGCAGATCACCACTAAAGTCATCTAGAGGGAGCCAGGACTCCGACACAGCGGCCACATCAACATGCTTACAACGCGTCGCTAATTCCCTCCATTTGTTACGCACAATGCAACAATTAGTATACCACACGCTTAGTCTCTCCGAACGCGGTTGTTTCCTCTCGGACGTAGAGCCCGAGTGGATAATCCGTTTTTTGTACCATTTCATTTTGATCAGCTGCCTGAGTCGATGAATCAACGCCAGACTTCTGTAACGCATTACGGGATAATCCCTTTCCTGGCTTCACCCGCCTGGGCCTGCTTGATAAACTCCCGACTGGTTTCCTCCCATTTACCTGTGTCGACCTAGCAGCACTGCACCTCGAATTTTCTGTACAGACCAATTTAGGTGTGGCAAGTTTTACATTTATCCTATCATTTTATGAAAATGGCATACCACCCATGGACTTCGGTGCCACTACTATCGAGCATGAGGCCTCAATTGTTTTTGAACGCACCGGCTGAAGCCCCATTACCACACCTTCACTACCCTCCTCCGCCATAGAGGTGTGATTCACATTTCCATCAAGAGCAAGTCTCTCCACAACCAAATGCAGGCCAGGAGTTATCTCGCTGACGTCTTGTGAAGGGGGTTGTCAAGAAAAGCTGGCTGTCCTTGCCACAGGAGAGCAAACGCCAGAGGTTTGATTAGGTGCCTGCATAAGGTGAGGCTCACTATCATGAATTCCAACGTGTGAGACCGGAGATTCGTTAGCCAAGCCGGTATTAGTACCTTCTAACCGGCTCAGCCAAGGGGCTTTAGCCTTCGAAGTTAGTGTGTCCGGTGCTATTTGATAACGACTATTTGTCTGACTTGCAACCAACCCAGCCCTGTTAAGTAGAAGGTCCCGGTGTTTCGGTTTCGTAATCTTGGTCGCTGATACTGCTTCGTTCTGTGCTATTGTCTAGCTTCCTTGAAACTGCGTTTCCGCAGGTGTAACTATCAGGTTTTTCGGTTAAACCTTGTTTGATACGTAGGTGTTCCTTTTCAGCATGTCACGTCGACGAAGTTATCAATTAACTGCACAGTTTCCGTCTCGTAGCACCATTCATCCGCGCAGCGAAAAGATTGACATCAGGATTCAGCTACGAAGAGGTGCTTCTGTTATCAGAAGCTAAACGACAGAAGAGTAAGAGCATCTTTAACATATCTTAAATATGCTTGCTTACACAGTTCAGCCACCTGCACACGTTACCAACCGCAGTGAAGATGACAGGGACCCCGATGAATTGGTACATAACTTGAGAAAATTGATCGAAAAATCTCAAGTACCAGCGTCTTTTGTTCGTCTACTGTTGTGCTTTGTGCAGCCGTGGATGCCATTTTTGCCAAAGGATTACCGGACTTTGATGCACACCCCACGGACCTCCCGCATTCGCGTTGTTTTACCGGGAACTAACGGTCACGTAGGTCTGCTGAGAGGTTTACAGCGTGCATGCTCTGCTATTTCGCTCGCCGCTGATGACACTGTTGACTATCAGTTGCTCCGATGACAAGGATGCCGCGCGTCCCAGCAAACCCAAAAGGCCTTCTGCAGCAACATACGCACGTGCGCCCTCCTCTCTGTTCAGTGGCATTAGTCCACCACGTCCAGGGCCATCAACAAGCAACCGTAAGTATCGCTTTCATACTGCCCCTATTAAACAGTAATCGCGCCCCCGGTTATTGCTGACGTTGCACCATGCAATCTGGATGTGCTGCAGGAACTGCAGGCCATAAAATGTAAGACGTCACAGATGTATTGCATTGCACTCAGCCTTATTTTTAGATGAGTTGTGTCTCATTCGATCAGAATTGGTCGGCCATCGCCGCATGTCCGAAGCGATGTTGCAAATGCTACAACGACAATCCCAAAGTTTTGCGCCGGGACTATCTCTGCCATTCATCTCTCTCAGTGAGCTAAAGAGATATGATGAACGGCTGAAGGATACCGATTTTAAATTCAGAGTCGTAAGTTCGTCTTATTATTCAACTACTTTAGGTCAACCATTTATGTGCTGTGCACGGTGATAACGTGCAACTCATCGTCCGGGGTACCATGGAGCGTCTAATGACAAGATCAGTTGCCGCGGAGATAAATTACTCCGGCACTAGAGGTTCGTTTGCATTCAGGCGAACAAATATGAACGGCCTTTTACAGGGTAGGTTGAAATGCAGTAATCCATAAAAACTACCAAGGCATCATTCGGCAACGCATGGGTAATGCAGCCTCGGATGCTGACATTACACGGCACATCAAAACGTGCTCGCATTCTGCACGGCACAAAAGACCGCCGATTGAGCAAACTAAAGTTTGCAGTGCGAATGAGGTGAGTCACCTGCTTCCTTAGGCACATCTTTAGCCTCCTACGTTGATACTCGCGGAAGCGGAATAACAATATTGACTATGCCGCTTTCTGCTACTCACGTTCTTTGTACTGCACCCCTTCATGTATATATAGCATTCCTATACCTCGGTTTTAATTTTCTTTCGCCTTGTGATGTCAGGTGCGCGGAAAGAGCCGTTTACTTTTCAGACCAACAGCTTTGAGTCGCCGTCTAGGTGGGTTCCCAAGTACAGCAACTACCGCAACAGGTACCGGGTGAACGCTAGGTCCGAGCCGTCAATATATTCGTCAGGCGCATAGTGTGTTCTAGTGTGATGTCCGAATTCGGATACCCATGGGAGGCAATGACGGGATCTGGACCAACCGGATTGTCACGCATAGTAGTGAATTTCTATTGGTCAACGCTAGCACCATCTTCATTGGTCCAACGTAAACTGGACAGGAACCCATTTTAGCCTTCTCACGGTAATACTTCCTGTCCAGTTTAGCCTAATGCTCTCATAGGAACGTTTAGGATGCTTAACTGGACAGGACCTGGACATGTGCTACCAGGGAAGTTGAGCTGAGGAAGTGTTAATCACTGCCGACAGCACTTCGAGAGTTTTATCTGCCGACTGAAACATGTGGGTACTTGAAACGTCAATTTCACATCTAACGTAAAGCCCAACGCGCCCGCGTTCAAGTTCAAGTTCAAGTTCAATTGGGACCGAAACAGTAGGAAAATCCCGCGAATGTTCCACCTGCGAAAACGTCGTTGATCCAACTGGGAAACCGGTGCCTTGATGTGCCAAAGGAGAGCCAAACCAACACACACGATTCAAATGATCAACCAAACAATGCCCACGTGCCCTGCACTAGCAGCTGAAGATCAGCATTGCCCGTGGTTCATTGAAACTTGGAGATTCCCCTGTTTGGGCTGCCACATGCTGCGTAAAATATTACAAAAGCACAAAATTATATTTTCTCGATGTACATAGCAAATTAGCCGCTCGCCTGTTTGAACGTTGCTCGCGTTTGTTTGAGTCAACATAGCATCCGCCTTCGAACGGCGCAACGCTCATCGGCTCCGCGGCCATATTTGCTCTCCGCGCACGCGACCACACCTTTCCCCTAGCTAGCTATCTTCCGGTGCCTTATTTTTAGCACTAGATAGCGTTTCGCCCCACTTAATAAATTTTTCCCAGCACTAATTTTGGTGTTCTCCACTCATCGGAGGTTGGCCTTATATTCGCGTATTGGTTCTAAAGCGTACCGATCCTGCTTCTCGCTTTATTGGTGACCCCGACTTTTGGGCATTATCCGGTGAGTTTTCGCTAACCTTTCTTTTCAGATTTGGCCACAATTTTTCGCTAACCCGTCTGATTTTCACTTTTCATTTTCCGGTTTAATCTCGCTGGCTCGCTATTTTGCTCGCTATGGAAACTGATCGCTTAGATTCTGACGTTCAGATCGGCACAGTTACGCTTCCTATCGCACCTTTTCGCGAGACTAATCCTAAGTCTTGGTTTGGTCAGCTAGAGTCGCAATTTTCTTTGCGTGGTATTAGGTCCGAAAAGACCAAGTTCCACCTTGTCGTTTCCGCGCTTCCGCTAAATGTCATCGATGACATTGATGACATTCTAGATCTTCCTGACGACCAAAAGACACGATGCATTCAAGACAGCTGTTCTGAGAAGAACATGCTTATCCGATCGACGAGTTACGAAACTCCTCAACGAAACCGATCTTGGCGATCTTAAGCCGTCTCAGCTGCTTTGAAAAATACAGAGCCTAGCTAAACCCACTTCGATAGATGATTCTTTTCTTCGGGAAATGTGGTTGCAACGACTTCCGCGCGAGATGCTACACATCCTCTGCGCTAGTGAGGATGCACCTTTATCCAAACTGGCCGATACAGCCGACCGAATTTGGGAGTCGTACGGCCAGGTTTCGCAGGTCCAGACGAAACCGAACGACGATATCGCCACGCTTAAATCCCAGATGGCAACATTGACTCGACAATTCGCAGACTTTTCGGCCTCCGGACATAACCGCTGTAAATGCTCTAGGAGCCGTTCGCGTTCACGTTCGAACTCTCCTTCGCGATCACCGAATAGAAACGGTTACTGCTGGTACCACGAACGATTCGGCCAGCAAGCTAAATCATGTCGCCCGCCCTGTTCCTTCAAACGACAGCAGCAGGGAAACGGGCGGACCAGCACGTAGGGGCGACGGACGTAGCTGGTCAACGCAGTCGCCTTTTCTTCGTCACCGATCGTAGAACCGGAGTTCGCTATCTCGTCGATACTGGCGCAGAAGTCAGCGTTCTCCCAGCGTGATCCAAACGACCCGACCGAAAAGGTGACTAGCTCATTGCGCGCAGCTAACGGGACCATTATCCGCGTATTTGGTCAACGCTCGCGCACGCTAAATCTCAGCCTCCGACGCGCTTTCAAATGGATATTCCTCGTTGCGGATGTTCAAACGCCTATCCTTGGTCTCGACTTCTTACGTCATTACGACCTACTCGTCGACGTTAAGCGACACCGTCTAGTCGACCGCCTTACGAATCTCGCAGTCATTGGGACTTTGACCGACACCGCGTCAATCAGTGCCGTGTACGCGACTCAACTTAGTTCACCCGTCGGGCAAACGCTGCTCGACAGTTTTCCGCAGGCCTTCCGTCCTTCCGTCCCGTTGCCTTCCGCAACCGACGCCGCGACACATCACATCGTTACTCTCTTGAATTGTTAGCATCACATACCTTCACTGGTTTGCTGACTTCTGTCACTGTATCTAATAAATAACTAGAAGGTTCAACGGAATTCAGATGCTGTCCGCCGGTTCTCTCCCTTAGCACAATTACCCTTCGTTCTTCTTATCTTCGTTACGTTTATTGCAGATATGCATTGTAGGCTCCACATCTTTGAGCTTATCTGGAGATACTAGGAGACATTCCTCGTTTCTCCATCCTGTAATCCAGATTGTCTGTATCACTTACCATCGCTGGCTTGTTGATGTGTTCTGTGACACTGTAGCAATCCACTTGTAACCAAATAGCCTAATGGACTGGCTACATCAGGGCACCGAAAGTTTCTCGCAGCGTCATGTTCTGTCGATCCTCTTAAACCTAAGCACTTCTGCTTAGCAGCAACTAGTAATCGTAGGCTCCACGCATTTCTGGAGCTTGCTAAGAGCTGCTCTCTTCTATCTCGAACATACTTTGTGGCTGTCTGCGTCACATACATCCGCTTTTTGCTGATTTACTATGGGTAATTTAGGGCATACACTAGCAACTAAGAGGCTTCATGCAAATTCCATTGCTGATCACTGATACTCACACTTACAGCGACCCTAACTGTTCCTCGTCTTACCTCTGGCTCCCGTGTTTAGCAGCAGTCCTTCTTCATAAGCTACTATCATCTTTGTGCATATCCTGAGCTGCCAAGGTCCACACTTTTTCCCTCCAAGCTTTAATCCCTGGGACTGCGTGCATCACATACACTTGCTGTCTGTTGCCCTAATTAGGTGTCCACTAGCAATTATAAGGCCACACCTAAATGCCATTGCTCATCCGCGACACCTAATTGGCCGTAGTACAGCTCTCTCACGGGCTTCTCCCGGCTCAGGCCTCCTTAATTATACTCCATTAACACCACCGCATGATTTGATTAGCTGCACGTCGACGCGTCGTAGTCTATTATGCTCTAACTATCTAACAACCTCTTTGTATGCTTGCGCTTTACTTGTCCGCTGCCATTCTACCACGAAACCACTCTTAGTTTTCTTCTGTCGTGCAAACATATCCAGGTATTCAGCATAAGCCGCTCTTCTGCCACACATTTCTAGACCTTTATCTACCCACTACTTGCTGTATTGTCTTAGGCATTTTTTACCTGCAATACTCCAAGTCTCGGGCTAGCAGTCCATGCCTCTATCCAGCTAGGCACTATTACCCTAGCACTCTGGCTGCTGCGGTTAGGTCTCAGGTTCTGATGTCCACAGCAACCTTAATGTACGCATATATTCTGGCTATTCGCGGTCCTTCCGTCAATTAGCCCTTCTTAGCTTTTTAATTCGGCACTCTCTCTCACCTGGTCAGTACAGAGACGCCCCTTAGCTTCTCATTTAAAGGTGTTCATTCCTCAATTATTCGCTGCTATTTTTGCGAAACTTACCCATGTATGAGTCCAAAAGACTCACTGGCTTTCCCTGGGTCAGCATATTCTACGCTCCCCAGCGAAACTTCCCACGCAACAGTTGCATCATAGCAAACGGATCCTGTGTTTTCTTTGCTTAACGGCGCAACGCTCTGCATCCAAGGTATACGGTAGCAACCAACCTATAGGGCTTTGCTTCCGATGAATATTCAAAAGACACTTTTAGCATAATCATTGTTACACATTGTACATCATATGTTTCCTCTAAATGTTAGACCATAGGACGTAAATAATGCTTGTTTCCACGTCTGTTCTTTGCGGCCCTGTTTGTCTCTCACCTTCCCTTTCTCCGAGGTCTGGAACTTCTTGGAGATCTGGGATCGGAATGTGAAAGAGCTTGCTCCTGGGACAGGACATAGAAACCCCCAAGGACCTACATAGAACACGGCTGTACAACAAGTGGATAAAAATGCACTCACTACCATGACCGTCGTCCAGTAATGGTAGCTGGACATGACGCCTTTATACTCCTGCGAAGTATACATAATCCTGTAAATTCTAGAAGCAAGAAACGGAAGTTTTGCTCACCTGGACACGAAGATGACGAAGGTCTAACCCTCCATAGGCCTCAGCCATTATGGCCGCCGCGAGCAAAAATAACCTGTTCAGCTAACAGAGGAAATTAGAAGGCAATTGACGGCGGTTAACCGAGTGTTAAATCAGTCGACGAGCTGCTCTGCCAGTTTTACATTAGTGTACAAACGGATTTCTGACAGTGTTTCAGGACGTGGTGGGTTTTCGCCTGGCAAGCGTTCTCCCTATAAAAAGCCACAAGTGTCCGCTTAACAACACTGCGACGTGGCGGATGTGACTCGCCACTGAATAAAGTCACTGCCCACAACTACATACTGGCAAGCCGACCTGAATCCTAATGTAATATTTTCCTGACAAGTTTTCTCTACAAACGGAATGCCCAGCCTGTTTACACTACGTTCACTATAACCTAACTTGTCGTCATGTTTTGACGAATTTAGACCTCAAGATTAATTTTACAATTTCCAAAGCTTGGACAACTTTCGGCTTACTGCCGATTACATACATAGCAACGTGTTTGTTGCGAAACATAAATTGCTTGTAAACGTTGATCATGCCTGGTCAGGTGTGTCTCGGAAATTCGAGAATATACTATTTATTTATTTATTTATTTAAAAAGTCAGGAGACTGGCGTCCATGTGGCGACTATCGCGCCCTCAATAACGCTACCGTCCCCGACCGCTATCCGATTCCGCACATTCAGGACATCACGGCTAGCCTACGTGGCGCCCGTGTGTTCTCGAAGATCGATCTGGTTCGCGCTTACCACCAGATCCCTGTAGCCGAGGATGACATTCCGAAAACCGCAGTCATCACGCCTTTCGGACTTTTCGAATTCTTGCGAATGCCCTTCGGTCTTCGCAACGCAGCTCAGACTTTTCAACGCTTCATAGACTCTGTCACGAGAGGTCTCGACTTTGTTTATCCTTATATAGACGACATCTTAGTAGCTAGTTCTTCCGAAGAACAGCACGCGGAGCACCTCAAGATGCTTTTCGAGAGGTTAGCTTCTAATAGCATTACTGTCAACGCTGACAAATGCATCTTTCAGCAACCATCTATCGAATTTCTTGGTCATCGAATTGACCAGCATGGCATACGGCCGCTCGAAGACCGAGTCAGTGCTATTAAGGACTTTCCCGTTCCGACTACTTTGGCCGCCATCCGCCGTTTTAGTGGGATGATCAACTACTACCGTCGATTTCTGCCACGTTGTGCCGACTTGCTCAGTCCATTGACCGACTTACTTCGTGGACGCAAGAACGGCAACGTCGAGTTGACGCCCGCTGCAACCGAAGCCTTCAAGGCCTGCAAAGAGGCCTTGGCTGAAGCCGTTATGCTTCACCATTTCGACCCCAAAGCTCCACTCAGCGTTGCAGTCGATGCATCGGACACCGCCATTGGCGCCGTCCTGCAGCAATTCACTGAAGGGATGCTGGAAACCACTCGCTTTCTACTCCCGACGCTTACAACCGGCAGAAGTCAAGTACAGCACGTTCAGCCGCGAACTGCTGGCAGTTTATTCTACCGTCCGACATTTCAGGCACGTCTTAGAAGGTAATTCGTTCGTTATCTTCACCGATCATAAGCCGCTTATTTACGCCTTTCGAAATCAATCAGCTCGACACTCACCACGTGAGGTTCGTCAGCTGGATTTCGTGGCTCAATTTTCTACTGACCTCCGACACATTTCAGGTCAGAATAACGTCGTTGCTGACGCTCTTTCGCGCGTCTCCGCAATCCACACCGCTGGCCAGGCAATCGACTTATCTGCCATGGCTACCGCGCAACTAACCGACACTGACTGTCAGAACGTCAAACAAGATTCTTCGCTACGAATCACATCGCATCCACTGCCGTCATCTGATGGCACAATCTTGTGCGATACTTCTACTGGACGACCTCGACCCGTCGTTCCAGAAACCTTTCGACGTCTAGTTTTCGACACACTTCATAACATCGCTCATCCAGGCATCCGAGCCACGATCAAGCTCATATCCGAGAGATACGTTTGGCTCGGAATGCAACGCGATCTTAAGCGCTGGGCACGCGGTTGTCTAACGTGTCAGCAGGCCAAGGTACAGCGGCACGTGTCCGCTCCGCTTGGTCGTTTTCCGCAAGTCTCAGCTCGCCTCGCCCATGTCCATCTCGACATAGTTGGACCCTTGGCACCATCCAGAGGAATGGTCTACATTCTGACCATGATCGACCGATACACCCGTTGGCCCGAGGCCGTACCTATACCCGACGTATCCGCGGACACCGTAACGCGCGCTTTCGTTGAGCGCTGGGTCGCTTCACATGGCTGTCCAGCCACCGTGACTACCGACCGCGGTCCGCAGTTCGAATCCTCGACCTTCAACGATCTTCTCAAAGTCCTCGGATGTCAACGCATCCGGACTACCGCCTATCACCCGCAATCCAACGGCATGGTGGAACGTTTCCACCGACAGCTGAAGGCTTCACTTAGTGCAGCTAATGCACTAAGCTGGACCGAAGCACTGCCTATGATACTACTTGGTATCCGATCAGCTCTTAAAGCTGATTTGCACACATCCAGCGCCGAACTGGTATATGGACAACCTCTTCGACTACCTGGGGACTTCTTTTCTGGAAACCCCAGAACACCCCGCTACGACGCGAATTACGCTCGGCAGTTAGCCACGAGCATGCGCCATATCAAAGTAACCGACGTGCGAGAACAACGACGTAAATCGTTCGTTCCACGAGATCTACTGCATTGCGCTTAAGTTTTCCTTCGAGTCGATGGTCTACGCAGACCACTCGAAAGACCCAACGAAGGTCCATTTAAGGTTCTTAAACGTAAGGACCGCGTATTCTTTATCCACCGCCATGGTAAACGTGAAACTGTCTCTATCGACCGTCTCAAGTTTGCCCATCTCCACCCTGAGATCGACGATGATTCCCGTCCACCTTCGGACGAGTCAACACAGCCTATGATCGACGACACGCCTACTTCCGATGCTACGAAGCGTTCTCCGACGAACCCTTCCGATTCAGTTCCGTCCGTTTCTATCGAGCCGAAAGCTTCCTCATCCGACAAAACTGCTGGATCGACAACGCCTCCGACCGAACGTCCGAAATCGACTAGGTAAGGTAGGCAAGTTCATTGGCCAGCGCGATTAAAAGATTAATCTTCTTTTCATTCTTTCTTTCCCGCTTCCTTTTTGCTGGTGGCCTAACCCGACAAACAAAAACGTTTTGAAAACCCCAAGAATCGCAAAAGCGTTTTGAAAACCTAAAAAAGGAGAAAATCGTTTTGAAAACACAAAATGGTTCTCGCTTTATTCGCTTATCGCACTCGGTAAGTACTATCGCTTTTTGTTAGCTCTGTCACTCGCACCTCTTTGACACTCCGCGTTTCCGCTTCCTTTTCATATCTCCGACATGCGGACGTTCAACGACAACCGAACGTTTTCGGACACTACGTGCTCAAGCATCATGTGCTGTGACAATATGCACGCGAACGCTATGAACATTTCCCCCATTTTGTGTTTTTGGCACCTGTAGGGAGGACACCGGTGGGAGCCCCCTAGCGTCCGATCGTATTGGTTCTCCTCCAGCAGCTGCATCAGGTTTCACCGCCTGGTCTCGCAGAAGGCTGGCCGGCGACAGACAGTCCTCAGGTAGATCCAAGGGTCACCTACGGTTCCCTTCTAAGAGTGGGGCTGTGTAGTGACCTGGAGATTCCCCTGTTTGGGCTGCTGCATGCTGCGTAAAATATTACAAAAGCACAAAATTATTTTTCTCGATGTACATAGCAAATTAGCCGCTCGCCTGTTTGAACGTTGCTCGCGTTTGTTTGAGTCAACATAGCATCCGCCTTCGAACGGCGCAACGCTCATCGGCTCCGCGGCCATATTTGCTCTCCGCGCACGCGACCACACCTTTCCCCTAGCTAGCTATCTTCCGGTGCCGTATTTTTCGCACTAGATAGCGTTTCGCCCCACTTAATAAATTTTTCCCAGCGCTAATTTTGGTGTTCTACACTCATCGGAGGTTGGCCTTATATTCGCGTATTGGTTCTAAAGCGTACCGATCCTGCTTCTCGCTTAGCAGTCCTTGCTGTGCCGGCCACTTGAAGAATAAAAGAAAACAGTAGTGTCAGTAAAGAAAAGAGAAAAGAGAAGACAAGCTACTTGAATATCGTAGGCAATATTAAGATGTAAGTTAAAATGAGTTAAAGAAGCGTAAGCCGTATTAGACGAAGAGAATTTTAAGACACGAAGCGGAAGACTTTAAACTGCAGCCCGAGAGCGTCAAGTCAATGCTCGAACTCTTTTAACGTCGGTGCCATCACGACGTCTGCAGGCAATGTGTTCCAATAAGCTATAACCCTGCGCGATAATCTAAAAGTTGCTAAAACTCGGTCAGACCGGGTTTTGTGCAGTTTTAATGGGTGGCCACGATGGGTTGGCATTAGAGTTGGGCGAAACAGTCCAGTCAAATCAGAACCAATCTGACCCATCAATATACGATATGTAAGGTCCAAGTCGTCCCGAAGCCGCCCGTAATACATGGAAAACATAACCAACTTACGTAGCCTCTCCGGGTACGTCAGCTACTTTAAGTCGTTGACCATTTTAGTCCCGGACCGCAGGACTCGTTCCACTGCCATCTTATCACGAACCAGGCATGGAGGACAAGCCTGGACGCAGTATTCCAATTGCGGCCTTACAAAAGCCAAAAATAGTCTAACAAACACGTCGGTGGTCATGATCCCGAATGACCTGCGAATCATCCACAACATGTTGAAGCCTTTACGAGCAGCTGTCTTCCAGTGTGCACTGGACTTGAAGTCAGATGACAGCAAAACACAAAGGTCAGATTGGAGTTGAACTCACGGTACCTCGTTGCTGCCAACGCGTTGTCGGCCAACGAAGCGATCACATCTAAATAGTGCGTAGCCAGACAGATGTACTTCACCGTAGGGAAGGGACTGATTTACTTGCACACTGGTGCCAGGTACGGTCGGTGTAAGCATGCTCATGTAGTTTTACATGTTGTATAGTTATATAAACGATAAGGGCAGTTTAGGATAATAAATAAATAAATAAATAAATGGTACATTCTCTGTAAAACGAGACACACCTCTAAAGGCATGATCAAATATGCATACAAGCATAGCTTCTTTGGAATATTAAAACATTTCGTTTCAATGAAAAGAATAAACAGAAAGATGTAGTCCATATGAGCGAGCATATTGTCAGGTAATAGTCAGATCAAGGACCATAATGGCGCTGTGGCGCGCAAAAACTGTTGCGTCAAGATACAAGTGGGGGGTAAATTTGCCATGTAGTGATCCATGAGCACAGGAGCCCAAACAAGGTTTAGTGCAATCAATAACCATTACGAAGCCGGGATGATCTGTACTCAACTAAGGCATTCTTCATAGTAAAATCAGTTGCACATGTTGGATGTAGGAGGCTGAGGGCTGCGTCAGTGTGAAGTGTATAGCTGTGACTTTATTTTGTGGCGAGTCCCATCCGCCAAGTTGCAGTGTTGTTAAGCGGACATTTGTGGCTTTTTATAGGGAGAAAGCTTGCCAGGCAAAAACCCACCACGTCCTGGAACACTGTCGTAGCTTCCGTTGAACTGTAGTGCTAGTTGGCTATGCATCGTATACACCGATTTTGCACTCTATTATTCGCAGTCGGTTGAAAGCAAAAATTCTTCCTTCGTTGGTCGAATGGCTTAGTAATGATCCGACAGTAGTCGTTTAAGCCGGTCAATGATGTAAAAGAGTCGCAGAGTCGAATGACATTGATGCAGGTGAGTAAACACATTGTTAATAGAGGCCGGCTTTTTCTATTATATTGTCCTGCTCGCAACCCGTGTCCATCTAGCTATGCTGGACTTGTCATATGGACGGTGATTGCAGTTGTTTCTTGTGTCTGAATAAGTCCATAACAGGAAAAATGCTATTCTCCTCAAAGCAGACAAGTAATTCCTTCAAACATAAGTGTAACTGTCTCCATGGCCAAGTAAGAACTCCATGAAAGATCATCGGAAAATCCGCTTATACGCGCGCAATGCTGTCCGTGAAATAACATCAGAAAAGCTCCAGGTGACTGGAGAATCGGAATGTTTGGGGCAGTGAAGGTAATTACGCCAGAATTGTCTGTCTTCGGTTGTGAAACAGTGGATCCATGTAAATACATTATCCCAAGTGAGTAGATTGTTCTCTTGTGAGTACGAGGCGAGCTAAACCCATATTTTTTAGACCCCTTGGTGGTAGCTTCTCCAGAATGGCGGAAAGAGCTCCATTTGGAACGATGTGTTGGTTCTTCAACTCCCGGAGAAAAGATCAAGCATGTAAAACAGCTGGCTATTGAGGGTGGTTCGACCAGTCCCAGTAGATAAACCTTCTGGTTTTGGCGGATGTATCTGTGGAAATCTCGGGAGAAAACGGCCAACGGTATATATGGTATATATGGTATATGTCTTAATGAAGGAATGAAGACAGTATTGGTTGTTTGTTTATATAAGCTATTTAGCTTGTACATTTTGTCGTGTTTCGTGTCTTCCGCCAAACAGGATGATACCGCTACTTTTCGTTGCATGATAACTGATGGTTACGAGGCAATGGAGGAGTTCCAACGCGATTTGATGCGGTTCCAAAGAGAAACTGTAGGCTCGTTTTATAGATGCAGGACTGGAAAAGATCCCTCTGATGGTTTCGTTATAGAATCGTTCAATATCTATGTGTGCACAGCAAGCGTATGAATGTGAAAGGGAGACGGTAAGGTGCATGATAAGGTTTACTGCTGATAAATATTTAGTTACAGGTGCTGCCTCTGCAGGGCCTGACTTTCTGTGGTACTGTAAACCATGTATTATGAAATTGGCCGCGCCTGTTTGAGGCACGCGCATGTGTTCCAGTTAGGGAACTCTTCGATTTTCCCGCTTAATCGGCGGCTTAATGCGGTACAGGAGGCGGCTGATCAAAGTGGATGAAGTCGTTTCGTCAGACTCATGAAATCAGGAATGTCGTGTTAACAGAATATGGCATCCGCATTAACAGCGCAATGTGCGGTACGCATTTCGTCGGCTTCCGAAGACTAGGACCGTGAGATTCAGGAGGCAAAGCAAACACGGTGCATATAGGAGTGCAAGCGACCAGGTAGCAACAGTGGTTTTTGAATTGTACCTGCAACAGGAGGGTTTGGAACGCGCCGTTGCTATGTTTCCTGGGTGATGTGTGACAGATGCTCAAGGTGGTTCCATCAAAATTGCCCATAATATCATGCTGTGGAAATGTACGAATGCATGTGCTGCAGCATGTATGTTCCCCTCATACCATGGAATGACCGAACCCGTTGTAGGTTATTAGTGACCAACAGCATGGACGTTTGCAAATGAAAGTCAATAGAAGAAGTGAAATCGATACAATGAATTTGCGAATGTGCATCACAATTTCGGTCAGTTTCTTGTTGTTATGAAAGCCATCAGTCCATGCATCGGTGGATATTTTTGCTTTATCTTGCAAATGTGCATTGAGGCGGCAGTTGCATCAGCATGTGCGGTTATGCTGGCAAAATGTAGTGCTGTTCGCCGTCTTACCCGCTGTACAGGTGAAGGTGGGATTTAAACACTTTAAAAGTTCTACATCATGGACGTGCTCCCATGCACAGCACAAGTTCTCGGCGACGGAGTGAAAGTGCATGCTTGCACAGTTCGGTCATCTGGTTAATGACCGCCCCACCGCCGTACTTGTACAGCTCCGGAGGAAGTCCGTGTGAGCCGGCAGCCTTGAAAGGTTGCAATTGTGGAATCCCGAGACAGGTTTATGCTCCGCTGGCTGGATTAAGTGGGACGATCCAAGGTGTACAACCAGTTGGACTGCGTGTACAGATAGATGGTGGGGCCAATTGAACTGCGAGTGAACGTTTTCAACCCAGCGATCTACACGCCTCTATTGGTTTGTAAGCGGAAACTCAATCAATGCACGAAGGACCTCAGTGACACCAGGCTTCCTGAGGCCAGTGAACCGAATGAGTTGGAAAAGCCTGCGAGTGCTGCCAGGGAGGACAGCGGATTGCGTCCATAAAGCACGCTCAAACCACCATTTCTCGCGCTCTTTACGTGGGCTTTGCTTGAGAAGCCAATTGGCAGAAAGGCGCCGTTCGTTGCCCACTTATTTCACCGGGATATCCTTTCCAATTTCGAACAGCTCTAGATAACGAGCAGAGATCCAAGCCTACATGCGGCGTCAAGTTAGGCCGCAGCCTGACTGTCCGGAAATAGGCATCGCTTTTCGTATACAAGTACAATGCTACTCCACGTCTTGTTATGGATTGGAACTAAGTGCATATGCCAGTGAAGTGCGGTATCTCGTCTGGACAGAAAAATCAGTTAATCCATTTGCATCAATCTTGCGGTGTTTCTTTTATCGGGCCCCCAAAACACATGCAAATGTTCGCGCAGGCCAGTACATGTAATGCGTCAGCGAAGGCGGACCAAAAGGACCTACAGCTCAGCAAGCTGCCGCGTCATCTGAAGCTAATTACAATGCGCTCCATTTGAGACCACGGATGCGTTGGGAAAGGGGAAGCACGGTTGCGGGACGCTTCTCCGTAGGCCTGAATTTTGTTCTCGAGAGAAACAGATGTTTATCTCCTTAATTAAATAAATGAATAACTTCTGTATCCTCGTGCAGTGCAAGACACGCTTATCTAGGCATGATCACGTTAAAAGTGCAACTAAATGTCGGGGAATGTAGAAAACATGATACAAGTTACCCATGAACATTGAAGTTGAGAGTGCAAACGTGTTCGTGCATGTGTCTATCTGTTATTCCAGTTTGAATATGTACCAATACAATCCTGATGGATGGCGTGGATGGATAGATGGATTGCGCGTGAGAAAGATTGAGACGTCCGTGGTGAGAGTGTGGTTGGGTGGTTGGGTAATCTTGGGGCCGTGACTTTAGTTAGAGGCGTGTCACATCCGCAATATTGGAAGCCGTTCTCCCTTAACAGAGCGGTTCGCTTCCAACGCGTGGTGTCCTCCAAGGTGGCATTCGTATGGTACCAGCAAGGATAACGACATCCGATATTTCAGCAATATTCATGAACTGATGTACATCCCGGTAGCGTTCGTACTTGACCGAGTAGTCACTGCAGTCAGTTGGAGCGTACACGGCGAGCACAAACCTGTTGCGTCTCGCTTCGCGGTGATAGTTGCTTCTACATGAACCCCGAAGCCGAACTGCATATAGTCGGCTGTTAATCGGGAACCGGTTCGGTAGTGCCGCCTCGGCCATGCCACAATGTGCTATACCTACACCAGCCAAATACGCTGAGGCTGCTTCTGGCTCTCCAGCAAGACGCAAGTGATAACTGGCTTCGTGGTTAGTGGGGATGTCAATTTAATCACAGTGTTGGGATCTTGCAATCGGATTTCTGAAAGGCAGCAGACCTTAATATCGTGGGACTCTGGGGTGCACGCTAGCTCAGCTTGCTGTCTAATCTGCATGAGTGTCCGAACGTTGAAGAACGTCAGACGGATCGAGGATAGGGGACGAAAGGGAGCCCTAGGTTGAACTCTTTGGTCCGCGGCGTAACTGGAATCGCTGCCAGATTGTTAAACACATGCATCGGGTAACGGAAAGTGAGGATTGTTAGCAAACGAACAATTGGCGGGTGAGGAAGTTGCTTGAATGTGAGATGGATAAACTGTAGCTAATGGGCACGTTGTAGTACAGTCTATGGTCATACACCAATGCACACGTTCGTGGGGGCAACTAACTTGGCTACATCAAGATCTAAACTCAGAAACATAAGCGCGACGTATGACGAAACTTACGATACTCTCTCGCTCCCTTAGTGCCATTTTCAGTTCTTCGTATTACCTCTGGCACCTCTGTTTAGCAGCAGCCATTATTCGTAGGCTCCAACCATCACTGCGCATATCCGGAGCTTGCTAAGAGCCACTCTTATACTCCTCACTGGGACTGCGGGCTTCACTTACGTTTGCTGTCTGTTGACATATGCTGGAGCACTTTAGGTATCCACTAGCAACTAGAAGGCTTCACCCCAATGCTATTGCCAGCCGCCGATACCCTCTCTCCCTTAGTACCATTAACGGTTCTTCGTCACCACTTTTCAGATGCAGCGAGTCATTGTAGGTAGGTTTGATCTTTGCACCAGGAGTCACTTCTTATCTCTCCAACGCTTACATTCTTGAATTGTTTGCATCACACCTTCGCTGGTTTGTTGACTTCTTCTTTCACTGTAGGTATCCGCTGGTAATTAGTAGGCTTAGTCCGAACGCCTTTGCTGGTCACTGATACTCTCTATCCTAGCGCCAGTGTCTTGCGCTTCTTATCTTCCTCAGTACTGCAGCAATTCGCCGTATGCTCCATGTTCCCTCTGCGCAGATCTTGAGCTTGCTTGGATGCACTCCTTTTCACTCCATCATACATTCTCCTGGAATGTCTGTATTACTTACCTCCGCTGCCTTGTTGAGGAATTCGGCCACCCTATAGGCATACACTAGTGACCAAGCGTCTGATTGAAATGGCTACATCTGGCCATTGATAGTGTTGCCTGCGCCATCGTCTGTCGGTCGTGTTAAATTTGGTACCACTGTTTAGGAGTAGCTAGTGGTCATAGGCTCCATTCATATGCCATTATCCAGGGCTTGTTAGGAGCCACTCCATATCTCAATAACCTTTATTCCTTTAGAATGTCTACATCCAATCTTTTCGCTGCCCCACAGCCAACTGACCTTTATATCTCTATCACGGCAACCCATTTATGTTCACTTATTCTGCGCTCCCTATGGTATTACCCTGGCACTGGCTGTTCATGCACCTTGCAATCATCACCAATATTCTAACTCTCTTTGCTCTCTCCCCACGCAATTTTTGGCTCATCCTAAACCGCTACTTCGTAGATTACTTACTGGTACAACGCTCTTGTCTCTACGCAGGCGTTAGCAATCCACTCATACGGCCAATGATTCTATAGAACATACCAAAGGCACTTTCAGTATAATTATTGTTGCACAGTGTACATGCGTTTGTCTCAAGTCCAAATGTTGTAACGTAAGACTTGAACAATATTTATCTCCATGCCTGTTCTTTCGCTTTTCTCTCGGCTGTCCCTCATTTTCTCTTTTTTCCGAGTTCCGGAACTTCTTGGAGATCTGGGATTGGACTGAGGTACATTTTTCGCCCAAGATGGACGTAACCACCGACAAGGACTTACGTGGAGCGTGGTTGAACCCCAAAAGGTCCCAACTACCATCACCACGACCCTTGTACAGTATGGAGAAATAGACAAGTCTTCATACTCCTATGCATTATACAGCTGAAAACTCCAGACAGCAGAAAATTTGAACTTTTACTCCCTGGACACACAAGACGACGATTCTCGATGTTCCCCTCCTCAACCGGCCTCAACCATCATGGCGGCCCCATCAAGTTACCTGTCTAACTATCAGAGCAAATTAGGAGCCATTTGTCTGCGAATAACCGAATATGAACTCAGTCGTCAAACGGTTTTGCCAGTCGTACATTAATGTGCAAAATGCTTTACGGCAGTGTTGCAGGATGTGGTGGGTTTTCGCCTGGCCAGCGTTCTCCCTATAAATAGCCACCAACGTCTGTTTAACAATACTGCGACGTGGTGATGTGACTCGCCACTGTATGAAGTCCCTGCCCACGACTACATACCGGCAAGCCGACTAGACTCATATTTCAACTCTTCCAGACACATGCAAGTATATGATACAGTCCGTCTATATGCAATGTTTAATTGCACTTATAGTGCCTTGACACTTTCAACTACACACGATTGAACCAGAAGTATCGCCGTAATACACAACTGCTTTTAAACCTTGATCACTCCTGATTTGGTGTGTCTCTATGAATTTGAGAATAAACTATTTATTTATTTAGCATCAAAATGGACTTGACCTTACTCCGTAAACTATGGCTACTGAAGCTACCGTCTCCTGCAGCCTGTTGTCCACTGCTTTCCGACTTCATTCAGGATATCGTGACGTTATCAGTCAATGTTCGGAAGCTGAAAAGCCATGCCTTAAATACCACGAGTGACATGTCGGCTTCCACTCTCCATATCAATAACGCATGTTACATCTCGACCCAGTCCTTAACTCAACGCGCTCGCTGTTTTCAATCCATCTTCAATCGGACCGCTAACTCACAGTACCGATCCCTCACCTAATCTCATCGGACCGTTCTAGTTCCCCCTGTCGGGCAACCTATTACCGACATAAATAAATAAATAAATAGTGTATTCTCGAATTTTTCCGGACACCAACTCAAGCTAATCAGTTAATCAGTTCACACTGACGCAGTCCTCAGCCTTCTACATCCAATCTGTGCAACTGATTTCACTATGAAGAAAGCTTTGATGGAGCACAGTTCACCCGGACTTCGTAGTGGTCATTGATTTCAGCAAACCCTTGTTTGGGCTTCTGTGCTCATGGATCACTACGTGGCGTAAGTACCCCCAACTTGTATCTTGACACAACAGTTATGACTGCTTTTTGCGCGCCACGTCGCCATCATGTTCCTTGGTCTGACTGTTAACTGACAATATGCTCACTCGTATGGACTACATCCTTTCGTTTATTCCTTTCATTAAAAGAAAATGTTTTACTATTCCAAAGAAGCTATGCTTGTATGCCTATTTGATCACGCCTTTGCAGGTGTGTCATTTTACCGAGAATACACCATTTATTTATTTATTTATTTGTAAGCACATTTTACAGGCAGTTGCGTTACGCAAGGATACTTTGGGTTCAAGTGTGCGTAGTGCAAGCAGACAAGGTACCATAAGTTTAGTGAAACGGTAGACGTAGACGATGAGCAGCTTATTCCTACGAGTATGAAGAAAAGGTTGAAATATAAGTCTAATCGACTTACCAGTATGTGGTTGTGAGCAGTGACTTTATGCATTGGCGGGTCACTTCCGCCACATCGCCGCGTTGTTAAACAGATATTTGTAGTTTTTATAGGAAGGCTTGCCAGACGAAAACCAAACACGTCCTGAAAAACTGTCGTAAATCCTGTTGAACACTAGTGTACAACTGGCAAAACGGCTTGCCGGCTGATTTCCCCCTCGGTTGATCATAATCAAAGGAAGTGTATTTTCCTCTGTTGGCTAAACCGATAGCTTGGTCAGGGCCGCCATAATCGCTGAGGCCGGTTGTGGATGGAAGAGTCCTGAATAGTCGTCTAGTTGAGTGCCCAGGTTAGCAAACTTTCAACGGCTCCGGTGTCTGTATTTCTCAGATTGTGTATAAGTTTCGGGAAGTTGAGGACATCGGGTCCAGCACTCCACACTGGTAAACGGTCTTGGTGGTGAGTGCGGTTGGTTCCCTTTGGTGTACTGTATGCTCCATATAGGTTTCTGTCGGTTGTTACGTCCATCTCGGGCGAAAACTGATTCCCTCATTCTAATCTCAAAGCTTCAAGAAGTTCCGGAACAGCGGATGTAAGTGAGTCAGAAATTCGAAGAGAATAACGGTTGAGGAGATAAGATTGGCTCCTAGTATGGTCAAGGTTCTCCAGGAGGTCTTCTAAGCCCACGACGACTCGCTGCAGCTGACGAAAGGGTTGACAAAGTTAAGACGAACGCCAGCTAAAACGCTGGGAACGAGCGTGTCAGTGGTCAGCAATGGCATTTTTATAAAGCCTTCTGGTTATTAGTGCATAACTACAGTTTTAGCTAATAAGTCAACAAACCAGCGATGGCATGCGATGCAAATAGTCCAAAAGAATAAAGTTGGATCTGCGCAGTTAAACCACCCTTGCAGTTAGCTAGGTTTTATACTAGATGTGGCGAAATATGAAGGGGGCAATGGAGTTGGACGAGAAGATATTTACTTTGCTGGGCTAGATTCTGTCAGTTCCTAGTCGAAATAAACGGCATATATATCTGTGGTGTACGAGCTTAAAGTGGTGGGACCGGCGTTCGAGATGTTGGGTTTTCGAATTTATAGTTGACCGTGGCCGCTTTCCCAAAGTTCATCCTTCGGTATATTGGTGTTAAAGAGCTCGCATATAGGCAGGGTACCAAGGTGTCTATGTAAGAATGATCAGCACTGTGTAGCATTCACTGCTGCCCTAACTTGTAATGGTAGGCTTTACAAGACGCGAACGAACCTGTAAAAAGTTGTTACGCAAGTTGGTGCGAGCTGTAGGTATGGTAATGGCTAAGGGTCTATGGCAAAGTGGATACTAAGCCACCATTTTGTTGAATGCGTCCTGCGATTAGCGTGCTTGGGTTGCGGATGGGCTGGAATAGGAAAGTGAGGTTGAGTCACACGCTTCGTAACCATAAAGGTTCATGACCAAGAACTTTACAGCGCCCACGGTAGTTGAGATTAGAACGGTAAAGCTGGCGTATTGTGAATGTGCGTTGTACTTACTCAATTGTTATTCGGTCGCCCTTTCTAGAGTTGGTAAATTTTATTGAACAGTATTCCAAAAGAGCTCTAGCGCATACCCTTTATAAAGCGAGTCTGGATTTGGTTACAAGTATCGGCTTGCAGATAGGACCAATGAGGACTCTGGTTTTCGCTACACATGACTAAAGGGCTCAGAGAAATTTAGTAAGCTTGAATAGTGTACACCGAGATCCCTTACCGTTTGACAGTTGGCAAATAAGATGTCATTCAGGGTTAGTGCAACGCCTCTATACGAAAGGGAGCCTCACATGGCAGGTGAAAAATCAAGGTTCCATGTGTTGCACCAAGAGTCTAACGCTTTAAAGTTACTTTGAATATTTGGGCGACCGCTCCATAGGTCGTCCGGGTCAAAGGAGAATAAGACTTTGTAGCGGCGACGAACCGGTGCAGCTATCCGTATTCAAAGACTTGAAATACGTCGTTGATGTAAAGCAGGAAGAGTATAGGGCCAGGTAAACTAACTTGGAATATACCACCCGTAACTGATTTTGGTGAGGACTCGGAGTCAACTAGTCTCACCGACTGTGTTTGACAGCAGAGTTAGGGAAAGAACCAAGAATGCAGGTGGTCCGATATGCCGTAAGAAGCCAGTTTACTGAGCAGTCCATTATGAGGGACACAGAAGTATGCTAGTTGCATCTCCAGGATGATGATCAGTGCTTTCCTGCAAGCAACCATGGCGACAACATTGTTCAGTAGTTCCAGCTGGCATGTTTTACAGGATTTGGACGGTAGAAATCCATGCTGGGATACGTTGAGGAGATTACGATGAGTCAAGAACCGTTGATGCGCTTCCTTGTCGATCTCTCCATCATTCGTGAGGCAATTTGTGCGTGACTAATGGCGGTAGCTTTCAATAATTTGAGGGCTTCCCCATTTGTGTCGTGGCATGACTACTGCATGTTTCCAAGCAACGGGAAGGGTTCTATGTTTCATGGAAAGAGTGAAGAGGTTAAGAAGGATGACGGCGATATTCAGGCCACCTGGAATTAGTAGAGCCGATGGAAGACCACCAGGGCCGACGTGGAAGGATAGTTTGAGGGCTTCATTTTCCAGAGTAATGGTAGGCAGGTCAAATTGTACTATGCTTAAAGTACCGCTGCTGCAACTTAGAATGTTAAGAGGCAGGGTCAGGTTAGCAGAGGTGAAAACTATCGCAGAAGTAGCTGTTCATGACCTCATATATTTCAGCTAGGTTACCGATAACTGCATTGTTTGGACGAATAATTGAGATAATCAGATTAGTGGCAGGGTTGCTTCTGCGTCTCATTAGAAGACGCAGGGCTCTGGAATGGTTAATATTGTTTACGGCAGTATTTTATTCGGACAGATATACCGTGGCTAGTGAATTTCTCCAATTCAACCCGGATTCATTGATGAGAAAAAGGAGGAAGAATGCTTTGGTCCTGCTGTACTTTGAGCGTAAATTTTTGAGCGTGACTAGTCCTTTACAAGGAGCTGCATCCTGCGGTGGCTACATGGCTTTTTGCTTCGCCATAAATGCAAGTATATCCAGACAGCGAGTGCGGTTTCTATGTATAATACGGAAGAGGCAACGTTCGCATCTGTAGCCAAGATGAAGACATCCTAGCTGATGGATCTCAGAAGTACTGCAAAGTATGTCTAGCTGATGCGTTTGAAGAGCAGAACAGAACCCGCTGGCCTAGCCACCGGGAGACGAGTAGCGGGTAGGTAGAAAGAGAGTTTGGCTAGTTTATGAGCGCATCCATGGAGATTGTCAAGCAGGCTAGCCGATGTAGGCGCAACTCCGTTTATGAAAAGTACATCTGGTGTGTTATGATGTCTAGTGGGTACATGCACGTGTTAAGTTCACCCAAGTGAATATATGGGGTCCACAAAGGCAAGGTATTTGGGTGGCATGGCCTGAGTTTTCCAGGCTACCTGTGGCATGTTAAAGTCACCAACCATGACCTTATAGTGCGTAGGCACTAGGGATACTTAATTGCAGCTTTCAAATAGACTGCATATACTGAATGCGTTTGTGTGGTGGGTTATACAGTGAGCCGCTTACTAGATCGTGCTGTCCCCTGCTTGTCTGAATCAAGACCAAGTCTTCCAGAGGCCGATTGAAAGTTCTCGAAATATGTGCACGGTGTAGAGAATGATCGGCCGTCGCCACCACAAGCCCTGCATATTCCTTGTTCTAGCAAACGTCACCTATACTATCCACTTCTCTATGAAACCCAAACCCAACGTCTTCCCCTCCTTCGTTCCCGAACAGCGTTATTACCTTCCGTTTGTACAATACAAAATTGCTTCCATATTGTTACCTGACATTTTTAGCATTGTCAACGCCGTGCGCTGCACTGATTAAATAAATAAATAAATAAATAAGGTTAGTTTGGTGACCAGCACTTCTCACAGCTTAGACTTTATGTTTACCATGGTTCTCCACCAATTGTGCATGCGTGACCATTCCTTCCTTTGTGTATATGCACCTGTGTCTCAATTGTTGCACGCTCCAAACAGACCAAATCCACACTTCCTTGTGTCTTACCAAAGCAGCATCCATTTTGCGTGGTAAACCAATCCCACCCCTCTACCAGTCTTATAAACATCTCGTGTACGTTAGCGCCGACACTTCGTACAGCGGACGCTCTGAAGCTGTGTGTGTTGACTCAGCCCGAAAGCATTGTCATTGTAACTCTTCTAAGTTTGGAAACGTAATCGTTGAAGGGGTTATTGTTTAGAACCCTCTATTCATTTCTAACCAGTAACGTTATCCAGTTCCGGACCTGAATTTATTTGCTCCACTTAAAAGCACGACACTCTAAACTTACAAGTTAATGTTTTTATTTACAGTACTCAACGGTTTTGTTAGAGTTCAAGGACTTGACTCGGCTTCTTCCTTTTTGTGGTGACACTCATACGTAGTACTAGTGCTGATCAACGGGGCAATAATGGTTTAATGCTTCATGGATAGTACTCGCTCCTTGTGTTGTACCCTGTCTTCAGAAAGCTTAGCATGCGAAGCTAAGGATGAAATTCGGCAGTTTATACTTTTCATCAATTTGTTGACGGCGCAGTTTCATGTTTTGGGACAAAGCCTAGCGTAAGAGCAGAAGGAGTGTCGGTTCTAGCAGCGCTTTTGCAGCGAGTGGGCGGTTAATAGCCGAGGTGGAGTTGGAGCATATGAAACGTTTTGCAAGCCCAGGATGCAGTAATTATGAATGAGCTGCTTTTAGCACTAGAGGAGGTAGACTACCACGAACTTCCGTTGTTCTCATTCAAATGACATAGATAGGAGTGAACAAATGGATAGGTTTGTTGAAGGCTGCTGCAGGTCGCTGCCTGGAGTGAGTGAGGTTAAACCTTCCAGACAGTTTGCGGGAGGAATATTGTCCACGATTATAAGTATTTTATATTGCACTGCAATCTTCTGATGGTACCCGGTCAGCTGGCTGGTGTTTTAGAAAGCAATTCGATTATTTCATTGAAGACCAGGTAACCGATAGACGCCAAAGATTGCAAAGGCTGAGCTAAACAACCATAAGCCAACGCGATGTTTTGCTCCCTCAAATGGCCTACGACAAGGCTAGGGGCATGTCCCGTGATCTATTTGATCAATGCCAAGTTATGACCAGCTCGTCAATTGACGATTTATTGGCCGGTCCGAAAACCCTAGCGCATAAAGGCTTCTTCACAACGTCTATAAATAAATAAATAGGTATATTTCTAGCCCGGCTAGAGGATGCACCCTTAAGGGATAAATAAATAAATAAATATTTTATTCTCGACAAAGCGAGACACGCCTTTTAGGCATGATCAGCACATTGCATTATTGTACAGGATAGCCGAATAAGCAGCACCAACAGTGGGAGTAGTAAAGTTGGAGACAGTAGTGTGGGCCCAAATAGCCCAAAGGTTGTATGTAGTCTATGTACACAGAATGCGAGAGGTAAAAATAGTGATCACATCACTCATATGGTATGTTGATAAAGAACTAGTCCGATGAGGTCCCGTAAGCAATGTAGGTCAGTGAGTGAAGTATGAGGAAACGGGTGGAAAATACTTAAGAATAGTGGTATGTCACTAGTCAGATATGTAGGCGTGTTCATGCGAGAGCCGATATATGCACAGAACTCGTAAATGTGGTGTCAATCAACTTGCCAATGTGTTAGGGGCGGTGACTTTATTGAGTGGCGAGTCACATCCGCCACGTCGCAGTGTGGTTAAGCAGCCATTTGTGGCTTTTTGTAGGGAAAACGCTTGCCAGACGAAGACCCACCACGTCCTGGAACACTGCCGGCTATTGATATACATTGGCAAGATGGTATCTGACCGATTACCCTCGCGGATATTCGCAGTCACGCAACGCCAATTTGTTTCCTATGGCTGTGTTGTCGTCTTCGGAGTCCATTACAAGTGGTTGGAGCTGTTGAAGTCGGACGACTCAGGTGACTTGTATTGAATTGATCAGTTTCCTAGGTTCTTTAGTGTGTCATGATTATGAAGTGCGGGTTTTTCTTTGTTCTTTTTTGAATCCGTGTCCATGGGAGCGTCGCAGGTGCGTCTTCAGCGGTGTTCGGTGCAGGTAATGTTATCCAGTAGAACAAGGGTGAGAAGAAAAACGGACCGAGCAAACTGCCAACAAAATTGAACAGGACTATGTTATTGTATAAATATAAAATTTATGGTAAAGGTGTGCTGGCTGAAATCAATGGAGTGACCGATGAGCTGATGCTAGTGGTACCTATACCGCTAAAGAATAGTTGCGATATGAGCGAAGAGAGACGCCAAACAAGAGGGGAAGACGTTAATGTGAGCTGAGATCAACATTCACATTAATCCTATGCTCTTGCATGGAAGTAGGCAAAATATGGGTATATGTCCCTAGTTGGCAATTACAAATGCATTGGCATTGTTTGGTGTACATCTGATATGGTCGCAGGCGCCCACATTGAAATTTTTCTGTTTCTTTCTGGTGTTATTTAGTTCCTTGTATTTTGCTGTGAAAACTGCGCAGACCTGTAGTTGTGCTGCTTTTCGTCGGAACAGGATCCAATTTACCAAAGTTCATCTAAATACATTGGACCTTTTGGCACTCTCAGTCGCCATAATTATTGGTGCGCACATGGAAGAAATGAGAGTGGCGAAATTAAACGAGATACTAAAATGTTAAAAAATATTTTCAAACATTGCAGCTGAAAATAAAAATGATTTGTTACGAGACATAATGAGGCGGCGTGCTTCACTAGAAAAATACAAATTCGAGAATAAACTATGTATTTATTTATTTATTTAAATTAACGAAAAATAAAGCCAAACTTCTTGCGATGATATTGCTTTCTGGCGCAACATTTTAACCCTAATAAATCTCAGAATAGGAAAAGCTCTTGTGAGGCTCCAATGCTACGTAAAATACAACACAAATAAGCTGCCCAGAACAAGTTTTAACCGCTGATTACGTTGAAAGTAAAGACAGTGGAATACGTGCAGTATTTTGCGGGTTATTTGCAATGGAATGGTGGTCTAAGGATAAGGCCATCAGAAGTCTGTGTAAGCGAACCTATGTTTCCCGTAATTCCTCATCAGGCTTTTAAAATTATATGAAATGCAAACTTTTTGTATACAGACCCAACGGGTCGCCAGTGCGCCAAATTGTCCCTAGTGCGCTGCGACAATCCATCAGTTAGGTTCCAGTTGTAGTGGTACGCGCGTACAGGTCAACTGCAGTCCGTTCTAGCCAAAGTAGGCTCAACACGTGAGTGAACCTTTTCTACTTGCACAGTGCTGGTTCGTACAGCCATTACTCTTTTTCGCCGAAAATGGCTTGATGCTTTGCAAGCGGATAGCAGAAAAAAGAAAAGAAAATGTAAAAAGCAGCGAAGCGGTGTGTGTTCTAAGTAGGCGTAGCCATCCAAAAATGCTCTAACTAGCCCGTAATACTCTGCAACGACTAGGAGCTACGTAGGTGCCTGAAAAGTGCACTTTGCAGGCATACATGGCAAACATACGCAAATAACGAATAAACTTTTGCGCGAAGTTGCTGGAAATCCAGTAAGGAATATTATAGCTGCATGGGAATTCAGGAGAGCTTATAATTAACCCACGGTTAGAAGGCCCCAGCGTACCATTTTCAGTGGATACTAAGCCACATAATCAACTAAGAATATAGAGTTTAGTATTTTAATCCTCTAGGTGGTTCTGAAGTTTATATCAAACCAGCAGGAGCCAGGTCTACTTGAGTAACACAGGAGACCTTACGGATCAGTTGACACATTTTGGCCTAAAAAATACACACATTCCTTAGCTAAACATCGCAAGTTTCATCTCTTAGAGCCCATTTTCTATTTTTATGAGGCTATCTTCAACACCAGTGAGCTGGAGCAGCCTGTCACCAATGATAAGGAAATGAGTATGGGAAAATTTAGTATAACTTAGCAAATTGCTATGGGGAGTGAAATCCATTTTGGGCTGCGTTTGTGAGGCATTACCAACTATACTTCTGGGGATTGAACATGCTCGAACATGAGGGATTGTTATGCCGCATGTGTTGAGGCACACTATTGTGCAGCTCTTTGTTTACTTTTGAGCTATTTCTCCCTAATTTTTAGATCCAAAGCAAGTGCCAGTGGTATTCATCCAGGTGGCAATGTTATTTATACTATACTGTCACACGGGCACTTTCTTTTGTGGTTTTCCTGGCAAGAGCTGTTCTAGCACCCTAAGCAAAGAGCGGTAAGGAAACCAGGAATAGGATAGTAAGAAAAACAAGTGGGAGCTGGTTGTTCACCAGCCATTACGCATAAAAATGGTAGGCTTTGGAGCCAGCTAAAAGATAAATGACACCCGGACGGCCAAGATAAGAAAAGTGGTGATGGAAAGTTTCTGGTGGTCCAGCCAGCCAGTGTGACAGGAGCCCTTCTGTCGTTGGTTAGCTTTCGTGCGAATGTTTTACTAGCAAAATCAGTTAAAGAAGGGGATCTGGTTTTCATTATGCCTGCCTAATCGTGTTGTCAATAGTAAAAGATATGTATACCAGCTAAAGCTAAGTATATGGGGCAAAGTGAGGATAAGTGAAAGGCAAAATGTCTTATACTTGAGCCTAGAACTTTTGATGTGCTCTCTTTGTCAACAATATGAAGGATATATATATTAATTTGCTGTTTACATACTAATAGTGATTGAAAACGGCGGAGCACAGTAGTTAGCGCTCAGGGTTAATGAAGACGCACCAATAAGGACCAGCTAGCAACCGAGATTTACGAAGGCACATAAAGGCTCATTTGAAGCCGGCTTTTAGACGGTTTTGGACAATTCTAATGCTAATCTTAAGTTTATCAGCAGCAACAAACGCTTTCAACACTTTTGCAAGGAATAGGTCTGGTAGGATATCTTTATTAGGAGTACCTCAAAGGTCATAAGTCTAATACCTTTTCCACGGACCCAGTGGTCAAAAAGTTGAAAAGTGATGAAGGTAAAGTTGAAGACAAGAATGAAGATGTAGATAAGATGTAATGATTAAAATTCGCCCGCACGGGTGGCTTCGTCATTGCCCTGAAATACCCTAAATTAGCAATAACTGCGGGTTTGCAAACCTTTTAGCGTCCAAAAAGATAACCCTTATCTTTCGTGTACA